>VZTD01004037.1:61710-89874 GCA_013397725.1 Rhagologus leucostigma
GGCGCTGCCTGCGGCGGCGGGCGCGTGACGCACCGCCGGGAGCGGCGGGGCCGGGCCGGGGTCCCGCGGCCTCGGGGGCCTTCAGGGACCGTCCCGGGCCGGGCCGCCACACAGCGGGGACAGCAGCGCCGCGCAGGTGGGTGGGCACGGCGCGACGGGCGCTGCCTGATGGACAAGCCCCGAGAGGTGCCGGCGCGATGAACAAGCTCCCTGCTCGGCCGGGAGGATCTGGACAGTGCCGGCGGGGCGCTGGCAGATCTTCTTGGTTTGTTGTTTTTTTGCTTCAGCCAAGCTGCAGTGTGTTTTGTAAGGATCAACGTAAGGGATTCCAAAAGGAGCACGAGGTGATGGAGGCCCTGGGGGGTCTCCAGTCCAGCGTCCTGCTCAGAGCAGGGACAGCTCCGCGGTCACACCGGGGGGCTCAGGGCTTTGTCCGGTGAGGTCTGGAAAACCTTTGAGGATGAAGAGCGCACAACTTGTTCCTCAGTTTTTCTGTCCTCATGATGAAAGAGTTTCTCGTTTTATCCGGTGGGGCCTTCCCGTGTTCAGGACGTTCCCATTATGTTCCATCACCCCTCACTGCTGCTGTAAAGCTCACTGCAATGCTTGTGTTGTATTTGTTTGCTGAAATTGAAGTAAAAGAAAAGAGATGGTCAGGTTTATCTCTGCTCTCCCAGCCTTCCAGGTGTGATACACATGTAGATAGATCCATGTTTTCAGTCAGGATATGTGGTTGCAGGTTCGTTTATACCAAAGGCCCCCAAATACGAGCTGTTCACAGATTGATCAGACACAGTGTAGTGGTCTCAGTGAATTGAGCTTTAGCCTGGAAAAGAGGAAGGAGGCTCAGGGGTGACCTTACCACTCTCTACAACTCCCTGAAAGGAGGTTGTGGCAAGCTGGGGATCAGCCTCTTCTTCCAGGTAACAATTGACAGGATGAGAGGAAATGGCCTCAGGCTGTGCCAGGGGAGGTTCAGGTTGGACATCAGGAAGAATTTCTTCACAGAAGGGATTGTTAAATGTTGGAACAGGCTGCCTAGGGATGTGGTGGAGTCACCACTCCTGGAGGGGTTTAAGGAAAGATTGGACATGGTGCTCAGTGCCATTGCCTAGTTGACATGGGGATGTTCTGTCAAAGGTTGAGGTCAGTGATGTCAGGGGTCTTTTCCAAAATTAATTCTGTGATTTGGAGATACTTCTTGTGTAATTTACAGGTATGTTCAGCCTTGTGCAGGAGGTAACAAATGTGGGTTTTTTTACTAGGAATGTGTGTGCTCACGTAGAGCAAAGTAGGTGGTAGCTTTTGCCCTAACTTGAAATAGTTGCCTCAGAAGGCATTTGTATTTCAAGAGGGTGCAATTCTCATGCTGAGCACATGGATGATGAGCACAAGGCATATGGAAGCTTGGCATTTCAAATGGGAAAAAAAAAGAAATTAATTTCATATTAATTTCTTGCCTAGTTGTTTGCATTTGGAATACCTTTTTGTGAGCAGAGGAGCATGACACGTGCAGCCCCTCAGTTGTACCTGTTCCTGCAGCTGTTCTTTCCTTTCCACTCCTCAGGTTTGGCATAAACAACATTACAGGAAGAAAATGACCCACTGGTTCCACCGCAACCCTCTGAAGGCTACGGCTCCTGTTTCCTTTAATTATTACGGAGTAGCCACCACTCCAGCTGCAACAAAGGTTTGCAAGTAAGTGTACTTGGGACTGGCTTCACTCTGCCTCTTACAGTTCGGGGGACATCCTTAAAAGTCATGGTTGCTCTTCAGTTTTTGAGCTGAAGATGGCTAGAGATGTGTAGGCAGGGAGGCAGTAAGACACTGCTAACACTGAACGTGTGCTTACAGACAACAAATTCTCCAGTTTTCGAGTCTCTGAGTGCACAGCAAGGCCAATTACAACAATGCAGAGGCAAAGGACGAAACACTTCATTGTCTTTCTGATGACTGTGCATTCCTCTGCAAAAGATTGCTTAATTTCCATAAGTGGATAAAGCCTGACTGTTCTGTTGTGGATAGGAATGTAATGAGAAGGGATCTCAGCTTATTTTGCAGATCTATTCTTATCTGTTCATCCCATCATCCCATTCTAATGTTGAAGAATGTTCCTGTTGTTACTTCCCTTTCCTCTCTGTGCACCCAACCTCTTGGTAGGTAAAGGCAGTTATTTTAGTGTTAGAACAATAGATTGAGTACTGATTATCCACTGCTGTGTGTCCAGAATGGATCGTACTAAAGACTCAATCATATGGATCCAGAGGAGAAAGGAAGATTCTTCTGAATTAGTACATTTTTGAGTAGAATTTCTTAGGGGTTTTTTTTTCTCCTTTCGTTTAGTGACTTGAGGTTATCTCGAGCGCGGCTATTGGAGCTGTTCACAGACTCGAGCTGTAATCCAGAAATGATGAAGAATGCAGCTGACTTGTACTTCTCACTCCTGCAAGGTAGGAAGATTTATTAGCAGTACTACTAATTCATCAAGAGAAGTATCAGTTTAATTTTAGCGGCACGTCTCAAAATGTGAATTGTGCTGATATCCTGTAAAGAAGCTTTGCACTTCTCAGGAAGGAGAGTGTCTTCATGGGTTCTGTGCTTGATACCAGTGGTGGCTGCTCACCAGGCCCCTTCTCCAAGTTTCAGTGTCCTCTGTGACCCTGACAGTACTAAGTGCTGGCAGTCCTGCCCTCCTGCTTTTAACCTCATTCTGGTGGAGGAGAAAATGTGTATTTGTCTCGTGTATTTGGTGGTGGTGAGTTGCTCCTCAAGTATAAATGGAGTCTATTAATTAGTTGATATCATTTACTATTCAGTGTAAACTGCTGGTTTGTCTAATACTAGACCATAGACTTGTTGCAAGTTTACCTTCTACTGCTGCTTGTCTTAGGTGTGTGTATATATATAGGTGCTCATTAGCGTGGTATCTACATTTTCGGTAGATGGTTTGCCTGTGATGACACATTCCTTTGAAACCTTCCTTCTGCCAGTGTTTTGGTAACCCTCTCATAGCAGTCAAGTGCTCAGCCAGGTTTCTTAGGACTGAGTTTTCAGGAATCAGCTGATTTGTGGAAAGTGGGATTATTCAGTCTGTGGGAAGTAAATGTTGGTTTACTGAGGCCCTGGGAGAGTGTAGGCTAATGCCAGCTTTGGATAAAGGTAAGATAAGAATATCTGTTGCTACAGCCAAGATTTGGAGAGTTTCTTTAGGAAAATACCATTCTTGGCCACTAAAATCTTCTGCATGTGAAAGGAACAGGTATTTTCTGTGTTTATAAAATGTGCACACCGAAAGGTGTACTCCCAGTAGCTGCTGTGGCAAGCTCTTGGCCTCGTAAAGTCTGTAGGACCTGATCAGACCAATGCCCTTCTCAAGCCTCCTTAAAAAGTTCCTGGGCCTGCATATTTTAGGATTTGAACATCCCATAGCATGAGCTTCATCCCACTGACTGCTGTTTTCTGGGCTGCTGGACATAAAGAGCCAATTTCCTGTGGCGCTGGAGATGGATGATGACTAGGTGAGCCCATGCTTAGAAGCCCTTTTCCCTCTCCCTGTTGACGAGGCAGCTTTTCCTGGAATTTCCTGGTTGCCACTGTGGTGGCAGAGACAGCCACTCACTCACTTTGAACAACCTCAGCTATCCTGTACCTGGGTCAGTCCCAGTCCCAGCTTGTCACCGTATGGGACAAGCAGACATCTGCCAGGTTTTCCTTGAGCAGTCAAGATTCACAGGGTTGAGTTGGTAACGTGCTGGGCAAGCAGTTTCCTGGAGTAGCCAGTTGGTTTCTTCCACATTTTGTTCTCAAGATACTGAGGAATAAACGCCTCAGGAAGTAACATGGGGTTTTGAGTGGTTCAGCAAGGAACATTCCTTTGTCTATGTCTGTATTCATATTGATCCTTCTGCTTCATTACTCGTTTCTGTTTCCTGCTTTGAGATTACCTGTTGGTACATTTTTTTATTCCATAGGTTTCATCCTTTCACTGGATGACTCTTCCCAAGAGTGCAAGTTGAGATACATCCAGAATTTCAAGTGGACAGACACGTTACAAGGACAAGTCCCGAGGTGCGTGTGCTTTTCTGAGTGCAGGGTATGCAGCTGCTCTCTGCTGCTCTGTTACACACGTGCACCTGTGGCACCCACTGAAGGAAAACAGAAATGTAGCAAAGTCTTGAACACAAAGTAGTTTCTGAAAAGGTATTGGTGTGTTTTTGCTAACTGCTCTACTGCGTTAGGTGTTCTGAAGTGTGCATATCCTTTATGTAAAGCTGTGAGAATGCACAATAATGGTAGAAGGATCCATTGGGTCTTAGTTGAGCTACAAACTGAACCTGCAGTTGGCTAGAGCAGTACAAAGGAGAGCCTTGAGGGTACTGGTGAGTTGAGCACGGTAACAAAACTCACTGCAGTTTAAAACTTCTTCATTTGACACTATGGCCTGACCAGCAACTTCTGTGTGTTTTGAGGTTCCAGTGTTGCTGAAGAACTGATTTTGTTCTTGTGCTCTGAAGCTCCTAGTACATGTACTCTTGGTTAAAACAAACAAATCTTCTTTTCCAGTAGGAATACAGATCTGTAACCTTCTGAATTACTCACTTGTCTCTTGCTGTTGGAGGTAATTGTGTTGTATAACCACGCCTACAAATTTGTCCAGCTTTAGCTGGAAGTGCTTGACCTCCTCAAAGCTTTTATTCCCCTTGGAAAATAATCTGTTGATCAGGACTTTCTTCTAATTTTCTCACGGTCACACACACTTGTACTTGTGCCAACATTACTCTTCTCACTCCCACATCTTTCTTTTTAAAAGGTTTGCTAGTTCCTAAGCTCTGCTGAGCTTGTGATTGCAAGTTCAGTCTTTTCAAAGACTCCGTTTTTAGCTTTTGAAATTTCCTGCTATTTGCACATGCTGTCTGTCTGCAGTTACATAAATACTTACAATAACATGCATTTGAGAGAGCTGTAACAGACTCTGACTTATTAACTTAGCAGTACAACTTTAAAGTGGACATTCCAGGGCAAGGCTTTCCACAAAATGTGCAATTGAAAAAAAAAAAAAAAGAGAGATGGAAAAATGTCAGCCACACCCAAAGCTAAACAAATCTCAAGTTACAGTTTTAAAATAAAAGTTCCCAAAAGGGAAGGGTGGCATCTGAATGTGGGAGATTCTAATTATGATCTCTTAAAGAGAATAAGTAAAAAAATTGAAGTCTCTCTTAGGCAATTCAACAAGTAGGAGGTTCTGAATTGGAAATTGTTGACATCTTAAATGAAAAATGTTTTATGGAGAGAAATGCTGCCTTCTGCTACGTGAACTATCAGCAGAGATTGTCAGAACAGAACTGTATGCATTAAGTTTTTGAGGGGTTTTTGTCTGTCTTTCCTTAGTGCCCAGCAGGATGCAGTGTTTGAACTGGTTTCCATGGGATTTAATGTAGCTCTATGGTACACAAAATATGCATCAAGACTCGCTGGAAAAGAAGAGTAAGTGGTTTTCTTTTCTTAATAATTCTACTGCAGCAATACTCCACCAAAGATTTAGCAGATTCTGGGGTCTGCCTGCTGTGGGACATGTCCAGCTCAGACAGAGGAGTTCCAGGAGGCAGTTGGCCTTCATACACAAGCACTTTAATCCCTTCTTGCCTCTGTAAACCAAGTGGATTAGTGCCACGTGACTGTCATACAGAGAAAGTGTCAGTTGTGAATAAACCCTTCATCACCCCACTCTAAATGTCCACGTACAAAACTGAGATTCCCAAAATCACAGCTCTGCTGACTTTTAGTCCTACAGACTCCTAAATCCTTGGCTTTTAGCACTGAGGTTACCTTTTACTTGAGAGTCATCTTAGGATCTTATGCTTTTGGGTTGTTTTTTCAAGCGAGTTCTATTTGATTGTTTAATAATTGGACACTGTAAGAAACTCCTTTACTCTGAGGGTAGCACAGCAGTGGGACAGGTCACTTAGAGAATCAGTGCTCTCTTGATTCTTGACGGATTTATGATTCATCTAGACAAAGCCGCAACTGACCTGATCTACTGTTGCTAATTGTGGTGCCCCAAAGTGGGAGGTGGCACTAAATGACACCTAGAGGCCCTTTCTAACTATAATTTCACTGATTCATTCTATTTTCTCAGTATAACAGAAGATGAAGCTAAAGACGTTCACCGCAGCCTGAAGATAGCAGCTGGGATTTTTAAACACCTGAAGGTAGAAGGACTTTCTTTGCTGTCTGTTCTTCGAGGTGTCTCCAAATACTTGACTTTTTGTCTTAGAGAAGCCTTTGCTGTACACACATACCTGAGACCACCTGAATGATACAGGAAAAAGAAGGATGTTAATATGTTTTGGTGCCACTCTATCTGTGCCACTCATTCCCAATGGCAGTGGAAGGGTAATTCATCTGTCTGCCTGTATCGTGTGCTACAGTGCAGCCAGCTGTCTTGGGACCTTCACTCAGTGTCCCATCCATTTAGGAATGAGGCACTCGTTTTGCACTGGTTTTAAGCCTAAACTAACTCTGAGACTTGCTTTGTATTTAGGAAAGTCACATTCCAAGATTGATAACACCTGTGGAAAAGGGAAGAGATTTAGAAGCTCGACTTATAGACTCCTACGTCATACAGTGTCAAGCTGAAGCTCAAGAAGGTACCTTCAAATATACATTGGTTGGGTGTGGGAAATGACTCTGTGGGTCACTGATGTCTCATGAATTCTGCTTGGCAGCAAGGCCATGTTTTTTTCATTCTCCTGAAGTACTGTGGCTTAGTGGGGCAGGTTGCTTTTAAAGAAACTTAAGTTACAGTTTTATAAGGAAAATGCCAAAAATCAGTCTGATATTACAAATATGATATGGAATATCTTTCACTTTAAAAGAATTGTGTGTGGCACTCCCCCCTTTTTCTTGTTTTTTCCTTTCATGCAACCTTTTCACCACCATGTTTGCCTAACATAAATTCCCAGTTCCTTTCCTTTAAAATATGTGCAGCTTCTGTTTATTAGCTAATCTTAAGGCTAACGTTACTTCAGGTTTTCTATTAAGTTGGAATCATTCTATCCGAGAAACAATCTGTCTTTATTCTGCTGTTTGCTTGACTGCACAACATCTATTTTCTGTTCATGCAGGGGTTTTAAAACCCTAAATGCCTCTGCTGATTTGATGTGATGGGACATTTCAATTAAATTTAAACTGTGGTGTGGAACTTTTTTCCAGTGACAATTGCTCGGGCTATTGAGCTGAAACACAATCCAGGCCTAATAGCTGCTCTTGCGTATGAAACAGCCAACTTCTACCAAAAAGCTGGTGAGTGTCTTGTTTTGTATCCTTAGTGACTTGGTTTATGCATTCTTGCCAGCAGACATACTTCACCCACCCATAAATTGCAATATTAACACCGTTCTCGGTGGATATGAAGTGTGTATTTAGCTTCTATTTAGCACATTTAAGGCTTCAGTTAACAGCATGTATTTTGATAAGGCCTTTTGGTTTTGTGGGAATCTTTTTCTGTAGCTGATGGTAGGAAACATTAGTGCCAGGAGATAGACTAGCAGCAGACAAATGG
Organism: Rhagologus leucostigma; assembly: GCA_013397725.1. Taxonomy (NCBI): domain Eukaryota; kingdom Metazoa; phylum Chordata; class Aves; order Passeriformes; genus Rhagologus; species Rhagologus leucostigma. The sequence continues at coordinate 69,272 of VZTD01004037.1, forward strand.
CCTGATGTAAACGGAGCTTGTTCCAGCTGCCTTTGGGCAGCAGATCATGATGCAGAGCATGGAGAGTGCATGGAGAGTGGGTTAATTGTGTACCACCTTCCAGATAAGTCGGATGATCTCTGGGCTTACTGAGGCAGGTGGGAGAGGTGCAGAAGTATGGGAGTCAGGAGAACACTGCAACATAGGTCACATTATATGTCACTACTGGAACTTTAGCTAGGAACAAGCTTTGAAATGCTGCCTAAAAATACTTAGGAGAATTAGCCATCCAAACTTAGTGGACAGCAGTTTCAGGGATTCTAGGAGCAGCTGCATGATAGCTGCATATTTTGGGGGTTTTTCTCATAGTTTCTCTGTGCTTTTGCAGGAGTAATTTTTGTCCCTTGTTTCTGGATACTTTACAGTTAGGATCTATTGCTAAGTTTAAGAATTCTGGCCTTTTAATGTGTTTGGGGTTCTTTCTGGAGATGTCTTAAGAATAACTTTACGTATGTATTCATAGATCAAACATTGTCCAGTTTGGATCCAACCTATGCAGGTAAATGGAGGAAGTACTTAAACTTGAAGAGCTGTTTCTATATGGCCTACGTAAGTACTTTGGGTGGCAGCAGCCACAGCTTGTTGTCTGTCTGCCAAGGGCTGGATAGGGAATGGGGGCTAAGTACTGCCTTGGCTTTCTTTCCATGCTGTGAAGAGGGATTGTGCAGTGTCAGCGGCACTTGAATTGTTCTTGTGGAGCCAAATGAAATTGCAGCAGTGTGGATTTATTGTGATCACGGGTCTTTAATTGAAGCCATTCAGGTTGAGCGTAATGGTCATGTCTGTTATCTACATCACAGTCTGATCCTAGGCACAGTTCAGAGCTGAGCATCTTTTGGAAGGCCCTGAATGAAACTGCATCAAGTACCAGTAGGTACCACTGCAAGAGCTGTCCCTATTTGCCTGATGGATCTCCTAGCAAGTGCGGTGGGGCCCTTGGGATGCTCAGCTGCTCAGTTTGCTGTGTATTTCTTGTAGCCTGCCACGGCCCGTAATCCGTCTTTTTTATACTGTACAAAAGGCCCAAGCTAAGCAGTTAACAGAACTGTCTTTCTCTTAGGCTGAACCTGTAGCTAAAAGCTGCTTGCCTTATTAGCAAGTGTGAGAGGTGAGGGAGGGTCAGAGTTGTGATACTTCCTCCTTTTTTAAAATTTGTGTGATATGGGCAGTGGTAGATTCAGATAGAGTTGTACTGTGAGAACAGACACTAAAGGAAGGGGGGCAAGGTAGGCAGTAGTTGATGGGATTGTTCCTTCACCTATTGTATTTACTATTTAAACTCAACTCCTGGTAATAGATAACAGGCAATTCAGTTCTCACTGGAATACAATACCACCTTCAAGCATAGCTATGAAAGGATGGGACTTTTTGAGGTGGAAAAGTTATTTGGACTATGACAAAATATCTCAGACAGCAGAACACCTCATCTCTTCCAGATTCAGTGATGTTTGTCTCAGGTGGAGTTTTTGAGTGTTCAGGTAGTTTTAGTTTTCAGTCTTAGCTTTGTAAACTTGCCTGGGGTTCATTCTGTTTCTGTGCTGGTGCTTAATGCTGCACACTGCTGCAGTGAGAGCTTGGACTGGCCTGTGTGCCAGTGCTCTTGGTCAAACAGCTTCGTGCAGCTCACTTAGACCTGAGACAGCTCGGTTCATACCGAGTGTTTATGGGTCTGGCTCGTAGTGTTCGTGTTGAGCTGCATTAATGGTTCAGTGAGTGCTGCTTTGACTTGCATTCCCGGGCTGTCAACTACCTGCAGGGAATGGCAGCTTCAAAGAGCTGCAGCTGGCGTAGGCAGCAGGAGAAGGGAGTTGGTGCAGCAAGTGCCCAGTGATGTTGGTAATGATTTTGTCCTCTCCCATCAGGCATACTGTTACCATGGCCAGACTTTGCTGGCGAGTGATAAATGTGGGGAAGCAATCAGATCTCTGCAGGAATCAGAAAAATGTAAGTGTGGTTGAGACTGGATTACAGGGTCTGGTGATGCCATGCCTGTTCTGTTTTGCTGTATTGTGCTAATTTGCTTTCCCGTAAAGATTTTACCTGTCACCTGGTGGAAATCCAGCACACCTCTGAATAGAGACAGTGTATTTTTTTTTTTTTGTCTTACCAAAACTGTCTTTCATAACAGTGCTGCAGAAAATTTCATCTTCACTTCTCAGCCTGGCTTAAAGACTGGCTTTGAGCTGCCTGCAATATACACTGTAAAAACCAATCATCTGCTCATCCTGTTTTCTGGTCTATATGTTAGGGTGGTGCAGCCATTTCTGCTTTGGAGGTTAAACAGTAAATCTAGACCATGCTTGTTTATTTTTAAACAGGTTTCGCTAACTTATTTCCTTTCTATTCATTTGAAAGGTAGACTCAGGCAAGTCTGCAGCAGTTCAAGGTCTTCTGCCCAGTCTTCTTCCTTCAAAGCTATTGCTACCTCAACAGCCTGCACTGCATAACTTTAGTGCAATGTATGAAAATGCTCTTCAAATTTGAAAACTCTTCAAATGTGCTGAGCTGATATTAGTTTTAAAAATTAATTAAAAATTTATCAAGAGCAAACTAAGTTGGATTACTTGGAGTAAAACAAATACTGTTCTGCTATGCAGAGAAGAGTGCTTCTCTGAACGCTGCTTCAGAAAAGAGTCTCCCACTCCATATTGTTTGTTGGGTTTTGGTTTGGGACATCAGCTGTGTGTGGACACCTTCATACCTTCTGTTTTTCCCTACCATGTGGTATAGTTCTTGGGTTTGTTGTTGCATTTTGCCCCACACATAAGAATGCTTTCCTGCATCTTCCCACCCAAAAAGCTATCTTTTTCTTTTCTTGTTCCTAGTCACTTGTTGGATGCAGTAAATCTTGGCTGGAAGTGCTGCCTTTGAACTAGTTTGGTTTTGTTTCTAAGAAGAAAGAGGCCTGAATGGATTCTGGTGTCTTCTGCGACTGAAGCACTGTAGAGCAGAACCATGATTTAAGAGGGTCATGTAAATAATTTTTACTTCCTTTCTTTCTTGCAAAGTTTTTGCCAAGGCTGAAGCATTGTGCAAAGAATATGGAGAAACCAAAGGGCCTGGGACTACTGCCAAACCTTCTGGACATCTTTTCTTTAGGAAACTAGGAAGTTTGATTAAGAACACACTAGAAAAATGCCAGAGAGAGAATGGATTTATGTAAGTAGCTCATGGCTGGTACAGCACTCTGTATGAAGTGTTACTACTTCATTTGCCTTTATTTCAGGGTGGGATGGTGAATTTTACTCTCCAGCTGTTACATTCCTTTAGGGCATGGCATGTAACTCACAGATAAATTTGCAATTCTCTGATTTTCTCTTAGCAGATTTGCAGTGGGTCTGTGCTGTCCCACTCGGTGTCCTGTGCCAGTTCAGCAGGGTGGGTTGCCCTGTAGCCAGTCTTGGGGGGTGCTGCTGTGTTTTTGCCATTATCCAGCGTGGCACATTAAGACTGTTTAGGAGAAGAACTGTCCTCTTCATCTTTGGGAAGTATTTTAAATCCTCATTTATATTTTGAAGGGGTTTTTTTTGGACAAAAGATGCTCTTCTCATTGAAGCACTGGGAATAATGGTTATTAAGTAGGAGAAAACCCGCCACACTGTTAGGGAACAAACAATAACACTAAGAAGGAATTGCTTTTGTTCTTGTGAATCTTGCTGGGAAAATGAATGTTAGGCAGAGCCTTAATGAAATGGAAGAGAGCAGCAGTGGTTGCCACTGTGAAAATCCAGATTGTTTTGTTTAGAATTGCAAACAAGACTTTCAGAGATGGTGCATTGTATTTTAAATACATTTCTGTATTCTGTTCCAGCTATTTCCAGAAGGTGCCAGCAGAGGCTCCCCAGCTGGAACTGAAAGCAAACTATGGCTTAGTAGAGCCTGTTCCTTTTGAGTTTCCTGCCTTGAACGCACACTGGACTCTTGAAACAGTTGCAGCATTTGATCTCACCAAGAGGCCAAAGGATGACACTGTAAGATAATCCCATGTGCTGTTCTTTCCCCCAGCTTTATTCTGTGTACCGTACAGAGTTAGTTTGGCTTTTCTGTAATGCTCCCCAGCTGAGTGTAGGAAGCAGACACAAGGCTACCACCTAAGCTCATCCTTCTGCTGTGCCAGGGGCAAGTCATTTAACCTCTGCCAGTGCCAGCATCTGGAAAATCAGGTCATCATTTTTTACTAAATCTTGTAATGTTACAGGAGTGAATGCTAGAGAAAGGTTCTTTTTTAGAAAAGGATTTATTCAAGGATGCTGAAACAGAACAGTTGGCCTTTCCCTCTTGCTTGAGGCTTACTCAAAGTCTTCAGCCTTGAAGAGAGAGGGGACTATTAGATTATAACATGCAAAGTTAGCTGTGCAGACACAGTGGTTTGTACTTGTGGTATTAAGTTGGGGTTTTTTTTCTTCTTATTTGCAGGCTAAACCAAAACCAGATGAAGAAGTAAAACCTCTGAAGGAACCAGATATAAAGCCTCAAAAAGACAGTGGATGCCAGATTTCTTAAATGCCATAAGTGCTTTGAATTCACTTTGAAACTCCTATTCATAGGACTCTGGGGCTTTAGTTCTGATCTCCCTTTTTTGATTCTCCTTTTTTCATTTAGAAGACTAATTTAATTTACCTTTGTTAATATGTGTCTATCTTGCTTAAGAATGTGGTGGATTTCTAGGAGGTTATTTATATCTGACTTATTTTTAGTTTTAGTGGGATATCATAGAATGAGTGGGCTTAAATGTTCCTATTGTGCCTCTAGAGAGTTTCTTTTTGTGGGTTTAGTTTTACCCACAAATAGCAAAGCAAGTATCATGATTGTAATGCTTGAGGATTTTTTCCATTACCTTATATGCTATATCATGTCCAATTCTGCAAACATAAGTTTGCATGAACAGTTATATTTATTCAAGTTTTGTCATTCAGGCTTAGCACCCTGTTGTGTTCCAATTCTCTTAATTGTAGTGAGGGAAGGAAATCTGGGTTTGGTTTGTAACACTCCTATGGTATTTCACAGGACTTTCACAGAACTCGGGAGACCTCAAGTTCTGCATAACTGGAGCACAATTTATGTTCTGAAACTATTAGTCCCTGTTCTTTTCTGTATAGATTAGGGTTTTTATGTCAGAATTTGTAGTAAGGTACCTTAGCTTGTCTGTCCTTTAATCAAAATCCTTGAATATCAAAGTGTGTCTGAAAGTGATGCAGCAAGCAATATGGAAGTGCTTAAAAGCAGTGCATCACTGTGTCATCCGTTCAGAGTTTTTGAATCTTCAGAGCTTTGTTAAGTTTGAAGGCTGCAGACAGTTCGAATCTCCTGGCACTGGAATTCCTGAAGTTGTCATGCTAAGGTGATGGATTTGTAAGCAAGTTGCTGTGTTTCCATCTGGGTGGTGTCTATAAGAAGCTGTCAGGAGAACAGGGAGGAAAGATGAGCTGAAGAGCTGATGGCACAACTGGGAAGCCAAGCTTTAGGTTTCCTTTATGCCCTGTGTAAACTGAGCTGCTTCTCAGCTTTTGCAGTATTTCACTGAAATCAGCTCTTTTTGAAGAAAACTTGCCAAAAGCCAAGCCCAGTCAAGGCTGAGAAAGAAAGGATTTTGTAGAACTTGCTGCTTCCATTTCTGCCTGCTGTGGAAAATGTGACAGCATTCTTTAGTGCCGAGCACTGCAAAACACCCGTGACAACAAAAACATCTTTCTGATTTGCTGCAAATGCAAAGGAATATGATGCATGCATTGAAGTGAGAGCCTTGCAATCCCTGGGTACCAGCTGCTGCACTTCTCTTGGCCTGAGAAAGAAACTGGGCAGCCTGACAAGGTTCACCCTTTCAGCAGACATGATGGCATGTGCACTTACCATGATGTAAACACATTCCTCACTTTGTACTCTTTGTTCACCTTCCACTTTGTTGTAATTCAGTGCTTCTAAAATCTTTCATGGGGCTTGGAGTCACTTAGCTTAGAGAGCAGGCGTGCATCTCCTTGAAGGCCTGTGGAATGAAAGCTGTTGAGGAGGTTAATAGGAAACTCAACACTCTTCCTGAGATACTGGACCAAACTACAGAATTTGTTGCTACAAAAGGCAAAGAGGTTTTTAATGCTGGCTGTCGTGAGTTGATCAAATGCAGACCTCCTTGCTTCCCATGATGGATTTTTCCTTCTGTCAGTCCTGCACATAAAAATAAGTGTAAAGTGAGCTGAATTTCTTTGGAAGAAGTTTCTGTTCCGTAGGGGCCTAGAGGATAATGAGTATCAAGAAGAATACATATCTAAAATGGCTCCATTCTTTCTGGTGCTGCACGGGGACCTGGGCTGTGTTTCATGAACAGTTACTCAAATCTGTTTGTAACTTCATCAGCTGACTCAATAGACTTCTTGCAGTGTTAAAAGACCAGCTTAGGTTTTGCCAGAGTGGAGTGTGGAGTTAGTTTTCTTATATAGATTTTAATTCTAAAAATGTATTCCAGCTGTAGTCATCAGCATTTGCTCAGCCTGCTCCCTTTAAGGATCAAGGTACAGTTAACTAAGTTTCATAATCACAATTTTTTAGTTACTCATTTTTTTTCTCAGAATTCTTTGTCAATATGTATGCATCTCAACTGAATTAGTTTTCTTTCTGTGCAGACTAGATCCCGTTTTCCCTCCTCCCCTCATTTTCCCTTCCATTTGCTACAAACTGTGGCACAGACTTACCCTTGTTTGCTAATGCACGTGTAGGTCCTGGGACTCATTTCCAGTGCAGCTTTTACCCATGGGTGGGTTCCAGTAGAGGAATATCTTAAAATCAGATTAACAAATCATGACTGAATCGTTCCCAAACAACTTGGTAGGAAAGATTATTTTATGGACTTGGAATTCTTTGGACGCTTTCTCAAACCGAGTGGTTTGTCTGAATCAAGTTCACTGTAAATAATTTGGGGCATAACCAAGTGAATTGTGTCAGATGATGACATTACTTAAGCCTAGCTGTGTAACCTCTTATGCCATAGCTGTTTCAGTAAATATGATGTAGTAGTTTAAAAATAGACTAATGGAACAAACTAATTCACTTAACTTGTGTTGCTTTTCAAGACAACTTTGTTTACTTGTAGCTAAAATCCTGTGGCAAACACTGGATGGTTTTGCCAAAAAATAAGAAACTGGAGACTGTTTAGTTTGCAAGGTAGAGAGAGCTGTGAGGCAATGAGCAGCTTTCTCTTCTGGTTTTGTTGGGTAGTAGCAGGAATTATTGTAAATAGGATATAGATTAACTGTCCAATATGCTTAAGAATATGGACGAATGAACTGGGAGTTCCAGTTAATCTGGAAACCCAGCAGCCATGTTCCTTCTCTTATAGCTCCCTTTAGTAATTTTTAAGAGTGAGGTATTTTGAACGGTAACTTTTTAATATTCTAATGCTGCAAGAGCCTGTTTTTGTGGCCTCTCTCTGGTTTCAGAGGCTCTCATGGCTAAGCCTGCAAATCTTGTTGGTGTAAATAGTCTTTGAAAATTTTTGCCCCATCTGGAACAGGACAGAACTGCAGCCGAATAAAATACAGAGTGCTGGGCCCTCTGTTTTGTGCTTTAAGAAAAGCAGTGATTGTCTTTAATCTACTATAAACCAAACCATTAAGCTCTTTGTAGGATTTCTATTTAAATACCTTCCTCCATGTATTTAAATACACTTCCTCCATGTATTTAAATACACTTCTCCATGTTCCGTGTTCCTGGGTTTTCAGTAGTTATTCTCCATCCAGCATGTGACACACCTACAGCTGAGGGACTAAACCTGGCCCGTGGATGCTGATGTCTGCCTCCTGGATTTGGTAGAGGTGTTTTGCCTGTCAGCCCGGGGATGGTGTTTGGTCACTTGGATGTTCAGCATGGATACGTGGTGTGTCTGTAACGATGGTAGTGGTTCGTACAATGAGCGGGAAAATGGATCCCTGTGTCTGTGTAGAATAGAGACAACTTTGCACTTTAGAATTTTCTTGTCTTGCGAATTTGGTACAATACAGTATGGTTGTAAATACTTCTTCCTGTCATTTTGTTGCACTGTTTTCAGTACTGTGCTATGGGTGAGGTTTTAATGGGAAACATTACTAAAACGTATTTTTAATTGTGTATGAAGCAAACCCATGAAGCGTATCTCTGCCATTAGTATTGGGGAGTACGGGAGGAGGCAGTAGCTCATCTGTCTTCCATGGCAATTCCAGTAAGTGAAGACTTTCTCTCTGTTGGCTGCGGGGTGAAACATTTCATCCCATCCCTGTGTCTGGTATCTAAACTGAAGTTTCAGCATTAACATAAATCCTGTTCATGCCTATTAGTTATCCCTAAAAAAATTCTGTCTCTAAAGATCGCTGTTAAATTACTATGGTAGCGTAAGCTGCTCTTTTCCCCTTTTTTCTGTGTTTTTTTCCTGTCACTGGCCCCGTTGAGTGAGGAATAAAGCACAGTGAGTAAGACTGGCATGGAAAAGCCCCTGCAGTGTGTACCTGTCTCCAGATTGTGAGTGCAGTGTAAAGGCCTTTCCACAGTGACCATTGGTTTCACTCAGACCTTTCCCCACTGGTGATGCTCTCAAATTCAACAAAGGTCCCATGGCAACCAAGGTGACCCTTGATTAGCTCTTTATGTAGGAAGGCCTCTCTCCTTTGGTGTTGTGCCTTCATGGGTAACAACCTTCCTGAAGCCATCCTGTACTCCGAGTAATCACACTTGAGTGGGATCAGCTCTGAGATCACTGACCGAGCAGCCTTACTTTGTGAAGACAGTCACCATGCAATCTTAAGCTTCATAGTTGGAAATTTGTATATAACCACAAATTTCAGAATACCATTTAAAATAAACAATCTTAGAGTATCACGTTTTGTTTCATTATTTAAAATTTTAAGTATAGTAGCAAGGAAAAGGCTCTGTCTTGAATGTTACTTTCTGCAATTTAATACAACTTTATTAATTATAGGGAATGCTTAATCCCTGCTTAAGGAAGGACTTCAATAAGGAATATACTTATGTGACCTGGATGCCTATGGAAGTAGTAGCCACAATAAAGCATGTCAAGTCCTGGGGCAGGAAGAGAGGAGATGGGCTTCCCAAAATCCTGTTTAGAAAGAAGAAAGTAATTAGGCAGGATTTCTTATGGCTATACAAAATCCCAGTACTTGCCAAGGTCTGTGATACTGTGGGATATTCTATATACGATGTGAAGGGGGTTATTTGGGAATAACTTCTCTAATATTCTAGATGAAGCCTCAGTAGCACAACCTGTTCAATCTTCCCTCTCTGAACCAGACATGTCTCTGCTGGTGTCTCCAGGAGTCCCATCTGTCTCTCAGAGCCATAATTTTGCTTCGTACCTCCAATCTTTCTGTCTGGCTTTTCCAAAGAAGGACTCACCTTCAGTTTGCAATGTCCATTATTGATGGCCCCTGGATGTAAGGCTGCCCTTGCTTTGTTGAGTTGCTGTTGAATGTGAAGGTCAGGTACCTTGTCTTCTGTGATATCTGGACCCTCCTCTCTGCTGGCCGTGCTTCCCCAGTTTCTACCAGCATAGCTTAGTCAGTACCTTCTCCCCAAACATCGTCAAAAACCGCATAACAGCACCAGCAGAGCCCTCTCGAATGTATAAAAAAATTCCCAGCGGGCTTTGCTGGAGTGATGGCCACCAAGGGGCAGCAGAGTTCATGTTTTCCTGCAGTTTTTCCACGCAGCTGCCCAGCACAGACAGTGTGCACCCAGGAGCGGCACCACAGCTTTAAAATGGGAAGAGGTGTCACAAGTTACACCTTCTACATCATTTTGTGTAGGACTTCTCTGGAATGACTGGCAGGGTGCCATCCAGGAGCCCGTGCATGCTCCGTGACCAGGAGAGCAGCTACCCTTCCATCGAGGACGCTGCCAAGGCCATGGAGCAGGAGCACTGACGAACAGACCATCCCTTGCCCTGTGTCCCAGCAGCTGCTCTGTCCCAGGGCCTGGCAGCCTCTCCAGGGCATCTGCCCTTGGGGAAGAAAGCGGTGTGATGCTGTGTACATCTGTGTGGGGTTTCTCTGGGCTCATGGGCTGGGTTTCTGTGGCAAGGATTGAAGTGGAAAGGCTGCAGGGGTGGCTTCTGTGGAGCAGCACCAGCAGCTGCTCCCATGTTGGCCAGAGCCCATTCCAGCCAGCCCCAACACAGACCCACTGCTGGCCGAAGCCGTGTCCATCAGCCGCCTGCTCATGGCTCTGGGGAAGAGGCCGTGAGGTGGACAATGAGGCCTTGGGCAGCTGGAAATGTGAACCAAGGGCTTCTCTGCTCTGCACACTGCCCTGCCAGTGTGCTCCAGTGGGCTGGGGGTACACAGGAGGCTGTGAGGGGACACAGCGAGGACAGCTGACCCTCAGTGACCAGAAGGATTTCCCACAGTATATGATGCCATGCTCAGCAGTCAAACCACAGGGATGGAGGTTGGCAGGGGCTCCACTTTCTCAGAAACTGGCTGGGCATCAGTTTGTTGTTTTTCTTGGGTTTGGGGTTTTTTCTCCTTCTTCCTTGTTTTCTTTCTTTTTTCTTTTTCTTTTTTTTTTTAATTTAGTTAAATTGCCTTTATCTCAACCCACTGGTGTTTTACCCTTCCAATTCTTTCCCCCAGGGCTAGGAAGTGAGTGAGTGGCTGTGTGGTGCTGAGCTGCCAACCAGGGATAAATCATGACAGTCCTCTGTAAAACCATAACAGCAGCGCCCTGTGCACACAACATCTGAACGATGGGAAACAAGCAGCATCTTGCAGGTCAGGATTGCAGCAGGAAACAGGAGCTTTAGCCATGGATGTTTAGAAAAAAATCACAAGTATGACAAGAAATCTCCACACAGCAAAACATCAGCATTAAAAATGGAGAAAGCCACAAATACAGGAATTGTGGTATTTACAAAGACCACCAAGTGAGTCTTCCAAGAGCCACGTTAAATATGACACAACTGAGGCTGATGTGAACCTTTCCTCTGGAGAGCTCAGTCATGGAGTTACGAATTTGTGGGATAAAACATGCAACTTTGCCATTTTTGTCTTGTTTGGTTTGACAAACCAGCAAACAGGACACAGGTGATGTATCTCCAAGACTTGGTTCTTTCCAAATTCAGATCTCTGTGTGGCTGTTGCATACACTAACTATTCTAGCAAAATCTGCTATTATTTAAAGCAAATAATATATATGCTGAATCTGGCCATTGTGAGTAGGTCAATTAAAAGAGGCTACAGGCTTTCTTCTTTGCAAAGTAGCAGATCAGATTGCAGGCTGAATGGTACAGAACTGTGGTGCAACTTCACAGATTAACTTGTTTTTGTGCTCAAAATTAAAGCTTTCTTCTTGTTTCCATAGTTCACAGTGTCGTTGGAGGCTGTATCTCTGGTTTGGGGCAGTTTGAATTGCAACCACTTAATTCCTTAGCAAGTTAAAGTTTTTTCTTTCCTTTTATTTTTCAATTTTAATATGATTGATTAACTTACTTTAAGGATGGATTAACTGGAATGCAATCACTACTCAAGCAACAAAGCTGGCACTTTGCTATTTTTTCTCCTTCTTTTAATACTTACTGTTGTTGTCTCAAGGGATTATTACCAGGATTTAAAACCCTTGATGATTTTTAAAATTATCTATTTTCTTTTGTTCAAATGATATAAACTCTATCAATACAATTCCGACTACACTGCTTAGTATAAGCCCATCAGCTTTTTCCAAAGGGTACATTTTACAAAACCCACAAAGGAGCTTTTGCGTGCCCCGATGCAGCCTCAGTGGATGAAAACAGTAGAAAACCATGGTTATCACACAGGTGGACAACAATCAGTGTGGAGTATGTTAGGTATGGTATGAATTTTGTGCAAACTTCACAGTCAGACCAGTGTGGCAGAAAGCACTTGCAGGAAAATCAGAACAGGGTGATTCTAATCAAGGGTGGACAAAGAAAGATCAAGTAATTCTTGACAGGTTTGTTAAATTTGAGCCATGTATCACAAGGTTTAGTCAGCCTGACTAAGGACTTCTTGCTCCTGTATTTCAAACTGCAGAAACTTTTAAGTATTTAAGTATGAATTGACCACAGAAAGAATCCACATAAAGCTTAAAATCAGATTACGTGAATTCCTGTGAAAAGTACTGTAATACGTGGTAGATCCTTAGGAATATAAGAGGAAATTAATGAACAGAGAAAGGGGAAAATGTTGAACTCGAAGTCACATTCAAATTCAAACCATTTGCTTTTGGCAACACAGCTTTAAAAACCGCAATGCTGTAACTATTGATGGAAAAGCCTTTCTACTGGCAAGGCAGATACAAAGTCTCTCCGCAGTTTCCACAATGTCTTCTGTCTCCTGCTGAAAGAAAAAATCTCCTTGGTAAGAAAACACTTTCTGGACAGAATTTCAGGTAAATATGACAGAGTTACCAAGTGACTGACATGTCCAAAATGAGCCATCAAGGGCTGTCACCTCATCCCCTCCACCAGCTCAGAGAATGTCCTGACCAACTGCACATGGGCAGCACAGCCTGTGGAGGTAACCAAGGGCATCCACCTACTGCAGGAAGGCAGAGCCAGAAATAATTGTGTCCCTATGCTCGTGCACTTGTAGGGAGTTATCATTTACAATTTACACACACTTGGCTCTTTCTACCCAACGAACATGCTTTCCCTGTTTTTAATATCATCAGGGGATGACTGCAACTGAAATAAGGATTAAGTAAAAGTTGGGGGTTAGGTACTTTAAGAAACAAATAGACACTGCACTTGTGGCCGTGGAGGTATTGATATTCCATAGCTACAGCAATAAACTTCAGACTGCTCCTCCCTGTTGGGATGTATGTAAAGGCAGGTTTCAAGGAAAAATGGTGCATCAGATTGAAACCTGCACTGGGGCTGCAGTTTTAAATGATGCTATAGGAGGAAACCTTCCCTAGGATTTCGTATGTCTGTCTTTTCTTTTGGGTAAGGTAAATAATGCATAGTCAGAGTGCAGGAACAACCGATTTTACAAATTGTTAATAAATAAATACTAATAAAATGTGGAAATTTTTACAGATTCTCGAATGCCAATGAAAAGCTGTTTTGAACCCAGTTCTGGGCATAAATGGAACTGCTGAGGGACCCACCCTGAAAAAGTTCCCCCTGCATGTTGCAAAAACCAGCCTCAGCCATGACTGATTTTAATCCAAATGAGTTGGTATAAATAACACAGATCTTTTTCTTTTCTCTTCCTCACAATTTTATTCTTCTCACTCACAGTTAGTCCAGAACTCAGATCTAGAAGAGCATGAAAAATTTACCACTGGATGAAAAAAAACGGTTTAAATGGAACATTTGATTCTTCCTGGCCTGATTACAGGAATACAAATAAGAAATGGAAATCAATGTGGCTGTAGGAAAGTAATCTCAGTATAACCACGAAAATCTATCAGCTTGCAAGTTACAAGGTTGCCATAAATAAATGTTTGTCTATTCCACTTGTTTCCGCTTTCCACGAACAACACTGAAATGTGAAGTTAAACTTGGTGTGTTCTAAACTTGCGTTGCAAATAAGGCCTTCCTGGGGCTCCTGGACACTCTGCCATCACAGGCACCTGCCCAAGTGTGTGTTGAGGGAGAGGGGCACAAAGCCACAAGGTTTCCCAGCAGGACGGTGCCCAGTAAGAGGCAGGGGTGCCATTCGTAAGCAACAGCTATGGCAAGTAACTGGATGCGGTGTGTAGAGAAAGCTGATGAGGAGAACCACACTGGCTGTGCAGAGAAGAGCACTTGAGGGTCCTTGGATATACTACAAAGCTGTTCTCTCTGGGGGAGAAACAGCCAACCCAGCAGCTTTTATGATCTTATGTCAGCTGACCCTTTCAACATGAAATGGAAAATACTTGAGCCTTTATGTGCATCTTCACAATAGGCAATATCCCAAATTCAGCCTGATCCAAAAATTAGGTGAGGGTTTTTTGATGGGTCACTAACTGCATGACACTGTACAGGATTAACTTCCTCTAACCATAAAGGCCCTTTGGGAATGTAGGTGATACAAAACTCTTCCCAAAACCTGAATTCTTAACCATTTTTCTGTCACCAGTTCTCTGAAAGTCCCTAAAGTTTGTTGTTCTGTTGCAACACTCCTGGTTCTATCAAGTGGTGATTGCCTTCTCCTAGTGGTGTTTGCTGTTGGACAATCCAGGATAACGTAAGGTAACTCCAATTATCCTTTACTAATTCCTGCCAGTAAGAAAATAACCTGCCCTGCTTTGTTATGCTGCGAGACTGGTTATTGATGGCTGCAACAATGGTGGCTGTTCAGCACATTCAGCTGATCCAAGGTAAATCCCAGGGCCTCTTGAGGAAACACCTCATTGGATGATCAACTGGGTGAAATTTTCTAACTAAGGGTGCATGAAATGTGTGGTGGAGTTTTTCTAGCAATAAAATTCTACAGAAAATATGGGATTTTTTTTAAATGTGAAGATAACAGATTATGAACTTTGTAATTTTAAATTCAGTTACATTCAGTTTAATTGACTACCAATGAAGAGGTCCCAAAAGTTGTTGAAAATTGAAACTGTCTGAATCTGTATTTGAAGTTCTAGTTAGCCAGTTTAACTTTAGAGAAGAATCACACATGGGCTCTTGCAATTTAGGTGCAACACAAGTTCCCTGAAAGCCTGAAGTGTCAGCTTGTGCCAGTGTGTGCTTTAAAGTAAATGTCTGCTTTGCAAAAGCAGTATCTAAAACTGGTAGTGTAGTTTTCCAAGTTTTAGGTGTGATACAACTGAATTTTAAAACAGGACATCAGCTCTGGCAGCATATTCTGAGATCTTTCACTTGAGCTTGATTCTTGTCCATCAAATTCTATTCCTGTTTCTCTTTAACAGACTTAAATTTGAACCTTTGATACGTAGATCTATTTAACAGCATTTTATCAGGCTTGCTTAGTGGAGGGAGTAACTTGAGAGGAAAAGGGTAAGCACAGGAGTTGGGACTCTGTTGAAACATGAGCCAGAGGTGAATGCAGCTCACTCTCCCTGCTCTAATACAACTTCTTGCAGCTCTTTGCTGCTAAAGCAAAACTGGTTCATTTCTAAAATGTAACAGCAGACTTGCTGATGGTGTTTCACATTGTTGCTTTTCAAGATTTATTTTAACTGTGTTTTGTGGCTTCTGACACTGCAAATGTCTTGTCACTATTCACCACGTAAGCTACAGCCGTAAATCATGTGATGGCTTATGTGATGGAGTCTCAGTGCAAGGTAAGTAGAAGCACTGGGACAATTACCATTTTTAAAGTGTTCCTAACAGGAGACACCTACATTAGTTGCCTTTTATCTAATAGATGTTCTACTGTTTTATCTTCAGGAACATGGAGATGGTGGAGAGAGCGCTGAGAGAAATGGCATGGACTTTCTTGAGTGACAAAAGACACTTTGGGGTACAGGTGTTGAAGATCAATTAAGGATGCAGTGGGTTTCTCACAAGTGCTTTTGCAAATATTAATGAAGTTTCAGAATGTGACCCACAAAGTGTCTCAGCAACTAAACACTGATTGTTGCTGTTCCAGTATTTCTCTGATTAAAGTAATTTAATAGGCTAGGAGTGAATTGTTGACCACTTGTGGCACAGCACATCTCCTCCCTTTGCCCAGCCAGAAAGATTTTAATGTGCAGTAGAGAAAAAACCCAAGATCATGGAAAAGGGAGTTTTGTGAGGAAGAACATGGCCTCAGTGGCATCTACTGCTTTATTTAAGCTGAAGAGATAGCTGGAGCTTTTCATTCCCATTAACTGAAGCTCTTGTTTTCTGATGCATGGCTCTTGGACCTGTCATTAGCTGATGACTTCTGAACATGGAAAACTTCCTGCTTGGGGCATTACAAAGGAATTCAATGTCCTGATGTCCCTAAATCAGCCTGCAGAATCCTCTTTTGCTCTGGGCAGATGCAGATTTTTTTTTCTCATTCATCAAAGTAACCAAATGGGAAAAAAAAGAACTTTGGCTGACTGGAAACATGTACAATTTAGCTATATTCAGCAAAGCAATCAGTTTAACATTAATAATAGTGATCTTCTTAATTCTTGCTCTCCAGATTCTGTATTTTTGTTGCAAATTAAAGTGTTGGTCAGTATTCATAAACAAGGTAGATTTGCTTTATAGATCAACTAATCTGATAAAAGAAGATACACTTATCCTAGTTGATATGCTTTTGCAGTAATCTCCTATGAGATACTGAATATTGTCCTAAGATACTTCTTGTTGCACATTTTTGGTTGCTGGTATGCTAAAGAAAGGGTGGGGAACCACTGGAAGAGTGGATTGTGTAAAGTACTACACAAGACAAGTTTTCTGGACAATGCTTCTGAAGGGATGTCTTAAGTTATGCTTTTCCCTGACATTTTCATGGTAGTTGAAAAAAAGCATGTCCGAAATTTGGGTTTACACGGGCCTGGGTGGTTTCTGGCTAGCTAAACAGAATAAACAAAATTTTCCAGCCGCTGAGCTGTCAGCTGAAAATGCAAATCAGTGTTAACGCTGCTGCCTTCCCTAACTTTTTTCTTTTCCTCCTTTTATTTTGTTAAAAAAAAAAAGTCAGTCTGAGTGCAATGGTTTAGAGCATGGGGATATTTACAAGGGTAATATATCCTCCCAAAAGCTGTTTTCTCTCTCAACTGGAGAAAACCAAGACAGACATACAATCACTGAAAGCAGACGTTTCATTCATCCGCATGCAAATCGCCACTGTAAGCCGTGCTTGACTCTCACAGGAAAGGCTGGAAGTGACACAACCTCCGAAGCAAAAGTGGGAGCTCAGTCTATTTCTGCATAACACGTGCTGTGAGTGATTGAAAGTTGTGAATTTTTCATCTCTCTCTCTCACCAGCTGCTGAGTGTCTCATTTCCTTGGCGTTTCTGGTTTTTCCTAATTTCAGAATTGGAGTGCTCCACAGGCCTGTCTGCACTGCTGGATGAAATATTGAAACTTAAAGTATTTCCATTACACAGAACCGCTGTCTTATGATTATTCTGTTGCATATGAAGTCTCAGGATACAAGAAAGTAATTCTGTGGTCAAAGCAGTGGAATTTATTCCCATTAGTCATTCTCTCTGTTTTCTTTGTTGGTTTTCTTGGGTTTTTTGTTTTGGTGGGGTTTGTTTGTTCGTTTGTTTTTGGTGGGGGCTTTTTTGTTGGTTGTTTGGTTTGTTGTTTGGGTTTTGTTTGTTTGTTTGTTTTTAATTTGACTTCTCTTCAGAAGCATATGCCCACTGGAGAGAACATTTACAGCTATGCTGTTCATTGTTCATGTTCTGAATGACATCTTTCAGTGAGGGCTCTGATTTTTTTGTTTCAGCTAAGGCTGATAGCACTGTCTAGGAGAGACTACTGTCCTGACTGTAGCACGATAAACCTCGGGAAGGAATAGCTATTTCCTTTGTTAGTTTCAATGTTACACTGCAAGGCAGAAAATGCCCACACTGCCCCTTTGCTCTCAGAGCCGTGCCTGTTGTCTTTCTCCTGATTTCGTAAGTAAGCAAAGCATATGAGAGGAGGCCTGTGGTCAGCCTCTGTCTGGGTCATATCCACAGGAGGCTGCATTTCCACCCTATCCAGCTTTTGGCAGACTTGGGCAGTCTTCTGCAGCTTAAAGACTGACAGGTTGTCTCTGGCTATTGCTGAAAGACAGATATTTTCTAGTTGTTGACAAAAAAGGAAAGAAAAAGGAATTCTGGATCCTAGGCTATGTCCTTGTTAACCATTTAAAATGCTTTTTCTGGAGAACACCCAGTGCTCTTTCATCAAACCTGCAAATGAGGGGCTCTGCCGTGGCATTCCAACAAGCCTGCGCTAAATGCTTTGACAAAAAACATGCACGCTCTGAAATGAAATCTTATTTACTGTGGTGTTATTAAAGTGCTAAATAAACAGACAAACTCAGAAGGGCTGCTAGGATGTGGGCGGGTGAATAAATAAGCTTTGATGCTAATGTCAGTCAATGCTAATTTCTATCCTTTGAAGAAAGTGTGATAAACACAGCTGTCAGAATTGTGATCTGAAATTGCTCTAATTAAATTAGATTTTTACTAGAATGAAAGCAGCTGAGCACCTTGTTTTAGTTGCACTAATTCAGAGAATAGTGACATTCCAGTCCTTTCATGGCCAGGTAGGGAAGGTAAGATTTGTTAAATACAAACAAGGATCTGAATATGCGCAACACTATAGTATAAAATTCTGTATTCATATTCCTTTTGTTGTATTTGCTACCCAGGGTTTGCATCTTAATTTAGAATCTAAGATCTTCAAGGGGAATTATCTGCACTGGCCATTAAATGCGTTCTTTGCAGTAGTGTGGGGAGATGATGTAACTCCCTCATGCATCTCTAAAGTTTATGTGTCACAGTAAAAGACAGCCAAGGGTGTTTCAAGGTTAAGAACTATTTAACTGCTGATGAGAATAATAACTAGCCATCACTAATGGCATGTAGTGTTAAAAGATAACCTGAAGTCAGATAATCTCTGGATAACCCTTCATTTTTTGTCTCTTCCTTGTTTCAAAAACTGCCTTGTTCCTTTCTGTAGATGGATAGAAAGACCTGTTACTTCAAGCCTTGCAGATTTACTTTGTAAATTAAATTGTGATTTGGCTCAGATCTGGGTGGCTACTCCTTTTCAGTAGAGCTGAAAGTGAAGCAAGGTGATAAATTATTTCATTTTTTTTTTCTGGGACCACTATTTTCCAGAGCAATCTAATTAGTTACAGAGAACAGCACAGACAAAAGTAAATAACTGTTATATATATATATGTTTGATTTTTGAGTGCTATTGATCTAAATTTAATTAATGTAAAAGAGTTCTGTGTCAGAATTTAGTGTCGTAAAATAAAAATATGAATTTATATATCGCTGGATTTGTATAGAGAAATAGTGTGTTAATCTACCTTCTACCCGTGCCATCTATCAATTTCCAAAATTTATTAATTATGGCAAATCGATCTGATGACGAGAAATTCGATTAGTTAAAGTATGTCTTCCATGCGTGGGCACTAGATGGCATTGAGAGACAGGAGCTGGGGTGTGGAAAACAGGTATTTTACACTTCTTGATGTTAATGTACTTCAGTGGAGGATCACTGCAGCATAAATGATATCTTGCAATCTGTGGAAAGGAAAAAGGAAAAAGGAAAAAGGAAAAAGGAAAGGAAAGGAAAATCACGGGGATTACAGAATCTTTATTGCATGACTCAGTTGTTACTTGAGTCTATGAAAGAAATTGGTACAATTAGAGACAAAGTGGCAGAACATGATATTAGGTGACCAGGGCTGCAGCAAAGTCCCTTTGCAGAAGCGGGGGATGGAGCTTTCTCTCTCTCACTTGCTCATGTTGCTTCACAGAAAAATCTCCTCCAGAATTCACGTGCTCCCTCCCAGTCACCGCGGTGCTCCTTGAGTGCAGTTCTAGACCCAGACTCGACAGTGTTAAAAACATCGATTTCCACAGCATTTGACACTCTGGTTCTGCCCCGTCTGACCAAAGGCAAACCCTAGGGCTGATACAGGAGACACAGCAATGGCTTTTAGGTGGAGGCCTGGGTCAGAACTGGAGATTACAACGAGCCCTCAATAGAAAACACACCAAGTGAAACCCAGAGGGAGAATTAGCAGGGAAGGAGGGGATTGGAGTCTGGCTCAGGCTGCAGACTCTGGCTCTCAAACCATCGGCAGCCTGACCCCGGTGTTTCACATGCTTCAGAAGGGTTTTTAGAGAGCCAATTACCCTCACGACAGGATGAAAGTGAAACAGCTCATCATGTGCAACGGATCACTGCAGATTATCCCATGTGTTACTATGGTTTTAAAAATTACAAAGACACACTTTTATTCCAACTGCAAAAGGAAGTGCTCAAAGGTGGGGAAACTCCACGTCTGTATTTTGGCCCATTCTGTGCACTAAACGAGACAGATGCCTTTTGGGATGCAAAGCTATGCAATCATGTAATTAAAAACTGAGGCCTATGCACAAGTTGGCACAATTACAGCTGGAGCAAGCTTTTCCTAGGAATTCAGTACCAGGTTTATCCGTGTAGCTAATATGATTTCCTATGTGTAATTTCATATGCAATATTGACATGTTTTTAGAGATGAAGGGTGGTCCGTTGCACAGACTCTGATCTGTGTCACTGCCTAGGATGGAACTGTCTGGGGGCCACTGTGGCATTCGTGGCATAATTTCCTTAGAGGAAAGGAGAATCCTTTCAACCCCAGACACGACTTTCCCACAGTTTCGATATATTTTCAGAAGTGTGTGTATTATACTGTGGTTCTTTGGGGAGTTTTGGACACGCTCCGTCCTTCGCAGCCACTACCCCAGGAGCCGGGCGGGGCGCGAGAGGCGGGGCGGGCCCTCAGGCGAGCCCCGCGCCACGCTCAAGATGGCGGTGGGCGGGAGTCGGGCCTGGCGCCGCGCTCAAGATGGCGGCGCCGGCCGCCCCGCCTTCCCCCGCCCCGCCGGCGGTGACTTCCGGAGGGAGCGGGAGAGGGCGTCCGTCCCATGGTAACTGCGCCACGGTGGGGACGCCGCGGCCGCCGCTCGCTTC
>VZTD01004037.1:89879-228677 GCA_013397725.1 Rhagologus leucostigma
GGTCCCCGGGCAGCGCCCCGGGGAGCCGCGCCCGAGGGACAGCGGCGGCCCCTCCGTGGGGAGAGCCCTGCTGGGGGCGGAGGTGCCCTTGTGTCGGCTGAGCCGTACCTTAAAATATCTTGTAAAAATGAATTAATTTTTCACCTTCACTTCTGAATCTTTTGTATTTATTTTACTGGGACCTGGGGCCTTTTTTTTTTTTTTCTCCTTTATTTAAAGGTGTTCAAGCACCTAACTTTTTTCGTTCGTTACGGACTGAGATGTGATCAGCCTTTCGTGTGCTTCTGCCCTTTGTTTAGACATACGCTGCTTGTAGTTGCCTGTTTTATTTGTTAGGAGCAAAGACTCCTTGAGAACAGGTCTGCAGGCAGTGGTTTCGAAAGGGAGCTCGTATGGCACCCTTTGTCTTGGGAAATAAGGATACGGTAATTCCCGACTTCTGTCTGCACAGCCGATGTTCTGTTAAGGTTGCTTAAGCGTAGCTTCCAGTGGCGGTGGAAAATGCTAGAGGTGTGTTGGAGAGACCATTCAGGCAGAGGTCTGCCCAGAGGGGTGTGGAAGCCTCTTCAGTTTCTGGATTCAGTGTGAGCAACTAGTTCCCACGTTATTTGTGGAGTTGGCACCTGCAGCCAGTGCAGGAGCTCTTGCTGTACCCCACTTTGGGAATGGGTTAGTTGCTGCATCAGGGACAGCTCACCTGCTGGGTTCTTCACATCCTCATCCTAGTAGAGGCTGAGAGGATATTAGAATTAATGGAAAACTTTTCTGTGAGTAAGGCAATAGGGCACTCCATCTCTTTTTCTCAGCCTTTGGAGAAGATGGAAAAATACATTTTTGCAGAATGGTTGGTGGTTCACGTTGTATGGATGTAAATGAGAACCAGCTGTTCAGGAGAGGGATGAAGAGCTGTAGTTACTCAAAGTGTGTCTGTAGCATGTGTGTGATTTAAGTGAACAAAAACTCTCTGATCAGAATTGCAAGTAGTTTTTTATAGACTGACTGGCTTGGACAAACCTGTGAAATAGTAACGAACACTTAGGACAAGGCATCTGGATTGTCAGTGGGTTTATGAAAGTGCTCAGCTTTCAGAGTGTTGACTGGTGGAACTACAGGTGAAAATAGGTGCCAGGAAGCAGATGGGATGAACTGAGACCGGAAGGAATAAGGGTTTTCTTAACTGGACAAAGGAATAAGAGCCTGAAGCACGCAGCCTGCAGGGATGGATGTGGAAGAGATCTAGTGTCAAACAGCCAAGATGGGGCTAGGGAGAGGTGTATTAGAAAAATATAAATACTTCAAACGTTGGCATGGCACTAAGGCTGCCAGAGTTCAAGAAGTGTTTGGACAATGCTCTCAGGCACATGATGTGATTCTTGGGGCTGTCCTGTGCAGGAGTTGGACTGAATGATCCTTGTGGTTCTGTTCCACCTCAGGAGATTCTGTGATTTGTAGTCTCTTGTGGCAGATATTTAAGCTTGTAATCAAATCTTCACACTATATTATAATATAACATTTACAAATTGTATTTATTTTATGTGTATTTATGATTTTCTCTGAATGTAAAATAAATGACTTGTGCTTCCTTAGTTTTTTCGTAGCTCCCAGAAACTGCAGCTAGTAGTGGGGGACTCCTGTGCTGATTACTGAATGTCCATGTAAATTGAAATACAAATTAAAGAGGCAAACAAAAATCCAGGTGGGGGCTTTTTTGCTTGAATAATTATCTTTGAATGTTAAACTTAAAGTAAGAAAATAAAACAGCCTTTGACACTCCTATTCTGTTTCAGGATAGGATGGCTGAACTGTACTGTGGTTGTAGTGTAGGATATTGTAGTGGTCATTAAATAGAAAGAAAAATCAGATTCCGCAGGAAGATTTGTTTTCTTCTTTAGAGCGAAGGGAGCAATATCCTGTAGTAATATCATAGCTTAGCTTGAGGACACAGTTATTTTGAGATTAGAAGATTAAACGTGTATGTTGGTTAAAAGCAGATGGGTGTTGAAGTCAGGACCTGATGCTAGAGTGGTGCGAAGTATGGAAGACTGCCTTAGGATTTGAAACTTTGTGGCATGACTCAGGAGGGGCTTTTCCCCTTTTGAGGAACACAGAGTATATGTAGGGAATAAAATGCAGTGATTGGGTTTTCCACTTTTTTAGCCTACATTTGAACTCACTGTAGCAAAGTTAAAGTTGTTTGTAGGTTATATGAAGTGATAAATAAGGCCACAGCGATGTCTGTTTGCTTCAAGACACCTGGGAGAGGGCAGTGTCAGTGGCTGGGCTTTCGTGTCTATAGAGCCATACCTTTGCTTCAGTGGATTTACCTTGTGCTACTCAGGTAGTGCATGGGAGACACGACTTCAGGATGAAGCTTCCTTAGCATACAGAGTCACAGCATTGCTGACAATGTGGGCGTTTTCTCTTCACAATTTTTTCTTTTCACTCTTTCTTTCCAAATCCGCTACCATCGCAGATTCCTGGCTCTGTTGGACAGTGCCACGTGAAGCTATTTTTGACTGCTCAGAGAATTACTGTAGCAGGAACAAAGGACAGTGATGGGGGAGGAGAAGCAGTCCCAAGGGACCTTGAGAAGAAAGAGATGGAATTCAGATTAGTACCCTCAAAAAAAATCTTGCTGTAGAAGAGGTGAAAAGTAAGACTTTGAAAGAACAAAGGTAAAAACAACATGTGAAAACACTTAGTTCTCATAATGTTACCCTTTCCCATGAGGAGGCTTTTTGAATGGCTTTCATAGTAATGTTTCTCATATGTTGACCATAGATTTATTTGGGCAGTAAGCTTGACTTTTTCTCTAAGCCTTTAACAGAGATGATTGATTTACTGGCTTTGATAGAGGGATAGAATTACTTTCAAACTTTGAAATACATAATAAGCACCTCAGGTAATTAGCAAGCCTACATCTATCTCTCTTTAAAGTGATCAATGGCATTAATTTGGTTTGGTAACCATGGCTATTTTCTCGTTCAGCAGCCATATGGTATTTCTGAGTTTAGTGTGATTTCCTGTAGGTGGTTTTTACAGAGTCAGCTGGGCTTTGGTGTGAAGTGCAGCAAAAATTAAATACTAGGGGAAAGTGTGAAAATGTTCTTATATTAAAGGAGGAAAAAAAAGCAGATTGCTTTAACTTTGGTGTAGGAGTAGATTGTAGCCTCTAAATCACACGTTCACGGAGACTAGTGCTAAAGCAGTAAAAATTTGTAACTGCTGCTTGTTTGACACTGAAGTTTTTAATGCAAATAATGATCAACAGATCATTGTTTTGTTGTAAACAAAATACTTTTTAGCTTTACTGTAAAAAGGAGACCCCTCTTTCAGTATCATACCCTTTTAAGGGGTTTTCTTGAGGTGTGATACATTAATGCTGTTGTTAAATGTGTCATGACATTAATAGAACAGCCACAGGAAATTTCCATCTGAATTCTGATTTTTTGAGGCCTGCAGTAATCAAAAAAGTGTGAATTTTATCTGTCACATGAGGAGTGGCTAAGGGAACTGGAGTTGTTTAGTCTGGAGAAAAGGAGGCCCAGGGGGACCTTACTGCTTTTTATGGCCACCTGAAAGGATGTTGTAGACAGGTGGGAGTTGGTCTTTTCTCCCACGTACCAAGTGATAGGACAAGAAGAAACAGCCTCAGGTTGCTCCAGAGGAAGTCTAGATAGGATATTAGGAAAAAATGTCTTCATTAAAAGGGTGGTCAAGCATTGGAACAGGCTGCCCAGGGAAGCGATGGAGTTACCATCCCTAGAAGTGTTCAAAAAACACGCAGATGTGGTGCTTACAGACGTGTTTTAGTGGTGGACTTGGCAGTGTTTGGTTGATGGTTGGACTCGATGATCTCAGAGGTCTTTTCCAACCGTAATGATTCTAAGACTTGAGATCAAGAGCTTCTGAGAAACATTCTGGGCATCAAGGAGCACAGTCCAGCTGAGCCGGTGAAAGCTAGGATAGCAGAGAGGAGTCTTTGGTTGGGAAGCTGTGAGCTGTATCTGAAGCAGTTTTATAAAGGTGAAAAATGCTGGGGTTTTTTAAGCTGACCTTTACTCTATGCTTATAGATAGCAATTAAATTTCTCTGTGGGAGATTGTCCAGCATGCAATATTAACAGAAGTAAATCTGTCTGGAAGAGGTGTGGGAAGGAGAACCAGTGTCAGATGATGATCTTGGAAGGAGATCTGGAAGTGGAAGCAATCAAGTCAGGTGAGTGGGGCAAGGAAAAGCAACGAAAGGTGTTGGGAAACAGAATGGGGCAAAGCCAGGAATCACAGAAGACTAAAGGTTGCTGGTGCTGATGTAGGGTAGCGTAGATCTTGCAAGCATAAAGTTTTCTGGTTAGTAAAGGTGGCATTGAGGAGAAGCAGAGGAGGAAACTGTGTGGTATATAGACAGGAAAGTCACATTTAAAATTAAGTAGAAATACATCTGAAAGGCACCAGAGACAGAATTAGTGACTGTAAGGTGCGTGTTCTTGGACTGTGTGGAAGGAAATGAGAGTAGAGGCATGTGGAGCCCATTCCTGTGAGGGGAAAACCTGAGTGCTGAGGTGAGGAAGCAGAGGTCTTGCAGTATGGAGACACCTTAAGACATGCAGCCCAAGATGACAGAAGCTGTATGGTAACCTCAAGAGGGACATAGTACTGTGCTGTGCTGGATGTCCTCAGTGGTGCAGAGCCCAGAGTGTTGGTCACAGTGTGCACAGCTTACAGAAGCTGTGAAAAAAAAATTCTTTCTGCCCTCCCTGTTCTGATTCCTCCCCCCCCATCTTTATCCTCTATGGGAGCCGAGAAAAACTTGCTTTCTGTTGGGTTGGTACAGCCAGCATATGACTGGAAATAACATCAGCTTTCTGCATTCAAGTCTCTGAAGAAAGGTCTTGCTGTGTATCTTTATGTATAGCATTGTTGTTTTTGTAGAAACAGACAAACACAGCATGATAAAAACATTCTTGTGCTGTCTATAGTACAACATAACTCTTGTGCTATGTAACATAAATTAATAAAAATGACTGAATCAAGCCATAACTATTAGCAGATGGAAGCTGTGGTTTAGTCTTGTGTAGTCTCTCCTTGTTAATGAACTTCACATGCAGATAAAATGGGAGGGAGATAGGCTTTAATAAGGGAAAATGTTTGCCTTGTCATCTGAAAACACTTATGCTCCTGGGTGAAGCCTGCGTGCTCAGCAATACTCCTTTCTTGTGCAGAGCCAGAGTGTTTAGAAATTAAACTATTGTTATTCCTGGCTTGACAAGAATATCTCCCCCTCCTAGAGCTTTAATTCTTATCTTTCCTCTTTATGTAACCAAGGTTGGTCAGGGGCTGTAAACAGCCTTGTTTTAGACTTCCTGGTATTTCTCTATGCCGTTGCCATCCTTGCATGTGATAAGACATGCCTGCTGGAGCTGAACCAGGGAGTCAATCTCAAAGGCACTAAGGTTTATTGCCACAGCTAATACTGGGCTTGTGCCTTGCTTTTCAAAAGTATCCTGTTTGCTGTTTACTGAGTGTTTGGAGAGAGTCTCGAGGAGAGTTGTTTCAGGTTTCAGAGTTTAAGTACAGCATCATCTTCCTGTGACTTGTCCATGTCTGATCAATGAATATGCTTGAAAGATATTTTAGATGTAAAGTGACTGATTTAAGAAATTGTTTCTTTCAATGCATTTCTCTTTAAAGCTTCTTTTCCAATACTGTATTTAACTGTATGTGTAACATAATTTTTCTGTGTTTTAACTTGGAGAAGATGCATTTGCCAATGAGCTGCCTTTTGTGAAGTGTTTGTCTGTGTTTAAGTATTTATAGGCAGGATGGAACATCAGTAGTCAGATTTGAAAAGACACATTTTGTAAACACAAAATCCATTCTACCTGGAATGTGAGTGGAATGGTACAGCTCAGATTACACTTGTGCTTCAGGGTAGTGTTGGAATTAAAGCTGGGGGTTTTAGAATTTGTTTATTGTTTTTTTTGCAAAGCCTCGTTTGTGGTCTTCCGAGTTTTGCACTTTCCTATTAGTTGTTGTAAGACCTAGAGGGTGCTTGATACTTACAGGTTTAGACTGAAAATGCTTTTAGACTTGATGTGAACTTAAAAGACTTTCTTTGGAATTTTCTCCCTGTTGTGTTTACTGAAAGTAGTTGCTGTGCTCAGCAATACAGCTGATAGGATCCATTTCTAATGGTTAGAAGTATTTAATGTTGAAACACCCCTCTTGGGCAGCAGTTCTTGAAGTTGCATCAAAACTGGTGATGTGGAGATATCTTTGGGTGGGAGGAAGGAAGAGGGGGATTTTGAGAACTAGGTAATTAATTAAAGATTGCTGTGGTTATGATGTTTTGGGTTTAGAAAATTACAGAGTGCTATGCCACATACTTTGAATATGCAAGTAAGTTAAAATGTTTCCTTTAATATGTATGCTGTTCTAAATAATTATATAAAGCTGAAGGGAATTTTTGCCTTTTGGAATAAACTTTACCCTAGTCTTAAACATATGTTCTCACTTATTGTTGATAGCTTCTTTAATACTATAAAAAACTACAGCAGGTATTGCAAGAATTCAGTAACTTAATCTTAACTCTTTGAAGTTAAGTCCTGTGAAATGTATGTCATGCTGATAGTTTTATAAAAACATAATGGAATTAAAACCAAAATCCATTATTAAAACTAAAAGTCAGATCATTAATATAGTTTAGAACTCCTGTGACAGTGAAGTCTAAGATCCTGAATGGTCCTAGACACTTTCTGGGCCTGAATTAGTCATCGTGTATTTTCTGTGACAGTGAAAACAAAACTGAAAAAGCAAGATTTGCTTTAAGGGTTTTGGAAATGTCATTGTGTAATAATGTTTATACACCGAGACAGCTGAAGAAAGTAGTTGTGGTTGACTGTGAACTGGAACTGGGGCTTTTTTGTGTTACTGCTTAACTGTTGCATCAGTAAACTGCTTTTCTTTGCTGTCAAGCAAAGCCAGTTTGATCTGCTGCAAACTGAGTACTTTGGCAACTTGTTCTCTGTTAAAAAATGGTAGAGATGGCATTAATGGGAAAACAATTACTTGCTTTGTAAGTAGTGCAGTTGAGTTATGACTAAGTATATTGATTTGCCTGGCCAACACAAACTCCAGACAGATTTCCTTTTTTTTTTCCCATGGCCTTTCCATAAGAGGGTCACATGGTTGTTCGTTATTGCCCTGTATATGGTTGAGTTCTACAAACCAAACTGCTTTCTGGGGAAATTGAAAGGGGTTTTAATTTTTTTTTTTAAAATAGATTTTGATCACGGGTGTGTGATGTTGGATGGATTGGGGAAGGCTTGTCCCTCTCTTAGCTTTTGTTACTTTGCAAAGCTCTTTCTCTTTTTCTATGGCTTTACTAATTGCATACGCAATAAAGACGTTAGTGACTTCCAAAAAGATATGATTTTTCTAATTTTTTTTACTATCTAGGTAGGAGAAACTGCATCTATTTGCTTGTGACAAACATGCTGTTTTTTCTCAAATTGGCATCTTATCCTCTAACCCCCAAAGGCAATTTGAATATGCTGTTTAGAGTTCTTTGCTGATTTTAGAACCTAGGGTGCTAAATCTGTAGAACTTGCAAATTGAAGGGTGCTAAATCTGTAAAACCCACAAACTGAAGCCATAATAATGGGATTATAAGACTCTTGAGATAACTTCTTAGTTTTGAGAGCTCTCTCTTGTCTGCCATACCTCTCATCATTGCCCTCTCTGGTTCAGAGAAGGCTCTGGTGGTCAGTGCCTTAGTGTCAAATGTATTAGGTTAAAATTTAGTCAGCTGATAATAATGGGTCTGAATGATAGCCCAAAACAATTGTACTGCTTTACTCTCCAAGATTTAATACCAGGTCTTCTGTCAGCCCTGTTAAGAGGATGTTCTGTGGTATCTTGTTTGTCTTTTCTGGAAAGTTGTGTTCATATTTGTGTTATGCATTTCCCAACTGTATTACAGCTTTGAGCAGAATGATTGGAGCAGAGTAGAAAACAGAAATGCAGCAAGTGAAAAGTTTGAATAAAGTAAATATTTTGGTAGTTCTTAATTGGATGTAGTTATCTCTTGTGTGAGCTGCTTCTGGGTAGCCTTCCGTGGTGTGCTGTGTAGTGTAATGAACCATGGGCCAAAACAAGCACTTGTGGCTGTTCCATGGAGAAGGGCAGGTGCTTTGTTCACTGCTTAAATTCTTCTCTCACAGTTACCTCCTTCCAGTGGATTTAGACATGCACAGACAGCTTCCTGAGAGGCTGTCTGTAATTAACAATATCAAGTAGTTTTAGGTGTGGATGTGGCTGCCGTGTGCAGTAGCTGTGCTCCTGAGTGACGTTCTCATACTTTGTCCTTGTAAGGTCCTGGCAGGAGGCTACACAGAACGAGCTCAAGGCATGGTGGGATGTGCACCAGTGTGGCTGGTACAGCTCAACCAGGACAGGAGGCAAGAGACCTCATTTAGCACCAAGGAGGTGTTTGGTGGTCAGTGACACCATTTACATCTGCAACATTAGACTTTGTTTTCCCAGTTTACCAAACTGGACTGTTGTTGACTTGAATGTGAGATGCTGCTGGATGTTTATAAATTGGGGTGCAGACAACTAATAAAAGACCTGAGTGGTGAAAATATTCTAAAAAATCAATTAGTTGCAACCTTTTCAGAAAAGGTTTGAATGAACTTTCTTCCCGGGAAAACATTTAAAAATTCTAAACTGTATGTTTAGTACACTTGTTTCAGATATATCTTTATTGCAGGATAAGCTGTAGCTATACCTGACACCAGAAACAGAAGCATAGGAATCTTTTTTATATAAGGAAGATGAAGGACACTTACAAAAAGGCTAATTTGGAAAGCAGGTGAAACTTAAGGATAATTTGGTTCACCTGCTTCCTGGCCACTGAACCATTATCAATTTCCATGTAGACAGATAAAGTTCTTTAAATAGGGAGAGAAGCCAAGCCCAGCACCTGTATTCAAGTGGGTCAGGTGGAGAAGAAGCACGAGAGATCTGGAGTCTGCTTGCAAAAACATTGCAACAAATACGAACTATTGAATAAGTTTTTCAAATAATAAGCACAAAAAGTGTTAAATAAGCATAAATGTGGATTTTCTCAAACCCAAATTCGCAACCAATCAAATCTCCTTTTATGGTATGGTATCCAGTCTTTTTTGGGAGGAACAAATATGTTCTTAGTTTAGTTAGTTCTTCTAATGGCGTTTTCTGTATTATAAGCAAAGATGTTTCTCTAAAGACCATAAAGTTGGTGAAAAGCCTTAAATAGTTTCATGGATCACTGTCAGACCAGAGGACGTGGAGACTGAATGGTCTCTGCAGGGTTCTGTCACTAATTTTGACTTAAGTGAAACGTTAAGGCTGTGCAGTATTAGCAGCAGATGGTATCAAGCTTGGAATTGCTGTGAGTGTGTTGGAAAATGTGGATAGAGTTCAGAGTGACTTGAGGATAGAGAAGAAGCAGTCTGGGAGAGAGAAAACCATGCCTTTTGGATGAGGGCAAGATTCGAGATCCTCCATTTATCGTCTCTGTACAGCAAGACTGTGGAGGAGTAGAATAAGTTTTGTGCAAAGAGTTTTGGGGATGTTGCAGTTGAGAAGCCAGATATGATTCTGTTAACACAGCTGCTGCAAATGACTTGGATTTACTGTGATGTGCAAGATGAGTTTCTATATATCACATGATAGTCTTCCGTGCTAGGCTTAAGCATTTCACCCCAGGAAAAGCTAGATTACGAGACAATATAGAGGAAAGTAAAGAATGAAGTCTTGAAAATGTAATTATTTTATTCACATAAAGTTTGAGAAGTGTTTCCCTTACAGACTGGAAGACTACAGAGGGAAGGAAGAGTTTTCTTCGGGTGAGATGTAAACACGGAGAGCAGTTTTCAGTCTAGTTACTCTCACAGCAGAACCACTGGTAATGTGCTTAAACTGCAACAGAGGAAGTGTAAATGAACACTAGAAAAGAACCATGACCCACTAAAGCAGATTGCTTGGGAAGGCTGTGGTATTGCCATTTTTAGAGTGCCTCAGAAGGTGCAGATTAACTATGTCTAGACCATGTTTTTCTCCCCCAGTCCTGAGAGGCAGGATTAGCTGATTTGTTGAGCTCCTTTCTAACCATTAGAGTATTAGAAAATCCTAGAAGAGTTTCTAGAAAGCAGGGACATTCGAATTAAAAAGGTATCAAAGTGGCTAATAGCACTGGGCCCATGTTAATCACCTTCTCATTTTGTGATAATGGCTCTTGCTATCAAAATTGCACATCTGTACTCCCTCATTTCCACTCCCTGCTCTTCAAAGAAAGTAATATTGCATTGGGGGAGAGGAGGAAATACTTTTATAAATCTTCTGGCTCGCTTCCATTTCATGTCCGTAAATATCTTCCAGTTGATACACTAAGTGTATACTGATGGCTACAAACTTCCAGAATCCTCTTTCTTCCCCAGCTATATGTAAAATTGCTTTGGGGATGAGGGAGAAATTAGACTCTTCAAACCCCACAGTGAGTTTGATACCAGATTCTAAGATTTCAGACTGCTTAGCTCATTCCTCCGAGTCACAATTAAGATATAAAATAAACCATTCTCTCATTAGCAGATAGCAGCCTTTATCTTGCATGCCTTTTTTTTTTTCTAAACCTGGCAATTAAAGTGCATGAATGAGAAGCAGTGTACTCTGGTAGCAGGAACTTGGGCCTGGGAGACAGAACTGTCAGTATCTTAATCTTAGACGTGTTGTTGAATTATGATTTGCTGAAGGGCATGTTTAATTCCTGGCCCTGTTTTCCACACATAGAATGTAATGCTGTAAGGATTAATTTTTGTCTGTAGGTACAGAATTGAAACTCTCAGAAGTGTCTTTTTGCATTAAAAGTTAGTATGTAAGCCCAAGATTTTCATTCACGAATTCCTAGGTTGTGTTTGAATTCTTCTGCTACAGTATCCTCAGGTTAAAGAACAGTAATTTAAAATTCTGATAGGTTAAAAATATCTAACCCTGTGGTATTTTCCTTAGTCTTTATATATGAAAAATGCAAACTCTTTTTTTATTTCCTTTGCTTTTTTTGGTTCCCCACTGTTGTTGAAGACAGCTCCTTTCTCAAAGACTTCAGATGTATGGTGTAGTTGTTTTACTTCATTCATGATTTATAAGGGTACAGAAAAATTGCAGAGTTTAAATCTTATTGGAATCCCTGTTATTTTCTAAGCAAGGAGGCTGCATTGGTATGAGCTGGTTTGTCTTGGAGCATTGATACAGCAATAAAGCCGAAGGACTTATTTTTTAATTTAGGTTTCTTTGGAGGCTGAGGGCAATGCTGTATGATGCCATCCTGGTTCAACAGACCAGCACTTTTGAAGAGTGAGAGGGCGTGTGGGGTCTTTAGGGCGATGAAATACCTCTTCCAAAGCTGGTAGCATCAGCTTGAAATCCCTGCAGGCTTCTTCCTGCAGGTGCTTGTTTTAAGTTAGGCCTGCACAGACATTTAAATTTATTATTATGGTGTCACCTTACAGGGTTTATAGTTCTTTCAGTGAATTCTTTGTAAAAGAACTGGCATCATTTTTTAAAAGGTTATGTTGAATTTTCGTTTCCACAGCACAAGTTGCCATGGATATGTCAGGTTCTTAATGTTTGTTTACAGAGGAACGAGGTAGAGAAGGTTTATGGTGGCTATTTTCAAGTGAATGTTCTGCTTTCAAGTCATAGTGTTCTCACTGGAATTAACTGGCCAGTGAATGTAAATTCTGCTGTCTGCTTTGAGAATGGATTGAGTTCACTTTGAAAAGAGTTAATGCAGAGATGTTCATGTGTATATCTTTACTTTGCAGTAGCTTGTCAGTTGTTCAGGTTGCTTTATTCCCTCTGCAGTGAAATGACCCTGCTGATTTTGTGTGCCCTGTGTTGTGTGTGTCCTGTCAATCATCATTTAAATAGGGGCGCAATGCACACACCCAGAACTATGGAATTGCTGCTGAAAATGTGCTGCATCTCATGCACCTGCATGAAGCAAAGAGGTCCTAGACTTGCTGTGATTGGGGAAAGGGAACGGTGAATTTTTTCTGGCTAAGAACTGGCATAACAAGGAAATCAAGCTGTAAAATTCCTGCATGCATAGATGAAATGCCCGTGAGAGAGCATTTTTATGTTATATTACATAATACAACACTTGAAGTATGTTTCTGGTCTGTTCTCTGCCTTCCAAGTCATCTGCTTTGCTCCTTCTAGCTGCACACTTACTTTTCTCCCCTTCCAAAATAAAGACCACAAAGATAAATGTGTTTATGTAACCTCTCAAATCTTGATTCAGAAATACAAACTGCTGATTTTGGAGCCCATGGAAACGACATGCACAGCACCAGACTCTGCTGTGTCAAGTAACCACTAGAAAAAGTATCCGATTAAACCAGAAGTCAAATATTAACTTGTTCCTTTCCCAGGTCACACTGGAAGAGGCCTGGGCAGGCACATTTGAAAGCTGAGGAAAATGAACCCTGTGTTTGTCACAGTGAAGGTGTCACTAAGAGCTGCTCATGTCTCACTGTAAGCTGTGCAGTCCTTAAGGGCGAGACAAACAACTGCTGCAAGACGCTTGGTTCGGTTTTGGAACAAATATGCCAAAAGAGCAGCAAAAAGTCAAGAGGCAACAGAGTGGAAAAGAATGAAAAGGTGAATGTCCTGTTGTGGAAAGTGAAAGATAAGAGAGAAGCACCTGTTAAAGAGGCAGCTGTTAAAAATGGATGACCACTCTTAGTGGAGTAAAAGAATTAGCAGCAGAATTCTTGGTAAAATTGATCCTTGTGTACGTTTTGTGATGAACTTAATTGTGAAACTCCACAGCCACCATGACTCTGTCCCCTTCCACTTCATAATCAAAGGTGGTTTCTTGAGTGGGGGAGAAGCCTGGGCATGGTCAGTCTGTGCCAGTTGGTTCCCATATGAGCTCTACTCTCAACCTTTTAAAGTTACCTCACATGTAAAGTTTATTAAAAGTGTTTTGAGAAAAGTGTGGTAGTCTTATACCTTGTGTGTTCCAAAGCCCTGAAATGTCTGTACAAAGAAGTGTCTTGTGTGTTTTAAAAAGTGTACATGAAATACCCTCAGTGTGCTAATTTTAGTGCAGTAGGTCTGAGTTTCCAGGTGAAGGTGACAAGATGTTCTCTGGGTTTAGTATCCATAGCAATAGCCAGAGGTGCCTTTGTGAAGTGATGGGTACAGAGATAGCTGTGTTTGAAACTATTTGTGTTTAATAGAAGAGCTCTTTCATTGCTTTTATAGATGTAGTGCAAAATATCTTGAGTGGTTCATGCAAGCTAAATACCACCCCCATTAAACATCTACATTTTCCGTTCAGAATGAGAAATGTGGAGTCTGTACTTCCTGCACCTCTTCGGAGATACAGATTAATTGGGGTCCTTCCTCGTAGCCAAACATCCAGTCAGGAGTGTGTGCCAGGGAGGGAACCCTTGCAGGGTGAGGCAAGCTGTAGTCTAGTTTTCTTTGACACAAGTTCAGCTTCTTTGGAAAGAAAGTGGGCATGGATTTGAAGACATGTCCAGAACTAAATGAAGTTGTGAGAATCCTCAATGGAATTGCCAAGAAGTGGATTTCTAGCTTCAGGTTGTGAGGCCTGATGTGGTATTGGTTCCACATGCTGCTCTAATATAGCCCATAGCCCACAAATGTACAAACTCAGCAGGATGTTAAAACATGACAGTGCTCGGGGATGAATGCCTTTTGCAGTCCATGCTTATTTCATTTAATTAGGTGTTGTCTTAACAATACCAGTCTCTCTCTTCTGGTGATAATCATCAGTGACCAAATGCTCTTGGGCTAGAACGCTTTTTTAGCCAAATTTCCATGTAGATTTCGAGGTAAAGAGCCATCATGTTTTTGTTCAGTATGTTGGGTGTTTATTTTTTTTCCAATCTTCCCATATGTTGATTTTCCATACCTGGAAATGGTGCTGTACACAGAAAGGTCACTTGGCCCTAGTGACAGGGAAGAAAACCCAAAGTGCTGTGTACATCTGTTCGATTACCTCGTTGTCCATCAATCCTCTTGGCCTGACACAACAGCCAGCTTCCAGAGCTGCCACTACCAGCCGTCAAGATCCTAAATATTCACAGAGTAATCTCCATTAAATGCTTTCAGTTTAACCCTTAATACACAGTGAGAAAATGCCCCCAATGCAGGATGTCAGGATAAAATTCAAGGTACTCAGAATTTTGTTCTCTTATTCCAAAAGGGGTGACTGCTCCTATGAGTGTGTCAGTATGACGGAAGCTGAGCAGCCACCTTGTTCATAAGCTCTCTTTGCTTCCATATTTTTTTCTGGAACAGGTCATGTGATATGGGTTATGTTTTGAACTAAACAGCCAATTAGATGAGGCTTTGAGGTGAGAATGCTCCATATAATGGAAGTGTCAAGTTCTGTTTTACTGGAAGATACTTAATATTTATCTGTTTTTCTTCCAGGTGTTTTCACATAAAAGATCCCCTGTTGCATGCAAGAACTGAAACTTGTTCTATGAGCCGTAAAAATCAATCTTAATGTTCTGAATTTATGAGACGTAATTCTTCAGTATTGCTGTTCTTCTGTAATCTGCTTTTGGTGTAGTGATTTTCCTTTGAGAGAGGAATAAATGCGTATTGTGTTTAAAAGAGTCATATTTGAGAAGTTTCTCCCAAACCATAGGTTAGATTTAAAACTTAAAGTTCCCTTTGTATGCAGATTGGATGTGGGAGTCTCCTGAGAGTTTGTGATTTGCACTTCTATGCTGCTCTGTGCAAACAGTACTTGCTAGCAGGAACTTACCTCCAGCTGTGTTCTTGCAGAAATTTGTTATTCTTGATCTCAGGGGGTATTGCTTGTTTGATCCACATGCTCTTTATAAATCTTCTGTGCTGAATGCCTGAGAGAAACTGTGATAGGCAGGTATGGTCAGTTTAATAAATGAAGGCGTTGTTTTATCTATTTGAAACTTCACGAGAGGACCTCTTTGCTGGCTGGAGCTGTGACTGTTCTGTGAGTCTGCCAGGGTCTGACAAAATTCATACTGAGAAATGGTATTTTTGAAGTTTCTCGAAGGGTGTGGTTGTATTCATACTTCTCTTATCCACATAAGAGAAATAACTATATAAACAGTGTGCTGTGATTCTTTCTCAAAGTAGTAAAGAGCAGGTATGTGGATTTACAAAATAAAGGAATAAGAAATTATTCTCAACTATTTTTCCATTCTCATTTGTATAGCTGACTATTTGATCTTGTTACCTGTTGCTTTTAGTGATAATTTAGCTGAAACTTTGAGAAAGGATTCTTTGCTTGTGGTGCTCTTGACGTGATGTCCCTCATCTATAAAGTTGTGACCAGGTCGGAGACCTAGGGCCTTGGAAGCCTTTTATGTTGCATTGTTTTTTTTGGTGAAACATAAGTGTATTAATTTTAAGTATCCCTTTTGTCCTGTATTATTTCTTTCTCCTCCTTCTGGGATTAACAGGAAAGCAATTATCAGCTACTTAGTACCAGAATTCTGTATTCTAATTTCTGGAAAAAACCTCTTAAATAGAGAAATCAATTGAATTACTGTAAGCGTGTGATTTTTTGTGAAACTCTTGAATTAAGCATATAAAAAGTCACTCTTTTCAATGTCTTGCTGTGCTAGAAGGAAGGATTTTTAAACAGGGAGAGTTCTGCATACTTTTGAAAGCATGGCAAGAATGCCAGTGTTCGTAAGCAAATTGCACCTTCAAATAAAGTGGCAATGCACTTAAAGTGGATGTTATAAAGCCTACTTACTGGCTCATCAGTTATCTGTAACCTTTAGTTTCTTACTATATATCAGTTTTTACACGTTTTAGGGAATTAAAAAAATTGATGATTTGAGATTCATTCATTTAAAATTTCTTTTTGGGTTGGCATTTGTGCACTTGGCGTCACCTCTCGATCAGGCTTTTTGCTCTGTTTTCTTTGTTTCTGGCTAAATAGGATGGATGTGCATGACAGGGTGTGAGCTGGGAAGGCTCTGCTAGGGATTCCTTAGGTCTGCGAAACTCTGGAAGTGCACAGGCAGCCTGCTCACCTTCCTGGCCTAGAAACAGCTGTTGCACAGAGGCTCCGGCATTCCTGCAGACAGAAACCCTGTAACTTTAGTCTTACAGTGGTGGTGAAGGGAGTCTGTGAAGTGCAAATGCACGTTACTGGAGTATTGTATGTGTTATAATGACTCATATTTAGCAAAAGATCGTGGCTTGCCTCAATCCTGCATAGCTGCTGTTAAACTTTTATTTGTTTTCCCTGATATTTTAGACTTTTTAGCAGCTGTCATTAATCGTGTGGTTGAACAGTGTGAGAGCTAGTTGGAAACAGGTGGTGCATGCTCCAAATATCTTGAGATACAAACGATGGTCAACAGTGTTGTTACTGCAAATGTAGATATTTGTGCCAGCTTGCACTGGTTTTTTTTTTTCAGCAGACCTTCCATACTCCTTGCTGTGCAGAAGTATGTACAAAGTGTTGAAAAATGTATTTAGGCATAAAATATTGCTGAAACATCAATTTATTTTGAATTGCTAAGGCTGTACAAAACCAGCATAGAATTTGCTGGCTTGATTGTAGAGGGTATGGATTAAAGCACTAGCAGAATGTCACAACTCTGAGCTGAAAGACAGCTTTGTATGGAGCATTTCATTTAGCACGCTGCAATTCCCACCCAGAATATTCCCATGTCCTCTCAATGTGGTGTGTGTATAACTGAGAGATACACTTGCATAGCACAGTGATATCTTTCACAAGCAGACACTTTGGGAAGACTTAAACTTCAGGCAGGATCTGGTATTTTGGATCTTATTTGTGTTGCAATGGCCTATCCTGTAGCATAGCATTAGTTTTGGGTCTTAAATCTGTTTGCAAATTGAGCCTTGTAAAGTTGCAGCTAGAAGTGCGTAGTTTTGAGCGTGCTGTAATTGAAGACTTTAGAGAAGAAGAAAGTTGAGGTGATTAATTGGGCCTCCTTAATTGAATCTGTGGCTGAAAGACTCTTATTAAACCTTTTAAAAATATTATCTGTATCTCTGTACAATGTTGTTTTGCTAATCTGTTCAGTCAAGTAAATGAGGGTTGATTCAGAGCTTTCTTTAAAGCAAAGTCCCTAGACCATTAAGCTGGCTAAAATAAATGTAGACATTTGGTTTTCATTAGTGTTGTAACTGAAACAAAAACATTTTAATGACTGATCCCAGAGTGTTTTGAAGTTTGTGCAACTTTGCTAGGAAGGTATTTAAACTGTAGTATCAGTTGCAAGTTGGCCATAAGCCAGGTTTTCAAAGCAAGATGTTGGGTTTCCAGAGTGTTATGAAACAGGAAAACTTTGAGAGGAGAGAAGTAGTGGAAGGTAGTTACAATAAAATTTGCACTGGTGAAATGAAACTATATGCAAAAAGAAGAAAGTGACAGTGTTCATGCTGTACTACAGTTTGCTGCTTTGTTAAAGTGATGTTTCAGTTGTTTGGAAAGAAACATAATTTTGAGCTTTAATACTTATATTAACGAAGAATTAACTTTGCTCAAGAAATAGTGTGCGTTTTTAGGTGGCTTTTTGGTATCTTAAACTTGCACAAAATGAGATCCTGCTTCTAAGGGAAAGAACTTAATATATTGCTTACAAGATCTAATTTAAAAAGTACGTTTTCAGGAAATATTTAGGTTGGTCTTGATGATGGCAGTGAGATCTGATAAAAATTAGCATGTGGACTTGGTCTTGGACAAATAAAATAATCTATAGCTTTACATTTTTGGGAGAAGCTGGAGATTGTTAAAGTGCTGTAAGATGAAGATTGCTTATTCTGTATCATGCTGTAGTCACAATAATGTCTGGGGGCAAACCTGCAGAAATTGTTGAAATGTTTCGGGTGAGTAGGGGTCAGTCAGGGAGGCCAGGACTGGATATCAAGAGCTTCGTCATGTCCAGACTGCATTCTTGTGGTTGCTGCTTGGCTTGGGTACCGAAAGTGCTGTTTACCAGAATAATCTTAGGTTTTGGTGTGTCTGTTTTATTTTTTGTGTCCTTATGGTTGGTTTGGGTCTAAGTGGCAATTAGAAGAAGACCAGATGACTCCATTTAGGCTATTAGAAATGGCTAGTTATTTGAGCTAGGAAAAACCAGCACTTCCAGCAAAAAAACCCCATAACTTCTCAGATGGAATTACAGAACTGTTCATCTGAACATGTCTGAATTTTGATGGGTTCTTTTGCATAGTTATAACCTCAGTGAAGTGATTTATCTGTAGTTGACTAAAACCAAGTGTTCTTACAAAAATCCCTCTGGCATAAGCAAGAAGCAGTGATCTGAGAGTTTCATCCCAGTGTTGCAGGTGATAAGTTTATACTCCATTTTATATGTTCACCTTTCAGGAATAGTGTTCTTATGTAGAGATGCTGCATATCATGAAGCTTTTACTTGAATGCCTGAATTACAGATTTTTACAAATGTCAAATAATGAAAAGTTGCTGCCCTTCTGGGATGGATCTGAAAGGCAGTTTGCCTTTCCTCTTCTCCCATATTCTGTCTCCAGGATATTTCTTTTGTGGTTTCACCGTTGGGTTGTTCTAGCTGAATTGTCCCATCTCCTAAAGCTTGTAGAGAATAGCTGCAATTCTGAGACTGAATTAAAGGAATGGCTTACTCCTCATGTGTGTCCAGGTGCTGAAAACATTGTGTACTTACACCTTCATGTTCTGCAAATGGAAATAATGGAACAGATGCAGATGAATGTTTACTTTGGTGCCTTTTGCTACAGGTTAGAAATATATTCACATTGAAGTTGGCTTTGCTAGGCCATGTAATAGTCATCTGACCACAAGATCATAATAGAGATAAAAATTTTTGCTCAAGATACCTTGCCTGAGCTGAAGATTTTTGGTAGTACCAGTTTTGTGTTGTTCCACACCTGAGAAGAAACAATTTGTCATAATTCAGTTTAAGAAAGATAACTTCATTTTGTGATCATAAAATGCTAGAAGCTCATATATAATTACACTGTGCTTTGAAACCACTTCAGTCAGTTTTCCTTTCTTTGTATCTTCCCCATTCTAATAGTCATTAGAGTTTTTAAAAAAATATTACTTTTAAGTCTAATTTTAGAACTTAATTTCTTGAGAATATTTAGTTGAGATTTATTACCATTTGGTAGCACCATAATCTTGATACTGAAAGGAAATATTAACTTGGTGCTAGTACTAACATGAAGAGAAATATCTGATCTAGCCTAAGGCATTGAAAACTTTAGTAGGGGGAGAGCTCTTCAGTACCTTTTTGCTGTATCACTGATTCCCTGCTTTTTAAAAATACTGTGGTAGTTTGAAGAGAGATGAGCTGGAGATGGCAGAGGGCTGAATAGCTGTGAGAAGGTAAAAAGAAGCCAAGTCCTTATTTGTACAAGGCCTGTCAGAGTGCTGGGTGTGTATAGGAGCAATGATGCTTTTTGCGCGTGTGGGGGAACAAAATAAGCAGGAAGAAAGAAAGAAAGTGCACCATTATTAAGCTGGAGAAAAGGCAAGTTTAGGAAGAATGTGGAATCTTACCATAAGGAATCTTACTATCTCAGAGAGTGTGAAGTTATTTGAGCCAGAGGCATGAAAAGCTTAACATCTTAAACAGCAGATACTAACCTCTCTTCCCGTAGTCCTTCTGTTGGCATTGACAGTATGAACAGCTAAAAGTTCCTGACAACCATAAAGATTTGCAGTGCACTAAACTTTGCTATATTCCATGGTTAGCATCATGTGGCAGGGAATTTTAAAGGCTGGTTGATTTCAAAGACATTAAGGTGCCAAATTTAGATTTTTATTGGATGTTCCCTTGTCAGGAGCAGACAGCTTGCTTTGCTTCTGTTGTATTTCTCTCCACTGTTAGGCTGCAACTGGGAGCAATATTCTTTCTAATGAGACTCCTGAGCATGGAGCTGCAGTAAGAGCAGCAACATCTGTCTGTAATAAGGCTTTGCTCTTTCTCCTGCTTTATTTTCATATGCCAGATGCCTGGTGGCTTCATGCAGCTGAGTCTTGCTCAAAGCACGTGAAGTGTGGGGAAGAAAATGAAGGTGCTGTATGCAAACCCAGGAGATGCAGGCAGCTGAGGGGGAAACAATGGAAGTTGGGAATATAAATTGCAAGCTCTGGAATGTGTGAGGCTCCTTAAGTCTTTGAGACTATAAGGACAGTGTTTCCCAATTCTGGCTAACTTCTCTGTGTGGTTATTCTCCGTATAACTTTTACTACAGTGCACTCTTTTTCTTTGCAAGGGAAATAACTTCTGTAAGTTCAGTGTCTTTTGGTATGGATGGGTTTTTTTTCCCCTCACCACCTGGGAAAGTCAGAATGACAAAAGTGTTGTTTTACTAGGGAGAGTGAGGATGGAGCGTAGATGGAAATTCTGTGATTGGGAATTGGCTTCTTGATGCTGATAGAGAAGAAGAAAATCACAGACTTAGGGAAAGATGCTGCAGTACTGACAAGAACTTTACCTTGAGAGAAAGACTTGAGGAATCAGTCGAGAACAGTGATGAAGAGGTCTTGGGTGGCCATTGCATTAAAGTTAAATTTTACGAGTACAGTAATTGACTTTTAAATAAGAACTGGTCAAATGAGCCATTATTATCTCTAAAGAACTGGAAACAGCGAAGTTGAATGTATGAGATTTAAAATGCAATTAAGTAATTGAGGATTCTTTTTACTGAATCTTTTTGTTATTTTCATTGTTCTGTTTGTAATTACTGTTATATCTGATTTGACTCTGTTAAAAAGCAGGTAGAACAATTAAATTATTTAAAATATGGTGCAAATGTAAGTGCACCCTGCTGCAGAAGTGCAGACCTAATGGATGTGCTTGGGTGGGATGGAAGCTGGGCACAGGCTGTGGAGGGTGAGGTCCTGCAGTAGGGGAGGGTGTGCCACTAAGATGACATCAATGCTTAACTTAAACATTGGTCCTGTCCAGTGGAAGCAAAACAATTTCTGTGTGATTCATGGAATTGCTGACTTGCTGGGGTTTTTTTCCTTTGGTTTGCCTCATTGCTTGGATAAGTAATGAAGTCTGAGGGTGACTATAGGAATTCTTGCTTGAAATTTGGAATTAACCCTTTTTCATTTGATGAAAGAAGTACTTTGTCTGGGTGAAGATACTGGCATGGCTTCTCTATATATTAGGTGACAGAACGGGGAGTGAAACTTGCAAATAAAACTTGCATGTGTGTGCTTTCCTGTTTCCATGTTCCACACATTACCCAGTCAACATCTCTAAACAGCCAGTGGCTGAAAATATTTACCTTCTACATTTCCAAGCAGAACTGCACCTAGATAGTAATACCTAAAGATTAGAGAGATACTGTGTGTTCATATAAGCCTTGAGAGTTGTAATCATTTAATTGCAAAGTAGTTCTATGGCAGGGAAAGCAGCAACCAGTATTAATTACTTCTGTAAATTTATCTGCTTTGTAGAAATGCAGAAATTGCAGTTCTTTGGTTATAAGAGGCATAGTTTGTTTGGAGATCAGACAATTTGGCTACATGGTGCAGAACTGATGATGCAGAGATAGGGCCTCTGCCATATCTGAAACTTAACTAAAAAATGTCATGGATTCCAAATGTGAAACATTATTCAAACAGTAAAAAAAAAAAACTTCATAGTTATGAACTTATGGCTTAAATAACTTCTAGGGAAAGCATTCTCTGTAGAGTTGTTCATTTTGTGGTACTCATACTTTTCTCTGAGGAATCAGACATTTTGTTGGTTTTGAGGCTTGAGAAGTTCTTATCTTGTGGATTGATTCAGCACAATCATTCCTATATTTCAGTCACAGAAATGTAAATACCTACAGTTGTATAGACTGCAGTGTATAGTATTATAACTGCCTTCTGCAAGAGAAATGATTTCATGAGCTGCAGGAATGCCTTTTCTAATCCATAAATACATATGCTTCAGTACCATTGCTAATGGTTTCTCCTAATTTGATAAATATTGGAGAGAACTGTTATTTCTGTATTGATTTACTTGTTATTTCTTCTACTAAACATGCATGCCTGTCTAAAAACATGCAAATGAAACTAACCCGTCTCTAAAATCCTCCAGAAAAGAGACTTCTGGCTCACTTTCCTCTAACAAGGAGATTCTTAGTTTTCTTTTTCTTATTGAATGTTCACTTTCAGTGGCCCACTACTGCCATTGATGACATTAAAGATTCCAGAAGCAAAATTTTACATGATTAACCTGAGACATTAAGCAGAGATTAAATTAGAATTTCTTAAGCATTCTTGGTTCATGGAAAGTAGAGCAAATCAACAGACTGTGAAATAGCAATCGGTCTGCCTTGAAGTTTTAAGCTGGGAGTGGGAGTGCTGGAATGTCAGATTTCTGCCTCCTCCCTGACTTTTACTTTTTGAGACTTTGCACTGCACTTTTTCAAAGAAAGGTCATGAGTAGGAACATAGTCCCCTGCTATTCCTGAGTGCTCAGAGTCTTCTCCGAGAGGAGAGTGAGTGGGGTGATAAACTGCTTTCCCTCTTTCCATTACCTCATCCTTCCACCTCCTTGTTTTTTCAGTATAAGCCAGCGTTGCAGACACTACTTTTTTTTCATCCTCTTATGGTGACCTGATGGGCAGATTGCATGTTTTAATGGTTTGGTGCGAGAAGCCTAATTCTTGTTTGTGCTGTGCTCTAAAATAAAAGTGTGCACTTTCTGTGTTTCTGCTTAGCTTAGCTATTACAGGAGGAGGTGGTGTTTGTATTTGTCTTTTTATTTCTCGGAGTTGGGTGAGTATCTGTTCAGAGCTCATTTCAGCAGATGAGAGGGGAATGACGAACCACCTCACTACTTGCATTTGCTTTCTGTCCCATCTGGCTCTGCTGCAGTCCATAAGAGCAGGTCCTGCCTGGGGAATGGAGCAGAGTTTCTCAAATGCGTTTTAGCTCTGAGTTATTTAGTGGCAACAGCTGCTTCCATCTGTGTCCATGTGCAGGAAGAGATGTTCAGCTGAACAGGCAGCTTGCCTTTTTATTGTGGTGTGTATAATGCTCACATATGGTCTCAGTTTGCAAAGCTGCAGAATATGGAATATTCTTTCTAAAGCTCATTGAGCAAAATGTAAAAAAGTGTGTATGTTTGTATTTTAAAAAGAAACAAACAGCTCCAAAAAACCACCCCAAATCTCATAGTGGTAATTTGAAGGCATGATCTGTTTGGTCACCTATCGAAATAACTTTCTGTTGTAAAAGGCGGGTACATTATATTTCTTTGTGTATTCCATCCTAAAAGTGAAATACTGTTTTCTGTCTAGGTCTCCAGAGAGGGAGCCAGGGCTTTTGGCCTGTGTTCCCAGTTCTTACAGTGTACCTAGAATCTATTTGCAACTGGCTGATGTCGTCACAGGCAAAGTTTCAGTTCACTGAGTCTGTTCACCTCGGTCTACAAAATATATTTTTGATGCAAATATATGTTTGGGCATTGGGATATGTATGAATTGCAGATTTAGTTATAAAAAACCCCCAAACCAGCAAACTAAAAAGTAGAAATTCTATTTTAGGATAAAGACAAGTGAATTTTCACTTTTCCTTCTAAAAAAATCTGGATGTTGTGTAACACATGGAAGTCTTTTTTTGCTAAAATAGTGGATAGTTGCCCTACTACTTGTGTTAGCTATTGTTGTGCAACATCAGCTAACTTGGAGGCCAGCAGCCAATTCTTTTCTCAGATACTGTGATTAAACACTTGTTTTACTTGTGCTTGCAGACAGAGAGAAAAAAAATGGTGTAAGTCCCACTTCTGCACCAGACAGATTCATATACTGACAGTTTAGCTTTTGTGAAGAAGAGCTGTGACTTGGAAACCTTCTGAGGGAGTCAGTGAGCAGAGAGCAAGAGCCTATTAGAAACAA
Organism: Rhagologus leucostigma; assembly: GCA_013397725.1. Classification (NCBI taxonomy): domain Eukaryota; kingdom Metazoa; phylum Chordata; class Aves; order Passeriformes; genus Rhagologus; species Rhagologus leucostigma. Next base: position 113,843 of record VZTD01004037.1, read on the forward strand.
TGCATGTTCCAGGCAATCTAGGCAGTGTATGGCAATATATGTGTGACACAGGACAGTGTTTTCCCTTGATTGTCACAAAAGCTTGGAGTTTGAAAGTAGAAAATGGGCAGACAGAAGAAAGCTGAGATGCTGGCACACATCGTGTATCAGCAAAGGTCGTGCTGTGTGTGATGTGGAGGAGAGACATTGGACGCACGCTTGGGAGTTCCAGCAGGACAAGTTGAGCTGTGACGCTGCCTAAGGTCAGCAAGAGGGAAGACAAACTGGATCTGCAGTCCCCTGCAGTCTGCGCAGAAGGGTTAGGAAGCATGGCATAAATGAAGTTTAAAACCATTCTAACTATGTTAAGGTATTTGGAGCCAACAGCTAAGTTCTGGCGCTTCCAAAGAAGCTTTTGATATGGGCATAAATAATGTTAGCGGAAAAAAATGAAAAGCAGACCTGCTCAGCTCTTCTCTCAGTCTGTTCTTATGTTTCTTGTAGAGTACAGATTTTTTTTAAAATCCATATTTTATTCGAATGTTGTTGGAAGTACTGGCTCCTCTTCTGCAATACTGTGTATTTCAGTGATCAGTGTAGACATGTCCCACTTTGAAGTGGTCTATACCTAATTACCTTGTTGAAATTCCAAGCAGAGCTCCACTTAAAAATTTTCACTGAGATTCCCTCGTGAGGCTGATCGGTTCAGACTGTTTATTTTCAATCCAGCTACAACTGCTTTTTCACTCTTTTCCAAACTCTAAGAAAAATTGGATTTCTTAGAAAAACTGTAGAAAGTGTGAAATGGCATGGTATTCTGATAATGAGACACTTTGTTCTGATCTTTCTCCTAAGTATCCTTTGCAGAGATGTGATTTTCCTAAATGAGCACAAATACTTTGTACTACTTTATTTTCCGCCTCAAATAAAGAGTAGATAAACACAAGATCATATTCCTGATGTAAATCAGGTATTAAGAGTATTAGAAGTCTGCCATCAGTTGCACACAAATATTTACCTTTTGATTGTTTGAATTACACAGATTTGACTACATTTGGGGTATTGAGTGAGGTACTTTATATTCCTTTAGTAGGCGAGATCAGCAAGATGCTTACAGTTCCTCGGACTGCTAATTCATGTGGCTCTCCAGACCCAGCACAAACTGCATTGTAGAGGCCTTGACTGGAATATCCTTGGGAGTCTTCTGCTCCAGTGGTAATCTCTGAGGGATGCTGAAATAATGTCAGGTCATTTTTGAAGGCAAGTCTGCTCCCTTCCCATCACTCCTGAGGTTTCTACTGAGTAAAACTTTCTACTCTGGAGAAACTACTTTTCTTTCTATTAAAAAAAAGTCATCTTGGTGGTTTGCTGCAGTGGGAACAGGCAGCTCTGTGCCTAGAAATTCTTTACTCTTTGAGACTGTCAGTTCTGAAATCAAGTCATTCATTCAATTTGTATGAGCAGTCAAAAAGTTGTCTGATAACTTTTTTAGTGGATGCTGTCTTAGGCTGGCCGTCAACTAGCATGTTATAGGTATTCCTTTCCTACTCCTTATACCTAAACCTTGTAGTTTTCTTCTGAACCATTTCCCATGCGTATATTTCATGTTTTGCTATCTATGTGAGTTCTCAATCCTTGTTTTCAGGTTAAGGCATTTAAAATTTTCCTTGATTTTAATACTCAGCTTTTAAAATATTTAAATAGACACTTGTTGGTAATTGTTCTGGTTTGTTGGTAATGTCTAAACTTAAATATGGAGGGTAGATGTTGTCTGCTTTCACTGTGTTGTTTCGCACTTGAATTTTTTTGCTTGAAGGTACTGTAGATGAAATAATAAATCCATACCAGTTACTTTGTGGAAAGAATGAGATTGTGATGATACTTTCTATTAATCTTGTTGCGTAAAAATTGCATCTTGATCTAAAAGTCCCAAGATAACACAGTTCTGACAAGAAGTCATCATCCAGAAAATGTAGAAATTAGATTTTAATTGTATCAGACAAACCAATAGAAGGGGTTACTGGTGAAGCAGCGTGAAAGGGGAAAAAAAAATAATTGTTAACCTTTTCGATAGAGGGGTCTGCAGGGCAAAGTTTAGGGAGTTGTACAGATGCTGGGCTAGTAGTTGCTGGACTGCCTGTGTAATGGCAGGATGAAGCTTTGTTTGTTGGCAAAATTATGGTTGACTCAAAAAAAGTCTACCAAAAAGAAGTGTAAGAAAGCTAATGGGTATCTCTAGCTACTGTCCACAAGGCTTTTGGGAAAAGAAAATGTCCATTTCTGCGTTACATTTTTGTGGTGCCAGTCCCAGTAGCTCCAAAACAGACACCTGTTTTCACGGTCTAAAACTCTGTCTTTTTTCAAGATTGACAGGTGAGGAAATTGATGTGACTGTTATTTTCAGGTAATGGAAATTATCCTCACATCTTATCACTGTAAGTGGCTTCTCCAAACCAGTGGTTTTCTTTCATAACCTCCATGATTTACAACTATTTACTTGTCTGCTGCATCCCTACTGCCGTGGGTGTCACCAGCCAGTGTACATCTGTCCCGTCTGTTGGGTGTTCCAGCTGACACTGTGCTGCTTGAACTTAGAAAGCATCATCCGAATAGAAGAATGTCTGTACTGAGCAGTTGCCAAAAGTTGAAGGTAGCTGAAGGCCCAAGACAGGCAAGCTGCTGTTGCCCACCTGTTTGGGTGGCAAATTTGGTTCATGTCACTGCTGATAGAGAGAACATGGTACAAATAAAAGAGCGGGGCCAAGAGCTGCTGTTGGGATTGGATGGAAATCACTGATGCCAAGGCAGGATATGCAGCTCTCCAAGTTCATGGTGTAGCAGTACAGGGGAAGCAACAGATATCCATTGTTCCATCTTTTTTGGAGTAAAATGTATAGATAACTGGTAACTTGATTTATCAAAATTTTATGTACCCATGCTTCTCTGTTCTGAGAGTTTATTAAGAGGTTTGTTTCTCTTGTCTTGTCTTCCTTCCTCCCTGCTCCCTGTCATGGGTTGTATGAGGAGAAGGGAGAATCTGCCCTGATCAAGGAATTTCTAACCTCATATTAAGCTTTTTCTGTCAAGAGTGAGCAAAAGTTCCTGCCAACACAAACAAGGTGCTGAACTCAGACACAGAATGTTGCACGTGACAGCAATCTTTGCAGCACGTGGATGCAAACAGCGAATCAGCAGTCCCCAGATAGCAGACATCAGCAGTCTCATGGAATTTCTTAAAACTGCATGTCATGCAATAGGATTTATGACTTAAAATATCTCAGACAATGCATTAAGGCTGTTTCTAATGTGCAAAAATCATGCCCAGGTTTGCATGTTCAAGTGGTCAGTAAGTTCTCCATGTTAACCCTTCTCAGGACAGTGAACTTCCATGTACAGCAGTTGAGACACACAACCTCACTCCATATTCTGATTTAACTTTCTCTCCTGGAAACTAAGAGCAGTGTCTTTGGATGTATGTCTGTGTTCCCTCTGCCTCCTGATCTGTTGGATTTGTGCTGCTTATAACTTTTCAAGTAAAACAGATGTGACTGGCTAAAGACCCTTAATTTTTCTGCCTGCTCAGAATCCATTTTGGATTGCCTGGGATGTAGGAGGGGAAGTCAAATATTGCAAAACATTGTTTTAAGCTGTGACAGTCAATGCCTGATTATCTTAAGCCTCCAGTGAGTGTACTGATTGAACCAGCAAAATCCTTCCACAAATGCCAGTTTCTCCCAAACTGATAAAAAAGTTAACTCAGCTTCTTACCTATGGCAGGCTGCTTTGGGGATTTTGGCCTCTTTTGACTTTTAAGGAGGGAAGTAAGTTTTGGGGTTTTATTATTCCCTTGGGTTCCAACCTGATGATGACATGCATTCAGTCTCTGCTCTTCTGTAATGTTACTCTGGCTCCCAGACTGATTCACCCTCTTCAAGTCCTTTCATTTTCTTCTCAGAAAGTTTGTCCAAAAGGCCAAAAAAAAAGGATTTTCAGATGTGTAACACTTCAGATGCACACTTTCAGCAATGCCAGATGTTTGACCAAGCCCATCACATTAAGGACAAGTTGAAATCCTGCTTTGCCATGAGTATTGCCATTTTTATTTGTCTGATCTCTACCTGATTCTGCTTATTCTTGTGGCCATATTGAAAGGCTGCCGTGTAGTGGGCATACCAGTTTGGGTTGTTCTCCTGCTGACCTCCCATCACAAATTCACAGCGAATGTCTGAGCTTCTGGCTGGCAAGCTGTATTTTTAATATCCATCTTAGTGTCTGTTTTGTGGGGAACTTCATTGAACCAGGTGCTCAGAATGAGATACTTGTACACAAATAGTGGCTTGGGCGAAAATCCTCAAAGTACCTAAACATAGTGTAGTGAAGACATGCCTGTAGCTAAAATCCTATGATTCCTTTCTTGACAAGAATCCGTTTTAGTCATATCCAACATTTAGTTCCACTGATACTTAGGATTTTCTGTGTGTCAGAACAGCAGTCCTCAATTCAGCTACGAACTGTCATTGTTCAGATTGTTTCTCGCTGCCTGAGACCTATTACAGAATCACAGAATTGATAGGGTTGGGAGGGACCTCTGGAGATCACCAGTCCAACCCCCTGCCAAAGCAGGGTCACCTGGAACAGGTGACACAGGAACGTGTCCGGGTGGGTTTTGAATGTCTCCAGAGAGGGAGATGCCATGACCTCCCTGAGCAGTCTGTTCCAGTGCTATTGCTTTAGAGAATATTTTAAGAAGGAACTCTTCCTATGGCACTTTAAGGCAATGTTCTCTTTGGTTATGTACTGAAAAATTAAGAGGATTTGCTTATATTGTCAGTAATAATATCGATACAGAAGTTGTGACATTTATTTTTTCAGTGCTAAATACACTTTTAAAAGCTATTTCAGAATCATGTAGTGGAAAACTGCTGAAGACTTATCTGTTACTTTTTCTTTTTTTGTAACTTTGCTGTTGGAAACACAAAACACGTAGGTATCCAAATTGCATTCCAGCACGACCTGCTAGCAGGCAAGAGGATTTCTGCTTCAGTGCTGCAGTTCATTAAAGAGTTGGAAGCAGAAATGCTGGAAAAGTTTGCTGTGGGCATGTGACGGGAGATTTCTGATAACCTCAAGGCTGCCTTCCAAATGATCTTATTAATTCTGTGAGTAATCCGGGGAAAACCAGTAGGGTTTCTTTGACTTTTGCCCTCCAAGGTTGCAGTTTTTACAGCTCGGAGCAGCTATTAGTAACAATAGCTCTTGAAGTGTAATTTAAAAAGCCCCAGGAAGTGTGTTCCTGTTTTTCTTTCTGGTGCACTTACATCTAACAACTCCTCTTCCTTTAGCCCCTAATTCAGTGTGCTGCTGTTCCTGGAAACCTGTTTGGAATGTTCTGATGAAGTTTTTCACTTGCCTGAAGTACATCAAATGTAGCACACGAGCCTGGTTTCCAGCAGAGACTTCCTTCTGCGTGCAGTCAGCTGCTTCTCAAGAGTCACACTCGTGGCTGGGTAAGGAAGGATGGGGTTGCTTTGTGCAGGCTTTGGGAAGTTCATGATTTTAATTCTGCTGTATTGAGAAGGTGCTGTTACAGTTGTCAGCTCACTTGTGTTTAAGGTAACTAATCCAGAACCAGAAAGTGACATTTTTCTTGCTTTTAGTGAGGAGCATCAATGGAAATTTAGATTGGACATATGGACATAGAATGTCATGTTCTGCATTGATGATTGGAAGAAAGGGCAGTAAGTATTTGCATCTCTTCTTGTGAACACGTTCTCTTTTTTATGTCGCTTTTTTCCAGTTTCCCTTATTTTCATTATCATTAAAATCTTCTATTGGAGAGTGACACAAAGAGCTATTTCAAAATGCTCTTCTCCTTGTGCAGCAGCTTTTAGGGTGTTACCATCCCACCTAGAACCAGGCTACTTCTTTCCAGGTGCCTTTTCTCTTCCTGTTCCCTTTTGCCTTTGCTCTCCAGAGTAACATCATCCACTCTGCATTGGAGAGGGCAAGGTTCCTGAGAACAGCAGACACTAACTGTTTTGAAAGGATTGTGTCTGTGGCCTGTTGTCTGGATGTTATTTATTATATGTACAGAACTGCTAACTGTCTCTTTAAACATTTCCCATTTTAAGACTGTTCCGTACTATGCAAATTCACCTTGACTGCCCTTTAAAACTTGTTTCCAGCTGAAGGTAGGAATCTTACCTTGCTACTCAGAGTTAGCAATGTATTTCTTTGCTGCATATCCATGTAACTTTGATGCTATTACAGTTTTCCAGTTTAGCTAGCTGTCTTATCTTTCTGCTTTGAATTCAGATTTGGGGAAAGCATACCTTTTAAGTTGGATAAATGGGGAAGGCAGAACGAAGGGTATTAAAAAGTTTGGTCCAGTACTTGGTAGTGTTCAACCTTTGTTTATTGCAGTTAGGAGACTATGAAAAGTTCAGCTTTTTTTTCAGCTTTTAAAATTTTTCTCATAATCACTAGTTTTGAAGCCAGCAGCTGTGTTACTTGATGCACCAAACCTTAACTGTTCAGCTATGAATTTTAAATTGTAGAGGCAAAGAATTGTTCTTTTATTTTTTTTCTTATTACTTCTAAAGCAACTGTTATACCTATAAAAAAAAAACGATTAAGGAAAATGAGTGCCTACAATTGGTCAATATCCGCTGTTATTTTCTAAAGTTCTGTTTTTAATGGTTTAAATTTCCAGCACTGGTTTTCAATATTTTCTAAAGATAGGGGCTTCTGTGATAAACAGCTATTGCTTGTTCAGTGGTCTTTTGAGAGTTTTAAGTAGTCGCCTGGCTTGATCTGAAATTGGTGAAATGTAACTGTATTGTAACTTAACTGGTAAGTTTGGGTTTTCTGAAGTATTTTCTTGAAGTCAGTCTGTAAAATCAAAGTAATTTTAATGAAGACTTTGAATATTACAGTTTCTCACTAGTCTCATGAACAAAATTTCAGATTTTGTTTTCCAACTCTTGCCCTTAGGGGTTAAATAGCTTGGAAATAATCTTACCCTAAATTGGAGAACTCAAGGAACACCTCATGAATGAGCATTATGGTGACTGGCACTTGAGTGTTGTGTGAGGTGCAAGTGCAGTGCAGGTCACTGCAATGATTAAAAGCTGAAACTGGATGATGGAGTCCGTAGAACCTGTGTGGCCACAGCAGCTCCTTGGTTACATGTTCAAACTGTCCTGCACGTATAAACTTCTTGCAGTGATGGGTGGTGTTTATGCAGACAGGTATTCTACACGAGGAGATTGCCTGCAGGACAGAGGCAGATTTCCTCTTCCCTATCTAGAAATTATTCTCTCAAGTTTCTGGTTCTGCTGATTTAGAAGACTTTGTAATTAGAAAAGTTCAGGACGAGAGGAGATAAAAACAGAAGCAGGAGATGAGAAAGAAACAAAGGTCCATATAAAGTGAGGAGGAATGGTGCAGTACCAAGAGGATAAGGAGAGATTGCTTTTGATAGACTGGTGGAACTGTGTGAAATGGGTTTGGTACTAACAGCCAATCCTTTGAAGTATTTTTGTCCTGTTGTTTTAAAAGTTAGGACTTGGTTATTTTACTGCCTTAGACTGAAAAGCAGATTGGGACAGCCTCTGTTTTCTTCCCTCCTTTTTGATTTGCCCATGTGTTCTGAGTTCGATCCTGAGAAACTGTAGCTCCCCACTGTGCAGAAAAACAGTTTTATTTTAAGTTTCTTTATATTCCTCTGTCGATTACTATGCACTTGTATGGATTCTTAAGGAATTCTGTAATATATGGGAACGATGATCTCATTTAGATTCTTATCCCCCAAGTTTTCAGCATCCATAAGGGGGTAGAATCCAACTTTATCAGATGGAATAGACACACAAAGAAATGTTTACTTTGATAACAAAAGAGGCTCAGTGCTCACAAAGATTTTCTGGAAGGATTTTCTTTAGTTAGAGTGCATAATTTGACAACTTCAAAATAAAGAATACTATAATATATTGATACTTTTACTCACAGCTTCAGCTAAAATGACACAATCAATGGCTTTAGCAAGTTTTAAATAGCCTTCTGTCTATCCTTAGCAACAGATTTCTGTTAAGTAGGAGGATGTAACTCAGTGTGTGCTTACGAAAATAGGAAAACTGCTTTTGTCTCAGATGACTCTGTAGTATCTTACATGTTTACATCTCCTTTAGATTTACTGTAGCATGACTTTTTAGACTATGGGGTTGATTTAATAAATAAACAGTATATGGAGCATTTCTCTTGTAGGTCACTTTGCTGAATGTGTGATGCCAGCAAAGACCAAGCTGACTTCCCTCTTTGATACCAAGGACTAAGTTGCCCCTGTGGAGACTCCAAAAGATTCAGTAGAGATAAAAATGCAGTTTTCTTTTTCGTGTTGTTTATGGTTGCATTTTGTTTGTATTGCGTCCACGTTTTTCATTAAGCTTTTACTGAATCCTTATCTATAATGACAGTTCATTTTTTGAAAAGATAAATTGAAGTGACATACACAGAAAAGTAATTTTTCAGTAGCTTAGTGCTAAACATTTCCAGCTTTAGATGCAGTTTAATCACATCTACACTTTATGAAAAATGTAAATCTGCAGTTCTCTAAGGAATGTCTCCTCATACCTTTAATGTTTATCATTGTACGTGAGGAAGATATACATAATCCCTCTGTGTTAGAAAGACCCTTCAATTTAAATTTATGAAAGATTACTTTGCCCTGTTAGGAGCAAAGTGTCCCCTAAATCCAGTTCCCTCCCGTGAAAGCGTGAGAATTTCTCCACTACTTGGGGTCTGTGCAAATCATCTGCACTACAAAAGAGCCCTGGCTTCTTCCATTTTAGGAATCTGGGAAGGGTAAATATTTAGAAGTGCTGGCATAACAATAGCAGAAGTAGAAGGAAATTAAAGTTTGGGATCCAGTGCTGAGACACATTTGGCTTAAACCTTGGGTGAAAAAAATAAAAGCTTTTTGGTAAATTGGTGAAATGTTACAATTTTCAGCTTCGGCGTGTGGAATAAGCAGAACTGTTCTATGTAGAGTAAAACACCTAGTTTTGAAACTGTGTCCTTTTTGTTCTTGTTTAGGCTTTTTTACCTCTTTTTTTTTTGGTGAGACCAGAATGTGTTGTTGTTCAGTTCCTTTCTGACAGGTTGCAGGAACTAATATTTCGCTGAGCAAATACTAGCACTGTTAAGGGAACAAGGCTCTTTATGGAAGACAACTGCTGGAGCTTAGGGGCTCTAGGTTGAATGAATATATGAAGTAAACTGAAATTAAGACCATGGCGTAGAAATTGCTTTCATTGTAGGAACTGTGGTGTTTAGGTTGTGAAGTAATTTGCTCCATAAAAGATTTTTTGTAGAATCTCGTAGAGAATTTTCAGCGTCTGTTGTTTTCAACAGCTGTTCGATATTGAGCAGAAAGATTCATCTGTCCTCTGCATAGCAAGAAAAATGTATTCTTTATCTTGATAAATTCAGTTGAGATTGAGTAACTCTTCGGATATTAAAACCAGTTTTCCTGGTGTGTTTCACTTATCTCTGGGAGATTTTTGGCACTATGTTCAAATACCTAAACGTGTCTAAAGACTGAAGTCTGTTTCTGCCAGAATTTGCCGTGTGACTTATGAGCCTCTATAAAGACCATTATAGTAACTTAAGCTGATACTTGGCTTGTGTTTATGCAAGACAACTCCAAATAATCCTTTAATTTAATTTTGAGCAGTGCTATGTTTTTCAGAAAGAGACTATATAGAGTTGGCTGGATAAAAAGAACTATACTTTTGGAAAGAACTTCAGTGTTTTGAAATTAGATTTGTATTTTTTATCCAATTTAAAACCTAAAACAAAAAAATTCTGCATTTCATTGTAGAAGGAAATAGAGTTTAATCTCCACAGGTAGGAGACTCTGCTTGGGTAGCCTTACCTGATGCCTCAGCGCTCTTAGCTCTCACTCAGCTTGCTCTAAGTTGTATGGGTCTTCAGAAAAGGCAGGTTTCCAGTTAGTTCTGTTGAAAAGTTGTCAAGCTTTACCATCACCATTGTATTTTAATAGTATTTTTTGTGTCTCTTCATATAATTTTGATTTTTACAGTTTCCAGATGGTAGATAATTCAGCACAGCCCGTGACAGAGTTTGTTGAATTTTAGATCACCTAATGTCTTGAAGGCTAGAAGTTGTACTGCAAGAGGAGCCAGACTCCTGAAATACAATATAAAATAGTATTTGGAGATAGTTTAGACCACTCCAAGACTTCAATGCCTCAGTTTCCTTGCAAATTTCTCAGCATTTTGGTTACCTACTTAAATTAATATTTGTTACCCCTAAGTTTCTTTTGCAGGATGAGAAACACTTCAGTATTTAAGTGCCTGTCCTTTCTTGGCTTAATCTTGCTGAGAGCACTCTGCAAATTCTGAATTGGAACAATTCAAAGAAATTCTTATTTCAATGAGGTCATTTGCTCAACCCTAGACACCTGGAGAGTGTGCTCATTTTTTCGATTTAGACACCCAGTGCCAGGAGGAAGTTGAATAATATGGTCTTACTCTCTACCATAAAGATACAGAGACTAGCACAGCACAAAGCATGTTTGCCTTCCTTGTTCAGAATCAGATGTCTGCTATGCAAAAGGTGATATTGAATCTTACACCTGATTAATCAAGCTCTTTTTCCAGGCTTTTGCATCATTATCTGTTACGGGTACGTCTTGTTGTTGCATGAGATATATTAGTTATTAAAGCAAAACCCCTTACAATAGTAAGCAGAAAAAAATAAATTACAAAGGGAACTGAATTTGGACCAAGAAACCTTCACTCTGTGGTAGGTTAGTCTCTTAACTGCAAATTAGTATCAGTCTACTTTAGATTCAGGGTCTCTGGCAACTGTGGAATTTTGGTAATAGTTTCAGGGAACCCATGTCCAAGGTCAGTGGGATTCTGTGATCTTTGCACAATAGTGTTCCACTGGTAAAATAAATCATAACAGAGTACATTTTAAATCTATTTAAGGTTTGTGAGACCATGAGAACTCTGTTGAGTTCCTGTTCAATACTAATGAACATGGCTCAGTTGTGACAGGTGACCCTCATTTCAGTGTAAGATTTACCATGACCATTTCATGGGGTATTCCATTTCTTCCCTGGTAATTCAGTTATAGCACCACTTTACCTGTCAATTCCTTATGACTCATCAGAATTCAAAGTGTTTCTTTTTACACTGTGTAAAAATAGGCATTTCAAAATGGGTTTGGCTAGGGTGGAATGGCATTACTTCTGGAGTTCTTGAAGTAAGCTGTGACAAAGTAGATCATAAGTTGGGAGGGACAGCTGGGGTGAAGGCTCTCATTGCTTGTGGGAAGAGCGGAGAGCTTGGTGCAAGCAAATGCAACATCCAGTCCCCCTGTGGTTCCAGCAGCCAGGCAAACTGGTGTGCTGGGGAGCAGAGCTGTGCCCGGTGCTGCTCCTGCCGCTGCCCCAGTGTCCAAGTGCCACCGCAGCAGCACCACACCAGTGTCTCCATATGCCCTGCAAAGCTTGGATATAATTGCTGGGCGGCTCTAGTGATAACCCTATAAAAGGGAATGCTTGGATTTAGTGCTGAAATCCAGCTGAAGGATTTCAAGCTGAGGTTTCTCACCAAGTAGTGGACTCTTAACTACTCAGCTGTTTACTGGATTGGGATGAAGGGCATCCTTTGTACTACTAGGAATGCAAAATTTACAGGACCAGAGCGACAGAGAGCACCAGTAAGAGAAACAAGACTTTATAATCTGGTGGTGAGGTCACTTCCTTGGAAGGGGAAAACACAGGCTGGACTTTGAGGATCTGTATGTACTTTACATGAAACAGTGCACAGAGTTTATTAACTGTCTTGGAAGATTAAGCAGAACTAAGCGTAGCCTGTAAAGTGGTGGCTTGAACAATTTCTGTCTAAGGTCCTTCATCAATAGTTGAGCAAAACTTCAAAATGGCAGTACTAAACATAGAATGAAAGTAAGATTTTCGTACATGTGGTTTCTTTTTTTTTCAGGTTCTTGATATTGCACAATTGATTCATTTCATAACAGAATTTTATGTGGTGAAAGCTTTTGTTTAATCTTATTTTAAGCCTCTGTATAATCTTATTTTAAATGTGCGAATCAAGCTATGTTTTGTGTACTTGCCAGAAAAATCATTCTTGATTTGTGTTATAGTTCAAAGTGAAATGGGCATATTTAAAATCAATAGAAATTCTACATCTGCATCTGTGGATATAAAATGTTGATGTAATAGTGGTGCATGCCAAAACTCTTGTATTTCTCAGTTTATAACTTCAAAGTGAAAAAATGAAAATGTATTGTACTACAGTGCATGACTAAATTAGGATATTAAAGCAGGTTCTTTATTATGTTTATCTCTAATTTAGGTGGTTTCAAAAGCTCAATTGTTATTAGCTAAATTTACAATGGCAGTTTTAGGTTTCTAGGAAGCTCCCGTGACCTCTGTAAAGAGGTAATTCAGTGAACCTGTCACTAATAATTTCATTCTGCAGCTAATAGTAATGGGTTTAATCCAGAAATTATGAACTGGGCCCCTCTTCCCTGAAGGAAATACTTCTTTCCACCTTTAAATACTAGGAGTGAGCATAGGAAATTTAACAGAACCTGTTCTTTTATTTCTGTAGTCATGAGGCTTTTGCAAAGAACTGTGTAGAATCCAGTAATGCACAGCACAGTTTTCCTTGAATTACCTCCCTCTGAAGGTTTCACCCCTGCCATTTTAATGGAATACAACTTTATCTGCTGTCACTCACATGTTTACCTGCAAACTAGCTCCTGATGGCTGGAGTCTTTTGGGTGTGTTCTGTGCACGAGAAGCCTGACTGTTCTTTCTCGGTCATGCTCTGACTGATAATCTGAAGAGCATTGATGCTCCTGCTCATTGTTTACAGTAGCCACGCAAGTAGCTCAGTAATGCAGCACTTGTGAAGAAAGTCATAGCAGATAATGATGTTGTTGAACTGTTGACTTGTTTTTTCTGAAAGAAAAAGTGCAGTCATTCAACAGGAAACCTGGGAAAATGCCCGTTAGTGCCTTTACCAATTGTACCCCACGATGTTTTAGTATTGAATTAGAATGCTAATTGCTGGCTTGTTTTCCGTCTTGTCCTAATGAAAGAAAGTCCTGTATGTAGGGAACTGGGATTTCAGTTTGTAAGCATTTTGAACACAGCCCTTTGTTTATGCTTTGTTATTTTGTGAGAATTCAAAACTAGTTCAGCAATAACTTGTTTTACAGAAAACTTAGAGCCAGAGATTGTGCATCGTGCTTATCACTGTGATTTGCATTTCTTCCTCTTAGTTATGTTCTGTGTACTGCATGCTTTTTCTTAGGCATTTTTTTAAAGTTTCTCTTTAGTCTTGTAAAGCCTATTGCTTTTGCAGTTTGTACTCTAACATACACATTATGTGCACATGTTCTCCTAAGTGAACCTAAGTCATCAGTGCCACTGAAGGAAATGCATCCCCCCATCTGGTTATCCTTGCCTGCTATAGCCACCATCCTTATGCCAGCAAACAAGCTTGTGCAAGTATGTGGGGAGTTGAATTTAGAAAATTTATTGGGATTAAAACTAATCTCTGAAGAGGAAGTGTGTGGGTGAGCATGATGAGCACATGTTTGCATGATAGGCGCTTGCCTCTTAGAATTACTGCCTAGCTCTGAAATTCTTTGTCCTCCAACCCTGGGCCAAGCATTCCAGGTTCCTTTCTCTCTTTTCTTCCCAGCCCCCTTCCCCTTGATATGTGTGAGCAGCTTGCTCTCACCCCTGGTTTATAATGTGCCAGTAACCAAGGAGCTCAGGGTCACTTGCCGTGCACAAAGTGTTGGTCCTGCCTGGCAGCTCACACTCAGCTGTACTGGAAAGGTGGAAAGAACACTGGCTGATATTACTGTCTCTTCTAATGCCTAGCAATAACTTTGTGTGCCTTTGAGTACTGTGACCAGATCCATGTGACACTTTTTTTTGTTCACTGTGAGGAAAAACATGGATGTGTCATACAAGTATGAAGAACAAGTCATGCAAAATTCATTGGGATGGTTCCCGCAAGGTTAGATTATTTTTGGCTTTGTTTCTAGAGCAAACTCTTTGGGAAAGATTTTTTTTGCTGGCAGATTTATACTTAAGTTGTTTTGGAAAGGGCATATGCAAAGATTAATATCTTCTGACAAATGGAGCAACCTTACTGTGGCTGGTCTTTTTTTTTTAATAGCTGGGCTGTGAGTTCTTGCTGGGAAGGTCAGCATTTTTTGTGTGCATTGCTCTCTAAAATGATATCTGCTGGTGACTGTTAAATCTGTAGACTAAACAAGACTGTGCTGTGAAATAAGATTTAAAATTATGAAAAGAATATTCAGGTTTTAATATCTGAACACTTGCTGTAAAGGTTCAATGGCTTGGTAGTAAACAGATTTCTCAGGTGCATTAAAATTACCAGTGCCCATGCCCTGGAACAGGTACATGGCCCAATTAAGGGAGCTGGAAAGGAGGGAATTGCAAAGGGACCAAACTTTCCTTGGCCCATGGAAGGGCTGTGCAGCTGCTGCTGCCTGAGGCTGCCAGGAGTCTTCCACAGCTGCTGTTTCCTTGTCTCCATGTCTGATACAGAGGTGCTTTGCTGGTGTTAACTTTGTACAGCTGTGGTACTGCTGGCATATACCCAGGCACTCCTCTTTGCCAGGATATAAAAAAACCACAACAACTCCACAGTTGCAGCCCCTAATGACCAAAAGTGAGTAGTGTTCTCTCAATTCTCATAGCCTGGCTTCCTTTGCAGACTTCTATCAGTCTTGCTGCTTCAGAGTCCTGATCCTCAAATCCTGGGTATGGAAAGATACTGTACTGCTAAATACATTTCAGCAGCTGATCCTCTTAAGATTCCTTAATTCTTGGGTGAAGAGAGTTAATCTGAGACTAGAGCTCATGTAACCAGTAAAGAACCAAATCCTATTCCAGTGAATCTCCTAGAAACTGAGCATGTGTAACCTGTATTGTAATTGGATAAAATGGTAAAAGCAATATTGTCCAGCTGAATTTCAACATACGTCACAGAATATACAGTTTAGTCAAAGTCTGTTCTTGCATTCCATCTTTAAGTAGGTATCCAACTGTATTTATTGAATGTAAATCTCAAGGGCTACCCTTAGGTTTGAAAAGCACTCAAGTACATCACCTGAGACATTTTGGTCAATACTGAGTCATCTTCTACATAAAAATCTGGTTTGTTAAGTGGATCTCATGCAGAGAAGCAATTTATCTGGGTTTGTATTACAGCTGTAATGCAATGTTTGTGTACCTTGTGCTTTTCTAAAGGATTTCTTGATTTGAGCACTGATCAGGAAGGTACAATTGCAGTTTTGCACTGACAACACAAGTTTTGTACTGTACAGTCAGAACTGTGTGGCTCCAGGGAACCTGTGCACAGTAGAAAACGCCAGATCAGTTTTCTGAGAAGACATGTCTCACTACCCCTGGGCATAATACAAAAGGAATAGAGATAGCATTAAAAAAAAATAACATAGAGGAATGTACCGTAGGTATTTCATAGTTTAGACTTGTCTCAAGGTTTTTCCTGTGGAGTAGCAGGTGAAACAGAAATGTATCAAGTTTGGTGAACAGTTCTGGAAATTATGTGACTTGCATATGATGAGCAATAACTGTATTTTATTCTAAGTAGTGTGAAATCAGAGGCTCCCAGAGAAATCTGACATCTCCTTCTAAAGCCGTGGAGACTGGGGCTCTGAACGGTCTCGTTCTTGATTTATCTGAATGTATGAGGAATTCCCAGGCTCACATCTGTTTGCTAAGAGACAGGCAGAAAAGATTGACTTCGCCTTGCAGGGGCTGTGTTTGGGTAAGCCTGTGGCAGGCAAGCAGCCTGGTGAGCAAACATTGAGGTTGTGCTCAAATACCATTTTCTCTTGCCTTGTCTGTCAGGCCTTCGTTTAGTGTGTCAGTAAAGCTCACTTCAAATAAAAGGTCCTCTGTGGGCTCTAGGAATGCTTATTTGCTCCAAACACTTAGATCTTTCTTTTTTTCTGAAAAGAAAAAAAAAAAAAGATCAGCTCTGGTGCTTGTTCCACTTTCCTAATGAAGAAAGGTGAAGGTGTGATGTTGGTTGAGCACAAAAGGAGGGGGAAGCTCTTTCATGTATTGTTTGAAGGTTTAGGCAGTTAATTTTGAAAATCTTTTAAAAAAAAAGTACACCTAAGAAGCTGGTAGGGATTTCTTCTCCTGTTAGTTTTACTAAGCCAAGGGAGCTAGGCTAGGTTGAAGGATGAACGTGCAATAGGTAGAAGAAATGTTTCAGAATTACCATTGTTCCCTAGTTTACTCTTAAAAGAATAGCAAGAACCTTCTACTTAGCTCTGTAAGTGAATGAAATGAACAGCAAAATGAATAGTTTTCTGATATCTGCAACATAAAAGTTTATTTTGCACACAGCTGTTTATATTGCATAAGCATTATATGGCAATACTTATGCAGTTGCAATAAATAGGGATGTTACATTTTTAGTTTCCCTAAATTAAGTTCAAAACAGTGGTCCCTATCTTAAAAATAATTGCTATCTTTTGAAAGAATCTCATACATTGCAAGACTTTGCTGTTTCCTGAACTAAGAGTATGAATCTGAAAAAAGTGACTTTTCTTTGCTTCCCTAACTGAAATGGAAATGGTGGTATTTGTGGTTTCTGGACTGTTGCTATATGAATTTCTCGAAATGATGGGAGAAATGCAGTTCTTTGTTATTTCTTTGATTATAGACAAGTTAATGTGGTGGTTATTAAAACAGTATTAGTAAAATACATTTCTCCTGTTGTGGAAAAAAAATTACACTGCAATAGTCGCTTTCACTGCCATCAGGTTGGTGGTTGTAATTTAAGTGCTGGTGTTGTACAAGTGGTAGAATTACTGCTTTTTATGTCACTTGTTTATTTTATGTTCAGATAAAGCATTCTGTTAGTTTTTCCCCCTGGTCAGTCTGGACTATTTTACAAGTGACATTATACATGTGTGCACTTACATAAGATACACTTAAGTGTAGTTACTTCATCGTGGAAAAGGTACACCTGTGAGAAAGGAATGTGAATGAGAAAATGTAACTGTGTGTAAACATGTTTATGCAGCTGCATTTTAATGTAACTTATTATTGGAGCACTCTGTTTAGAGAATGAAACTTTTACAGCTGAAGACAAGCTATTAAAAATTGCTTCAAAACATTGTAAGCTGTAGATAAATCAGAAGTATAGATGTGCAATTCTGCTTCCAGATTTATTTGGGTTTTTAACAAGTTTTCTTCGTATTAGTATCTGAAAACTATTTGAGATGCTAATAAAACTGTCTTATAAACTTTCCATATTAAAGCTTTTTTGCAGAGTATTAAATCTAATGTTTTCTTCTCTTTTTCATGATTAATACACAACTTTCAGTTTTATTTTAGTAATGTAAATAATTTCATCCAGTATGGGGAATTTTAAAACTTAATAGCTTTTCAAGGCTTTTGTGTGATGTGGGACTTGAGTTACCGTGGAGCCTCAGATATGCATTTCAATTCAGAGTACATGTGGTTTGAAAACATGGAAAATTAAAAGGTTTATGTCTGTTAGATCTCCACCAAAAAAGGTCATTACATTTATGTTAGTATTTCTGCTCTGTAAGTAGATAAAACAAGACAGTCTTATTTGTCACAAAACTCAGCCTTTACGTGATGTGATTTAAAATCTCAGGATCTCAATGAAAAAAAGTTAGAGAAATGCTGCTCGTGTCTTGTTTCAGTTGGGGGAGGAGGCACGGCTGTAAAATGTCATTATCATAATTTGAGAGCTTTTTAAAAAAATCAATAAAGGACAAAAGAAATCAATAAAGGAAATAGTTTAGAATCAGGCTGTATTTGTTTGCAGATTCATGCTGAACTGACTATTTCATTACGCTAGGGACTGAGAGGACATTGTTCTAGGCACTTCATGGACAATGAAGGACCATCTTTGCCCCCAGAAATTTATTTCTGTGCTTTGACTTTCAGTGTTAGTTAAGCTGATGTGGCCTTAAATGTCCAGTTTCCAGCATATTAAAAAGAATGCATTGGTATCTGGTTTATTGAATGTAGTGTGTGGAGTTAAAATTTTCCAAATCCAAGCCAGATGTCCTTTGCATATCTTAAACCCAAACAACCAAAACAAACAAACAAACCAAAGGCCAAAAAACAAACACAATGAATAGAGCATGAGCAGCAAGCATGTCCCAACTTTTCTCCTGTCACTAGTGCTGGAGAAAGACTGCTTTGCAAGGCTTAAAGATTTTTCAGCCTGTAAACTCACTTAATTCTCAGCCTTTCTCCAGGTTATCAATTATGAAAGATTTTGTGATAAAGTCTGGATGAGTGGAAGCTGGAGAAGGACAGTCAATTTACTTCACATCCTCTATTGATCAGTATTCCATCTTTGTGGAGGCAGCAGTCTGTAAATGGAGGACTCTAAGGCTTCTGCCATAGATATATGATGATACTGAATCAGTTTTGCTTATATTACAACTTGTATTTATAAGAAAGTCTGTCTTCTACACTTCAAGGGGAAGAAAAAAGTCTATAGAAGAGTATCAGTGTAAGAAGATGCAGATTTTAAGACCTTGAGTTTCAATCACTTCCTTTTCTTCATCCTGTATCTCAAATAAACCCACAGATTGAAGTGCCAGATTTTCATTGCTAGGTGCTGTTGTTTTTATATTTTGCAATATGTTCTTTCATCTCTGGATGTGAATGCAGGTTGTGAATTAATTCCAATGTTCAGAGGCTTCCAAATGCCAATTTTGAGAGTTTCCAATTCCATCTACTTAGGGACACAGCCATTCTCTTTTCAGGTTCAGTTTATGCTTAGGAGCAGACGGCTCACATTTGCGTGGCTGCAGTCTCAGGTAAGTCACTTTGTGTCTTTGCCTCATATTTCTGGACCCAAGAACACTTGGGAACACCATGTAGGCTCTTGGATCTCTCTGCAGGTTGTCAGGTGTGAGGATCAGTGGCAGTCTAGACCTTGTAATCTCTGATGGATCAAGCTGACTCAGCCCATTTAACTTCCTCAATACGGTGCTGGCATGTCCCATGTGCTGCTAGAAGCTGGAAGTTCCTGGTCTGTGCTCTGTGTGCCTCTGAATAATTAAAGTAGGTGCTGCTATCTTAGTATTACCTCAAGTGTTGCACAAAAATATACTTTAGTATGAAAAGTAGTAAATGAATGGTTGGTTCCTACCATATTTTTCCTGCTACATTGTTTATTTTAAAAGGCATTTGGTAAATTGCCTGCTGCAAGTACTGTGCTATGGCATCTGAAAGGCAACAGAGACTTTTGCGTCCTAGAAAAAAGAAAACACCAGCCAGGAAATTCTGTAGGTGGATAGGAATTGTAATAAAAATTCAATGTAGCTGTAATAAAATATGTGCAGAGTACGCGTGCCACGTGCAGAACTCATTTTGTCATTTTAACCTCTGGTTGGCTCTTTTATTCCATGTTCCCTTATTTTTCCCAGTTCATTAGCAATTCACCAGAATTTCTACAGCACCTCTTGTGCCTCCTGTCTGACTTACAAGGATTTTGGAAGCCTCTGCATTTTTTTCCTGAGCACTTGCTTAGTCCTTCATCACCCATTCATCCCCAGAACACCCAAGACTGCCACCAGCTCTCTTACTAATGTTCAGTGCTCAAAGTCTTTCAGCTTCTTCTGAATCCCTCTCTTTGAAAGAGTGACACTGTGATAAGAAGAACCTGTGATTAATGTTGTGTTAAGCTCAGAGAGGCAGGTGAAGGCATCCAGCCAGGAAAAGGTACAAGGTGTAGCTGCACCTCCTGTGGTGGAAGGGTGGCAGCTTGGTCACAGCTCTTGATCATGGGCAGCCAAAGGTCAGAGAAGTGGCTGGCACTCAATGGCATTGCCCGATGTCTTCAGTTTAGGAAAGGCTATGAAAGGGTCACAGCCAAGTATTTCAGGTCTTTGTGTCTTGTTTGAAGAGAGAGAATAATCAAACTTCGTGCATTACAACACTCTGTCAGTCCTACTTTGTAAATACAAGCTTCAGATTTTTAGGCTCATCTTCTTACACAGACTACAGCTCCTTTGAGTCTCTAACGTGGTTATCTTTGTAACAGTATTTACCTTTTTCCTAAGTATTGTATACAGAAACCTGGGAACTATATTAGTCTTTTTACTACTACTTGATTTTATTCATGAAGTATACTGTGAAAAACGTTATTTTAAAATCCGAGTTTAAAAAGTGCCACTTAGGATAGAAAAATGAACAAAGCATCTCTTATAATAACTAAGTTAAAGAACTTTTCTTTGATCGGGACATGCAAAGTACTTGTAAAATGTATTGGTAGATCCATAGGTAGACAGAACTTCCTGATGCACCAAGGATCATATTGACTTAAATCAAGGTTGAATTAGTAGTGCAGACGTCCTCCAGATTCCTTGCATAGATGCATTTCCAGGCAGTGAATAGAGCAGAGTGTTACTCATTTATCCTCTCGAGGCTTCCACAGATCAAATCTGACATTCCTGATCTGCCTTGAATCACTCTAAATTCTTCTATCCTTTTTCACCTTTCCCTGGTTTTCCTGTACCTGCATTCCATATGTTGTAGGGCTCAGTTGTATTTTCTAATCGCTTGCAAGTGAAGAAGTCAGCATTTGTCTGATATTGCTGGAGATGACTGGTGGGATAAGTAGCAACATTAGAAGTGATGCTAAAGAAGGGGATGTTAAAGGGTGGATGATGGAAGTGTCCAAACCAGGAATATGCTGGGGGGACCCTGGGCAACCAAGGCTCTGCAGGGCTTGGGTGTAGCATAGGGAAAATGTTTCTCAGCCCTTAGTGATGAGTTTGGTTTTCAGATATTGTAAAGGCAATAATCTACTACAAGTCTGTAATTCAAATATATGATACACTATTTAAATCCCATTTGGACAAATACTTTTATTAAGCGAATCTATGAACATGCATTATACATTCATTTTTCTGTCATCCTTGGGAACAAAGTATCTGCATTAAATTTATGTGCTAAGAAACTAACACTATTTTCTGCAGTACATATAATCTAAGACTTTTAATAGAGTGTAATCCTTCAGATTTTTATTAGTCCTTTTCCTCCTAGATATAAAAGCAGTGAGCAAATATTATGTGCCTCTTGTCACTTCTTTGAAGTGGTTAGCAAATACAAGGGATACAGTATCTGCAGTGAATTGATACACAGTAATATTTACACATTTCAGAAATACTTTTATTAGTAGATATATTTTTCAAAAATACATGGAGTTGTGTGACTTTGGAAAAGTAACTGAGATAATTCTTCTGGTGCTTCCAGGCTATATTATGTGTTTCAGATATTCAGAAAGTAAGTACTGTATTGCAGTCCTACTTTCATTTTGAGTTGTGGTTGAAAGTTACCTGCTTTGTAGTAGTGCTGTTTTGCTCAATAAATACATTTTGAGTTTCTTATATGAAAACTGTCCTGGATCATTAATGGTGAATGGTTCTACCTTGGATGGAAAACAAGTTTTCTGTTAAAGAATCCATTAATGATGAAAATGATGTTTTAGATAGGATGCTGATGGTGTGGGGGAGGTGGAGACGGCAGCTGATGCCAGTGAAGTTTCCCAGTTGAAGCTCAGTGAGAAAGTCAAGGAAGACAGGTTTAAAAAAAAAGGTTTCCCCTTAGAAGTGGGAAAGCAGCAGAGTTTCTCACCGCCTGTTAAAGACCAGATCCAGTTAGCAAGAAGAGCTGCCTTGTGTAAAAACTTGGATCACAATTGGAATGCATAATTCTAAGGTCACACTAAGGGAAATTGAGCCTCATTGTTTCCTTTGGTTAAATCTTTTGTTTTGCAGAGTAAAGATGCTTATAGATGAGAAAGTACTTTTGGTCAAACCAGTTCAGCTTGACCCTGTAATCAGCTCCTGTAGAGGGTAGGAAGAGCGCTTCTAAGAGCCAGTCAGACACCTGTGAATTGTGATCTACTTTGGATTCACAGGGGACTGATTCACAAGATCTGCCTCAGGAAGATGCCAGTTCTGAGGTTTGTATCTGAGATACCCAGAGCTGAGGAAAAAACAGGAGTCAGCTCCCAAAACACAAGGTTTGTGGGCACATGAGTTTTAGTAGTTAGTTTGAACATAATATCCTGATATACCACAGATGGAGACAAGTTTATAAGACTTCCTCTGGTAAGGTTTTAACCTCCTCATAATACAGCTCTGCTAAGTGAGCAAGTACCATGTTCTCCACATTAATACCTAGAATTGAGGGTTTAAATATCCCCAGACTTTGATAATCTCTATTTTTTCATTTTGAGTTGTGAACCATGAAATTTTCAGTTTTTCGCATTAGTAGTCTGTAACAATTACGTTTGTATTTATAAAGTCTTACAAAAAAATGTTATCTGAGAAGTATGTGGAGATGAACTACCAGATCCTCAAGTACTCATGTATGCAAGAAGCTTTTTTAGGTACAAATATCGTAAGATCTGGTGGGGTAAAAGCCCTTAAATCCCAGTAGGTATTTTGTTGCTGGAGACCTGTTAGAGATTTGTAGCCACACAGCAATATTTTGTAAGAAATGCCTGACATCGAAAGGATGAAGTAAGAGCTTGGTGCTGGGGGACAATCCCTTTGCCAGGAGCTAATGAGAGCTGAAGTGAGTTTGAAAAGCACTCCAGATGAACCCCGGTGCTGTTTTCAGTCTCCCATCTTCCTCGGCGCTTGCCCTTTCCGAAAGCCGGTGCCAAGGTGATGCCACTCGTGCTCTCCACGTGGAAAGGCTGGCGCGGAGCCCGCGGGTCGCGCAGCCCCGGTAGGCGCCGGCAGGTGAGGCTGCGGCGCTCGGCTCAGCCCCGCGCCCCGAACCTGATCCGAGGGGGCTGGGAGCGAGGGCGGGGAGCGGCCCGGGGCTCCCGCGGCGGCAGAAGGAGCAGGGAGGAGCCGCCGGGCGCTGCCAGAGCCCGGACCTGCCGCGGGGAGGGGCGGCCCCGGCTCCCGGCGGCCCCGGCTCCCGGCGCTCCCCGCTCGGGGCCAGTGTTGGGGCGAGCGGAGCAGCGGCTGCGAGGGGAGCGGGCGCGGAGCCGGCGGATACCTGGATCGAGAGCGGGCTGCCGCCTCCTTCCTGCCCATCTGCCCCGGCTTGCGGCTGGTGAGTGGCGAGAGCTGCGTCCTCTCGGGTCGCTTCGGACCTGGCCGTGCCTTCAGAAAGCGTGAGGATGGAGGTTTAACTTAGTGTGTTTATTTACACTGCAGTGCAACTTTGTAATGCAAGTGGGCTCCTGGGCTTGTGAGAGATTTTTCAGCTGGGTAGAAATGCCGGAGAGCTTAGCGCAGGACCCTGCCAGCGCTGAAAAGCCTGGTGAGAAAGCAAAACACCCTGGACTCGCGATCCGGCTCTTTGAGCAGATGCGCTGTGATAAAAGTGCTGTACGAGGTTTATCATTTGACCTTCAGAGCGCGGCTCAGCAAATGGGAGACTTTAAACCCACTCACGCTTGGGAAATGAAGCAGCAAACAAACAAAAAAAAATCAGTTCTCCCGTGTTTAGCTTTCGAAGAAAATTATTGCTGGACTGGTAATGTAGAAGTGCTTTGCTGTGTTTTCTGTAGCCAAATGCAAAGAGTGCTCTGTGTTTATCAAATAGGTGTGACTGCCAATGTGTACCTGCCTGATGTGCCCTGACATTCTCGCTCTTTGCCTTCTTTAGTGTACTGTAGTGGTACAATTATATTAGTGCTTCTGTTAAAATAGGAAGAAAAATGCTAATGTTATTAACAATTCCTGTTACTATGTTCAAACATAGCTTTTAAATTTGGACAGAAAGCAAAAAATCTGATTCTAAGCAGATGGTGGAGAGGTTTCTGAACCTCTTACGTAACGCTAATGTAGCCAGGGTGATGGTAGGTGTAGCTGGGGCTGTACCTTAAAGAGTGTTGCTTTTGTTTCCCTTTACAGCTGTAATAATTTCGATGTTAATCCCACAGCATGGTGAAGTAAAAGCCTGTGGAACTTTCAATGCAAGTAACTTTTCTTACAGCCAGAAAGAGACATATTTTGGTTTCTCTCCCTTCTGTGTAAGCAGGATTAGAGGTATTTTGGATCAGAATATTTGCGATTACAAAAACTTTAAAGTCTTTCATATGGTAATGGAAAGTCAGTAAGTTGTATAAATAAGATTTAGGACGATGACAGTGTGGCAGTTGTAAGCAGTGTTTGGGGTTTTTTTTCGCAGCTTTCTGGGCTCTTAAACTGTGTTGAGGTATACCTGCTTTCCAGAACTACACACATTTTTTCTTGAAGTAGTATGGTTCCAATCATTTCTGATAGTAGCTGTGTCTCATTCCAAAATTCAGAGTATTTGAAGCTTTTTCAGGCCTTAATAAATTTTTTTCCATTTTCCTTACGTAGATACGCTTTTTTTTTTGCCTTTTTTTTTAATTACAACTTTAGAATCATACAAAACTTCTAGAAGAGAATTCAGAGCTTCTTGTTGTCTTCTATCTATAGTCTAATTATATCTGTTGTAGATTTTTACTTTAAAAAGACTTTGTAGTTAAAGCATTGCCATTGATTTCTGTAGTCAAAGCCCTGCAAATGGTTTCTGGAAATGGTCTGCTGTTGTTTTGCTATCTGTGCCAGGAGAAGTAACTTTAGCTTAAAAGCAAAGCAAAATCTGTTTCTGAGGGTCTGAAGAATCCTGGTTTTCCCACCCTTTGCAGTCTTTCCCAGCTCCCTCACCCCGTAGCTGTCGCTGGTGGGTCCGTTCTTGTGCCAGCTTGGCGACGCTGGTTTGCCAGTGCCCATCTGTACGTGAGCTGTGGTGCTGGCATGGTGACATGTGGAAACTCCCTGTCACAGGAACTGCGGTTCCTGAGCCAGCCTGTGACACAGGAAATGAACTCATGGAGTCTCAGGTTCAGGACAGGACAGCTTCACAACCTTGCAGGCTGTGGAGAGGGATGGCAGGGACAACTGGCTCTCAAAACACTTGGAGGAGGGGAAATTTCTCTTCTACAAACCTGCTTCGTAATTGTCTGCTAACTACTACCTCATGGAACAAGGACTTAGATTGCTGAAAATATGCTTGTTAATAGGGTGACATTAATTGAGAAAATGGGTATTTATAGACTGTGCAGAAAATAAACTGACCATAATGGCAGTTCTCAAAAATAGGCGCTGCGTTGTACCAATCCTCAAAGAGAAATGTCTGCATTAATAAATGTATCAGGTAAACTTGCTTGTTGATTAAATAAGAATTTGAGACTTCCTGAAGCTGAAATGCATATATTTAATATACTTGAAATACCTGGGGGAAACAAAGGAAAGCACAGGGATGGCTTGTTCTGGGAAGCGGCTGTATTTTGTACAGAGGAAGCTTTTCAGGGAAGACCTAGGGGTTAACAGCTGAAATGGAAAAGCAAGAATCGAGGTATTGAGAGAAAGCAAGCACCATGTATGATAGCATTGGAGTAAGAGCTGGAGAATTTGAAAAATGTCTAGCTGAGAGCCAAAATGGAGATCAACAACCATAAAACATTAAAAAGCAGTTTGACTTGCTAAAGACCATTGCAGTGATAGATAAGTAGACATCTCCCATGAAACGCAGTATCATACACCAGGCACCACCTGTTACTCCTCTGAGCACTGAGAAAAAGCAAAGATACAAAGAATTCTGGTAATGTGAAGGAGGAGCAAACCCTCCTTAAGAGTGGCTGTGCACTGGCTGGCACAGCAAGCGAAGCCTGGAGAGGATTTAACTGAGTTTACAGACTGTAAGACCGTGTAACCCATTGCCCACATTGGAAAACTTCAGTGTCTTAAAGGACTGTGAGGCCGTTATGGTATTTCATCTGGAAGGAACCTTAACAGGTAGTGCTGGGATTGTTAAATGTTGCTTATTTCAGAAATGCACTGCTTGTAGAATCCAGGTGGTTTAGATGAATTTTAACATGAAAAGACGTTTTTGTTACTTCAGACATCGTGTTCGTCTCAGAACTGTGATGCTTCGTAGCTGACGGGTCTGCAAAGTCCATAAAGCCTGGGCTGGCTCAGCTGGCTGAGTGGTGCAATGCTGACTACAGCTGAAAAGCTTTAGATAACTTTGAAATGAAATTTGCCTTAAATGCAAAATCTGCCTTAAATGAAAAATCTAAAGCCTGACAACAGTTCAGTTTTGGTTTTGTGCAAGTTACATATTTTGGGTATTTTTTTTCTTATACGGTTAAAATAACCCTCAACACTTGGCTGTTCTCTGTTGTCTTCTAAAGATGTGTAAATTATCTGTACTAATATACTAGGTTATACTAAATTTCCACTACGTCATTCTCTTTTGGATTTGCACTTCTATCATTCCCAATTGCAGCCATTATGAATCCAGATGGGATTTGTTGAACCAATGTTTTTTTAAGTCTGGTTGGGGTTTTTTTGTTGGTTTTTCTTTCTTTTTAAGAAACTTAAATCAAAGAAGAATTCTTTCAGTTGCAGCCGAAGGAACAGGTGAACTTAATCCAACTTTTAAAAGAACATGCTAGTTGGGGAGCACCAAATCCTATGTAGTTTGTGTGGTACAGCATTCATTTATTTCCTGAAGGGCTTGCAGTGCAGATGGCAGCTGTCTGCTGGGGGAGCTGTGTTCACTGTTAGCTCCACAAATAGTAGATGGATTACTCCATAAAACTGTCCTGAAGGAACATCACCGCTTAGACCATGGTACATTCCAGATATGACACTCTTCCAAAGACTTGTTTAGAACTGCATGGCTAGAGTGCTTTCTGAGCAGTTACTGCTACCAAGAGCACAGTAATTAAAGACAATTCTGGTTTTCTTGCCTTAGCAGTCCAGCTGGCATAATTTCTAAAGAGATGATCATGTTTAAAATACCTTGTGTCCAGCTAGAGACGTGCGTACCGAAGTGAGATGTATTAAACATGTAGATTAACACTTTTTCTAATTGTATTTAGTCTTCTGTTAAGTAGGGCTGCCTGCATTAACGCTGGTATTTTCTACAACTTCATTGTTCAGAATACCTGTCCACTGCTTCAAAGCTTTCAGGTGTAAATTGTCATAAGTCTGAAAACCCGTCTCTCCTGGAGAATACCAGATCTTAAAGCAGTCTGAAGAGTGCAGCAAAAATAAACTTCAACATTGAAAGAATTCTCAAAGACTGAATTTTCAAATATTCTTATTTTTAGATTTTTTTTTCATGATCAGCGTGTTCTTAGATTTCCCATGCCCATGTCATTTTAAAAATCTTACTATGTTTTTACTTGTCACATTTCAATTTGCTTATTTATTCATCCTCTGAAGAAAAGACTCAGTTAACTATTGCATTGGGCCATTGTTACGTCTAAGTTCCCAGTCACCACAATTACGGCAGAGTAGACAAAATGCAGTGGAGAGATAAGAGTATAATCTAAGAATGTATTTTGGTGTGAGAGCTGCAGGTGAAATTTTGCTGTCAGTGGATTTACAGCCACTTCTGTAGAGAGGGACACAAATGAAGTACCGTAGTACGGAATTTTTAATACCCTCAAACACGAGTGAAACAAAACTCAGATGACATTAGCATTGTCAAATTCAATGACTCTCTTATATTTGTTTAAAAAATAAAAAAGGTACCAAACCAAATGAAAATGTACAGCTCTGCTCACATTCTAGAGAATTGGTTTGAGTCCCAGTTCTTCTTAGCTGTGGCTGAATAAAATATTTAATCAGATGGCTACCTCAGTGTGCAAAGTAATCTTGCTTTAATGTGTCATTGAAAGAACTTCAAGGTAAGCAGGTGCTTCCACTGCCTCTCTCAAAGACTCCATAAAAATTGACAGAACTCAAGAGTTCCTCAAGGCTTAGGAAAAAGGAAAGAATCAGCTCTATCTGTTAAAATTTTAATAGTTTGAAATTGTTCAGGAATTGCTTGTTCAACAGGAGAACAAAGGCAGAATTATGTTGTGGTACTGATGATGATCTTTTCTTTGAATTTAGTAGTTCTAAATGGAGGCTGCTGAGCTGTCTGGACCGAAGTTACAATTCCCATGTCGTTTTCTCAAGAGGCACAGATTCACTGGAGGGCCAGGCCCACGTGTCTGTGCTGGGATTGCCCAGCTGCTGCAGGCACGAGTTTGGGCATCTGTGTTTGGCACGTGTGTGCCTGGCACAGAGACGTGTGGTTTCTTTTATAAAGGGATTGAAAACAGCTACTAAAAGTTATGTTGCAACTGTCCTGGGTTTAAAGCAAAAGATCGGTGTGTCTGTCTTCCTGAAATGTCAGATATTTGCGGTCTCTCCGTCCCTTCTGTTCAATCATTACAGTGGACGGTAACTTTGATCAGTGTACAGCAGTTTCAAGTGATAATATGGATGGGTCTGACTCACTTAGAAACAAATGTAACAGCATCACCGTGCTGCCGATCTCTTATGTGAGTGAATGTGAAAATAAGCAGCCAGAAATTCCTAAAAAGGTCCTCTCCAGGTGTCTGGCAGCATTCTCTGCCTTGATGTCCAGCTCTTGCTCTGTCCACTGAGGTTTGACGTTGCCTGCAGTGTGAGAGAAAACCAGACTGCTCAAACACAGTGGAATTTCACATACCTAATATGTCTCTTCAGAACAAACTGAAGCTTAGCCAGCCTCTTGAATTTGCTCTCTGTGCTCAGCAGAAAGTCCTCCTTGGGCTTGACTTGCCTGGACTGGGGGAGGGGGTACCCAGCAAGAATGTGTGGAATTGAAGGCTGGAAAAATTTGCTTGTCAAAGCAGCATATTCTCCTGTTCTGAGTGGTTATCTAAATGAAAGTGATTTCCCAGGGCATCTGGCTCTGCACATGATCTAGAACAAATAGCAGAGGATTAATTTTTGTTTCAGAAGTGGAGGATTTAGCTCTGTCTCGGGGAGATGCTGCGCGGGGGGCTGCCAGGGGGAGCATTCCAGTTGGCAAAGCACTTTCTGCTCAGAATTAGCATTCAGGCAATTAAATAGCTCAGCTGGCTGGGCAGGCTTAGCTCTCTGAGCACTCAGCAAAGGTATCAGGGAAGAAAATGAGTTAGAAACTTCCTTGCTTATCTGCCTTAATCTGTATGTTGTGTCTTTCTGCAAAGTTCAGTGTCTGTAATGCAAGCCTTGCAATTTGGACTTGCAGTGCTGTTAATTAAATACGGTATTAAAACGTCAAAGCAGTTGTAATTAACTGATTCTGTTTTTTCAGCAAGTGTTGATTTATTCTTCTAAGTAGTACATAATTAGTGTTTTTCTTCCTCTTTCTCCTCCTCCCTCCCCAGGCCCATGTAAATTGGGTAGCAAACTCTTATCTGAGTGTGATGTTTGACCTTTCATGTTATTTATCAAAATAATGATCTCCAACTTACCTTTATATCTTATTAAAACAAGGTTATAGTTAAGATGGGAGAAATAGGCTGCTGTGAACACCTCACTCAAGTTTTGATCTTGAGCTATGGTCACTTCTACAATGTTAATAGTTCTCATTTTAGCTACATATTGCTTGAAAAACTTCAGGAGAAAATCTTTTAATATCTTTTATTTGCAGCATAGTACATTATGTACTGCCTTTAGAATACATGTCACTGAGAAGCAAGAGCTTCTCAATCAGCAGTTATTTAATCCTGGGATTATTCTTTTGTCAGCTTGGGAAAAACATGTGGTTGTATTCCATCTTTTTAGTATTCATAACAGTTCATTTTGAGCTTCTGCTAAAGATCTAGTCTGCTATTCAGACAATTTGATATGTCTGCTGAAGTGGCTTGATTTATTCAAATAGGGCGTTTCAAAAGAATTTCTTTATAAACACGAATTTGCCTCATTTTCAATAGACATTGGAAAGGAAGTTAGTGAAACCAGCACATTAATGGTTATTAAACAATCTCTGCTCTGTGGACCTGTCTCCTGCAGGTTTGCAAAGCACACAGGTGAATTGCAGTGCAAGGTGTAGATGGTTACACCATTTATACCAAAGTCTGTTTTTATAAACAGTGGCTGTAAGTTAGTCTTGTGCACAATGAGCTTGTTCTGTGCATGTCAGCCATTCCTTGTTAGCTGTGACACAGATGCTGTCAAATCTATATTCATTTGACTTACAGTTTGGTTTAATCACTGAGAATTTACGTAACTCCACTCTTAATGTTTTGTTGAACAAATTTAAGTACTTTGAAACATTCCTGGCAGTGTGTGTGTGACTCCTTTCTGTTCCCTGTGTTGTGAAAGGTGAAGCTCAGAGCGGAGCTTTACTTGCTTTAATCTAAAGTTATTTCTGAGCATCTGAAAACGCTGCAGCTCTCTAAACTTTGCTTTATTTGTTTCTTCAGGAACATCTCGTATCCACTGAGAACTTGGAGCATGGCTATGAGCAACGTCAGTGACTCTGTGGTCCTGAGCAATGGCAGCATCTTGTCAAATGCTGCTGGCCCAGGGGTTGTTGCAGCGAATGACGGAGACATCACAGTCCAACAACTCCCATCCAAGGAAACACCAAGAACAAAACCAAGTCCAAATGGCTGCCTGCAACTTAATGGTACAATCAAACCATCCTTTCTGCCTCTAGACAACCAAAGAACTCAGCAGATGTTGTCGCAATGCTGCCACCCTTGTCCATACCATCATTCTTTAAGTAGCCATAATAGCAAGCAAGAATGTCATTCAGTGGTTGGCAGCTCAGCACCATCTCCTATGACCTCGTGCTGCATGCAGCCACACACTGAGTACTCAGCCTCTATTTGCCAAAAACACACCCCTGTCTATCAGCCTGCCTGTTGTCTTCAGCCCTCCCCATCCTTTTGCCTTCACCATCAGTGGCCTGACCATTTCCAGCATCAGCCTGTGCAGCAACACATAGCCAGGATAAGGTAAGCAGGTTGCATTATTTCTTAGTTCTCAGGATGGGTAATCTTTCCCAGAACTATTTCATTTTCTTACTAAAGTAGAAGATCTGAAAGGAAGATGAACCAAATTTCTTCCCCAGTGATTTTACAGGTTAATCTTCTATGCATTACCAAGTTATTATTTCCGGAAGAAACCAAGTCAGGAGATTAGTTTTGCTGGGCTCCATGGATATTCTTGAAGTGAATTAGTTCTTTCTTGGGGGGAAAAGAAAAAGCTGGTTTTTTTCTTCTTGGGGTTTGTTTGGAAGCTCAGCTCTTTTACAAGACACAATGTACACCTCTATTGTGTAAAACAAACCAATACAGAGATAGGTAAGAATACATTGAAGGATCTGGTATGTCTGCATAGTCCAATCAAAACACATACTTCCTTAAAAAAGATTAGTTGAAAAATACTTTGAACAATCCTGTTCTCACGTGTACAGAGTGTTTTTTCTCTGTCAGGTCAGCAGGTTCAGTGGGTTGCCCTCATGTCTTTTCAGTGTACGTCATCTGCTAGACTTCAAAGTTGTGCTCAGATTAAGAAATTATGGATTGTTCCAGGTTTCAATCCTTTCTGTTCTCCACTTCATATGAACCTGCCTCTATGTATTGGTTAGCTTTGGAGTTCCAGTGACAGTAGTCCTAGCTTCAAGGAACAACAAGCAGAAGAAAAATCTTCTACAGCCTCCTGGTCCTGGGCAAAATCAGTCAATCCAAGAGGCAATTTCTAAAAACCAAATTCCCCACTGAAGGAAGACACTTAGAAGCTTTTAAGCAAGGCTGTTTTTTTTTTTTTCTGAGTTGCAGTTGGGCCAAAAGGGGTGGATTTTCATGGGAGCATTAAAAACTACCCTTCTCTCTGTTCTCCCAACATCTGCAACCCTCTTCAAGAACTTGGGGCTACAAGTGTTTCTCAGTCAGTTATAGTGATTTTGTGTTAATGAAATATATGAACTAATTTTAAACTCCTAAAAATATCAGACTGGGAAAAAAATGTAATGTGGAAAAACTCAAAGTGAATAAAGCTTTTTTCCCCTAAGGTAAAAGCAGATGAAAATAGGGATGATAATACAGAGTGCAAATCAGCTTTATCCTGCCAGTTATTCCACTTACAAATGGAAAAAATCTTAGTTGTCAGAACTGCTTACAATCAGAGGTGTTTTTTCCACCCCACACTTGTTTAAATGTCAAGCAAAGATGTTGTATAATTTTGTATGCAAAGGTATGCAGGAAGTTGAACTATTGTAGGATCAGTCATACTTTTCAAACTGTCAGAAAGGTTGCACTGATTTCACTGTTTTTCTCCCTGTGCAGCAGGGCTGTTAAACTTCATCTGTATTCCATAGTCATGAGGAAGGGAACAAATGCCATCCATAGTCTGGCTTTCTGGTTTTAGTCTGGAAATAAAACCTGAAAATTTCTTCTGGATGTGGTAAAATAATGTTTTCTGTTGTGCTTCACAAATGTAAAAACTGTTTGAACTGCTCTAATTGGGCTCTTGAGCCAAGATGCTGCTTTTTCATCTTGCACTTCCTTGCCATACCATACACTTCTACAAAAATGTACAGAAATCATGAATAATGATTTATGATAAATGGTTTGTCTTACTGCTAGTAGTCAAAACAAAGATGCAATCTGAACTTTAAAGCTATATAGAGCTATATGTGTTAGCAAACTCTGCATATCCCTATCAAATGATTACTGGGCTGCTTCCATGCCTTTTCACTCCTTAAACTGCCCATGGCTGCATTAATGGACAGCATATACATCTGACTATCACTTAGCATGGAACCAAAGACTTCTTTTCTCTCTCCGTACTCAACAAGGTGTGTCTAAATACAGTAGTCTCTCATTGCATTGTGAAGTTACCACCCAGAGAGGCCACTGTCAATGTGGACCTGTTGGGAGATGGTAAAAACTGGGAGCAACTGGATGCAGCATTGCAGGTGAATGGATGTGCACGGAGGAGGAAGCAAACTGCCTCATTTGTAGCTACTTGGCAGTGCTAAAAATGATAGATGATAGATGTGTATTCATTTTTTACATGCTCGGGTAACTTTCTGTAAACAGAAGAGTAACACATAGGTGCTTGATATTTTAATGTGATCATTGTTCCACACTAATTTTATTGCAGTTTGAGCTTATAATCTGCACAGCAGCTTCTTCTCCAGGTATTTTTATTGTGAGGTTCGTTA
Source organism: Rhagologus leucostigma (assembly GCA_013397725.1). Classification (NCBI taxonomy): domain Eukaryota; kingdom Metazoa; phylum Chordata; class Aves; order Passeriformes; genus Rhagologus; species Rhagologus leucostigma. The sequence goes on from VZTD01004037.1 coordinate 146,946, forward strand.
GAAATCATCCAGCTTTATAAAATGTGCATGTTTTAACAGGGTTATTTAAAATGCAGGTTCTCATACAATACATTAATTAAATTCAGTATGTAGTCAAACTACGCTTAATTTTGCTTCTTTCTATTTTTAAAAAATACATTCAAATGTTGTTATGATTTTAAGAAGGGAGAAAAGATGTGATCAGAGAGAGGAGGATGAACACTTTGCAAACTGTATCACTGATGCTTACAGCTCTGGGCAGGTAACCAATTGTTTCAGCACAACAGGTTTTGTCAGGTTTTGAGGCCCAAGGCTTAACATTTGTCAGTGACCTAATATTAAAGGAATGTGGCTCTGGTATATCATTGCAGATTGGAGTGTGTAAAGACAGATTGAAGTAATGCCACACTTGTCCTATGCTCTTCAATCTGGCTGGATCTGGAATTTTGTTGAGGGTTCAGCTTTGAAGTTTAACTAAATTACATGGAAACATCATCTATCCACCATATCTTGAGAATCTGGACAACTGTTAATTTTTTTAGGTTGGTGAAAAAGTCCTGTAGCATGAAAGAAAATATTTTTAATGGTTGCTGTTTTGCAGCATGATTGTGGTAAAAATTCAGTTGTAAAAGTTTGTAAAATAGTTCAACTATTGATCATGATGATTCTATGATTTTTAGATGTTTTTCTGAGGTTGGAAGATCTTTAGTAAAGTTTCTTGTGTTATTGTGTGCACATATTTAAGAAGTAGTTCATGTGAACATGTTCATACCTCTTTTTTCAGTGGCCATAGTATCTTGACCATACAAGCACACCCTGGGAAATTCTAGCCGTCTCTCCATATCAGAATGCAGTTGTCTGGGGGATTGATTTGCTGTCTAACCATTTTTAAATTTACCTGTTTGGAGCATGGCATGTTTAGTTCTTTTCAGTACTGTTAGATGATTTTCTTTTTCCCTACCCTGCCCCTTTGGAGAACTCATGCTGAAGTAACCCTTTTTGTTGGAATGCACTTATGTATCTCAAGAAACCTGGGGGCTTAGAGCCACTGGAAGATGGGTAGTTATTGCCCCTCCTTTGCTGCCCCCCAAAACCCCAAATCATCAGCAGCCTTCACCAGGGTGGAGTAGAAATGGGGAAAACCAACCAAGTAATGCTGTGAAAGAAGCATGAAGATTGATCCATAACGACTGGAAGCACTGAATTAGGAGTCACTAGGGAAAAGTAAAACTGTAGCAGCCCAGTAGCATGCTTAGTGGGATGAAAGGAGGATAAAATAAATAGTGAACAGTTGCATAGTTCTCTAGGAGAACTAAGTACTGCCATTAAAAAAGAACCCCAGAAAACTCTTAGAATCTTTCCTGGTATTTTTCAAAACCTAATCTTTGTATAGGAACATATGCATGTAAATAGGAGTGGAAGAGGAAGGATGTGCAGAGAGCATTCAGGAAGTCATCTCAGGATTGTGGAAGGCATGGAATAACAGTGGTGTTGTCTCTGGTACCGAATTGGATTGCTTCCCTCAGACATGAATGTGAAGATTTTAATGGGAAAACACCAGCCAAAAGCTACCTGTATGCTTGTTAATCTTGATGCCAACTCTGCCGGAATCCCTCTTTGGTGATACAATTTATAAAACTTAGGCCTGTGGACTCGGAGACAAAAGGTAGGGCAGAAGAGGTCAGGGAGCTGTGAGAGAACTGCTGGTGCTGCTGCTAAGGAAAGTGCTCCAGACTGCCAGTGTGTGCGATGCTTGCACTTTTGCTCTATCAGACCAATAAATTCAAATAAGGACTCTTGGCTCAGGGTGAACCTGCTTTATGTCACCCACTGTTATTTACTTCTTTAGACTATACTGTTAATGCTTTTGACTAAAGCAGACAAGTAAGGAAAACCGTTCTGAGAAGCATCTGAATTATCTGTGGTTAAAAAAACAGACTGAAAGGATATATGGGATGATCTCTCAGTGATCATGCAAGCATCTCAAGCTGGAACAGGAAAACAAAATCTGTTTTAAACCTTACAGAATCCTTACTTTGGCTAAAATTTAAGACTTTGGGGTATATGTAAATTATTCCTTGTCCCCCACCAGCCTGCTTTGGAGGTTTTAGCTCCAAAGCTTAGTTAGTTTAAATTGCTGGATTCAAAGTTTTTGCTTGCTAGACCAATTTATATTCTAAAGAAGGCAAAAAACAGCGTCAGGAAACTGGTAAAGCCTCCAGACTTATTGTACATCTTCCTTTCAGTTAGATTTAAACCTTCTTTTGAAGTGTTTTGGCATTGCAGATTTACGTGGCGGTTCTGGGATTCTGGGTTCTGCTGTGTCTCAGAGTTCTGTGCCACACACTGTTTAAACAGTACTGCATATATACATGAATACTTACACTTTATTTAATACTTTAAAAAGAAGCTCCATAAAAATGAAAAAGCTGTGAAGTGAGGATAGAACACTACAGCTGCCTCTTACCCATTTTATATTTTTCCTTCTAGTTACTTGGCATTTAGATTAGAACCAGCAAAAAAAAAATCTCCTGTTTTTTCAAAAAGCAAGGGAATGTTTGCCAAATACCAATCTTAATAACAAGACTTTGTTATGAAACAGTTCCTTGCTCGATTCCAGGAAAAGGATAATTGTTATCTAGTACGTTCTGCGTGGTTTGCAGGGCTGATTATGTGTATACATGTGTATAAAATATTTTCAAATATCCTCATTTCAGCAACATGAACTGTTCACAAAAATTCTTCCATGGAGCTTTTTAAACAGCCTATCCTGTTTTGAGAGTTGTTAGCTTCTGCTTTATTTGATGCATTAAAAGATTTTTGTTCTCACTTTTTATATGAATTGTATACTAATGTCTTTTGTACAAAATACATATGCATATAGTAACTTAAAAAGTAATAAAGGAGACTTTCTGCCTTCCCCTAGGAAGATTAAAAATAGGAATCTTTAGGAAGAAACCTTTAGGTCGGGTTTCTGGAAGTGGGATTTCTGAAATGTTTTATCAACCTTAGCAGCTAGAAGGCAAAAGCTGTTACCATCACTTCATTCAGTGTTCACAGTGTTGCAGATCTCTTGGTTCATGCTACAGATCAGAAGTTCCTGAAACAATACAAATTCTGTCTCTTTTCTCATTTAAGCTATTTAAGCCAAAATAGGCGTTCTCCTCTTATTATGAAGTGTTAACAACCCAATGGCATACTTGGGATTTTGATGTAGTTGCAAAAAAAGAAAAGGAATGTGAAGCCATCTCATGCATCTGAGTCCAAATGTGGGATTCTCTCTTGTGCAAATGTGGAGAAGTAGGTTTTCCCTGTGACCAAAAGAACTGCTTCTTTTCCTTTCTTTGAAATAATTTTTCATGTCAGTCTAATTTGAGCTGTGCTTCCTCATTTTCACACATTTTTATTTTAGTCCTGCATTATCTCTGAGTGTGATACCTTAAGAGTTTTATTCTGGTTTTATTAATTCATTTATTCTTCCCATAATAAATATTGTGCGTTGTTGGCTGTTCAAACAACTTACTGCACTTTCTGGAGCTGAAAGCAAAGGGCTGACACACAGAGACCAGAATACAAATAAAAATGCCATTTATAATTCAGTGGCTGACCAAATTAAAAATATCATGGCAAGGGACGTATTAAGTGCGCTTAAAAAACCGCTGTCATTCTGGGCTGTCCAAGGGATTTTTGCAGGCTTTTTAATTGTACAAATTAAACATTAGTGTTTGTCTAGACTTCAGGTTGTTTGCAATCAAGTGTTTTTGCCATAGGAAGGGGTGCTTGGAAGGTCCCTGCTTTGGTCTGAGTGCAGCAGAGTACCAACCTGGCTCTATTTTGTCGTGCGTGTTCTCCTCCTTAAAGAATTCAGGTCCTGTGTGTGCTTGAAGATGAATTTCCTGTGCCCTGTATTCCTCACCTTTCCCTGAACAACAGAAGAGCTCACTTGTAACTAGCAATCTGCTGGGCCTTTGAACTGCTGTCTTCAGAAGATGTAAAGCTGATAATGTGAGGGAAACCGTGAAAAACATGGCTCCTTTCTTTTGTACTAAATTGACTGGAAAACCAGCATCAGCTGTGCTTGTTCTGGAAAAGAACTAATTGGTGTGGGGTTTGAGATGACTTTTAAAATTGAGCCTTTATGTACACTTAGAAAAAAAACCGCAACATCCAAAATGATGTCAGTTTGTTGGAATGTTTTGACGATGTGTAGTTGTTTTCATGTACTTTTAATTTAGTAGGAGGTTGTAGTATGGTTCGAATGTGAATAAGACAACACCAGACAACAAAAACAACATTCTAAACTATGCATGGCCAATGACTTGATCTTCATCACTCTTAAAGAGATGGATTTTGAAAGATGTGAGTATTCCTACTTAAAAGTTTTGAGTCTTCCTTATGATGGAGGAAAGTGCAGAATGATGAACATTGACTTTGGAAAGCTCTTTATGAGTCACCATCATCGTCTCTGTCTCTACTCTTTCCCAAATAACTTGTTCTTTCTCTCTGATATTTCAGCGTTGTCTTTATCTGCTAGTGAATAATAATTGATGTGCATGCTTTTAATTAGTCACTGGTACTTGAACGCAAAACAAAACAAAACCCCAAACACAGTGCAAGAGGGAAATACAGAGGGTGCCTGAGTAATTTGGCATTGATTTTGCTACACAAAAATTGCAGTGAGATTCTACCAAATAGAGAAATCTCTTAAAGCCTGGACTATTCATGCAAAATAGAAATGAGATGGTACCACTGACAGATCAGTGCAGGTAAGGGAAGTTACAGGTAGAAATTCTGGTGATATTTCAGAGAGCTTAGCCTCACTATTTGCAAATTAGGGTGTGATATGGTTCTTTTCTACTAAAATCATAAATAGATTAATGTACTGGACTAGAAAAGCTTACTTGCATCACTTCTGCCACTTCTCCCATATTTTCTAGCATGTTAATGGGATACCTTGCCTCAAAATTCTTATGTTACGTTTCCAGTCTGTAGGATGTTTAGTTTGTTCTGTCAAATGGATGAACTTTTGCAAAAGTTTTGCTGAACAGCTTTGGTTATTCTAAATCTGTTTCATAGTCTGTTCAATCTTAGAGTGCTTTTTTGGGGGCTTAGCTATGATACTCTAAACCTTAAATGTTCAGTAAATATTTCTTTTTTTGCTTGCTTGTTACTGAGCATACAAAACAAATTTAATGTCAGGAGATACTGAAGATAATGTTGCATTATATATGTACAAGTTTTCATTAGCACCAGCAAAAGCCAAAGAGCCTTCTTTGTGCAATTGCGTATTAAATCTTTTAAAATATGTTAATTGTGTTGAATATACATTTGTTTTATATCACTTAAAAGTTATGACCTTCTAAATTACTAAATTCACACATATTGGAACAGTTCAGCACTGAAATATATGTTTGAAGATAAATACTTGACTAAATTTAGAACAAAGATCTTAAGTAACAGTATTTTCATTTGCTGCAAGAGATTAAATATGGAGAAAGATAAAAACTAGTGCTTGTCCCCATAGTTAGATGAACAATTTGGAGAACTTTTAAGTGCTTTTAGTCTATCTTTAGAAAAGTTCTCTGGTCCAAGGAGGTTTTCTGAGAGCAAAACTGAACCCCCTGGTGACTTACAATCACAAATTCTTCCATCTGCACAGGAAGGAAGACTGAAGCAAGTACCAGTTGAGGTGTGATTTATGACAGTCCAAGTCTCCCGACTCTAGAGCCAAACTTCCATGTGCTTAATGTCAGTCATTAATGCTTGTGAGAACATGCACTTCAGCCTGTGTGGAGAGATACCATGATAAAAATAGGCACTCTTGGACATCTTTTTCATTCTCCTTGGTATCATGAGATGGGGTTTTTGTTCTGTGTATGTTGTGATTCCTTGGGTCATGTTAATTTCCTGTCTGTCAGAGAAATACAAGACGTGGCCATGACCTTGCGTTGCTCCATTCAACTGGGAAGTGTAATAAAAACAGCTTTGAAATAAAATATTTCTAAGGAAGGGACTTTTTGCCAGTAAAAATGTTGAAAACTACTCTAGTCGTCATTTAAATCCCAGAACATATCTATTAATTTCACTGTAATTACCAAGAAAAGAGAAAAGACTAATGGTTTTAGACTTGTGAAGGATCTTGAAATAATATTAGTCTGCTCCAAATTAGCTGTTGGCTTGTTTTCAAATAATGATTCATGGTGGTATTTAACTAAGCTTTTTTTTTTATTCTCTTAAATAGTTCAGAACTTTTGTTTAATTTGCCAGGCAGTGCTCTATGTGGTCCTGCCTTCAGTGCTTCAAAAGTTAAAGGAATATATATATATAGCCTCAATTAAACCTTTTGAAGACGTATATACTTTAAATTGTGTATAAACTTTGCCGTTTAAAGCAGGGAAAATCCAGTTTAAGTATGCTTGATGGCAGTTTTCTTATTGACAGTTTTGGAGCAGTGTTTAAAAGTGGCTACACTCGTTGGAGAAAAGTTTAGGGAAAGAAGAATACAAGAAAAGTGTTTGGAGGGTCTGTATGACTTGGCTCCTTCATATGCTCTCAGATTTTCCTACAGAGATGATTTAATTCCTTTTCAAGACAAGTGAACCAAGTAGATTCTATAAAGGAAAAAAGTCAGCTTTCCTAGTAGTTGATAATATTTAGTCAGTTGTTGAATGTGAAAGAGGAAAGACATTAGAAATCAGTATTGCAAAAATGAGTTTTTAAGGAACCTTAAACTGAAGACTTGGTCAGTAAATCCTGGGTTCTTACGTGGATACTGCCCATATGGACCATGGTGAGTCAGGAAAAGAGAGGGGGAAAAAACCCCAACAATGCCCCCGGGCTTGGAGATGATTATAGTAGGATCATTTCAGTTTCAAATCACCTGTATGTTATAAATTTATAGAAGTTTTAATTTTAGCATATAATGAATTATACAGGGGTAGCATAAAATAAGACTATTTCAGTTGGAAGGGACCTGCAAGGATCACCTAACCCAACTGCCTGACCCATTCAGAGCTGACCCAGTTAAAGCATATTGTTAAGGGCATTGTCCAGATGCCTCTTGAACACTGACAGGACTGGGACATCAGCACCTCCCTGAGAAGGTCTGTTCAGGTGCTTGACCACCTTCTAGATAAAGAAATGTCCAGTCTAAGCCTCCCCTGGCTCAGCTTTGAACCATTCCCGTGTGTCCCAGCACTGGATCCCAGGGAGAAGAGATCACTTCTCCACTTCCCTGCCTTAAGAAGCTACAGAGAGCAATGGAGGTCACTGCTCAGCTTCCTTTTCTCCAAATTAGACAAGTCTAAAGTCCTCAACCCATCTTCCTAGGACATTCCTCCCAGTGCTGTTACTAAACTTCAAATGAAAATACACACATACTGGATGTCAATAGGATTGCATTGACCTTTTCCCATCTCTGGTGCCTTGATGGAAATGTATTTCCCTGTTGTACTCTGGCATGAGCCACAGGTTTGTCCATGGGAGATGTCAAAACTACCTGTTACTTTTGCAGAGTAGGTTAATGAAGTTTAATATTGATTTCATAGCAGAAAGGAAGCGAGCGAAATGCTGGCTTAGTTAAGTATATAGGGTTTGCCCTTTTCCATAGGATTTTATCCAGTGGGCATGCTGTAAGTCAGTAAAGCTTACACTTTTAAGCTAAATTTAAATCAGAGCAAGAATCACTCAAACAATGATTCTATAGTTTTTGACACCTTCCTTACAATTGCTTTCCTCACAGAAAGGCAATGTTATTTGCTCATATTTGCTTTGAAAATAGAGCAGATGCTCAGTTGGAATTGAAGAGGTAGGTAAGAACACAGGAAAAGCAGACAAGAACCTTTATAAAGCTTGATGTCTCAACTGTAGAAATGTGAATTGACATCTGTAATACGGTTGCCAAATAGCGTATCAATTTTTGGTCTGCTAAATTACATTTTGCTTAATTTTATGCAAAAGAGTAGTCATACGTACAACATTAAGAACAGCTGCAACACTGACATTTCACACATTTTAATGGGATGAAATAGCAGTTAGTTTCAGATCATTTCACCTTGATAATCTAGAGAGTAAAAAAAATAAAATCCTTTTGGATTATTCCTTGATATTTTACATAAGGAAAAAACCCATAAAAATTAATTGCATTCTTCTTGCCTTTAATAAAACCTAAAAAAAACCCAACTTACCAGAAAACTGAATTCTCTATCTCCTTTACAACTTCATTTTGCTATGGGTTGTCCTATTCCTTAGAGATGTATGTAAACAAGTAAAGCTAAGTGCAGACAAATAAAATGAACACTGCATGTTTAAAAAACAGCTAGAGTTCATGATTAGAGTCATGGAAAACTGTTCATAATAGCAAAAAAATTAAATTGGGAAGCTTATAAAAACTTTTTTGGCAACTTAATCTATTGGATTTGTTGTCTTGAGTGATTGTTAAAGTGATAAAGCACATAGGTGTTATATCTGATATAACAGCAAAAGCTAGCTTGATATTTAGGAGCAATTCAGATTGTTCTCTTGGGTCGATGACATTCTGAAAACCTGAGGATTTTCTTCCTGTGCAGGGATTTAGTTTGTATTGTATATTCTGATGGAGAATGTACAATATGATGCATATCTCCTTCTGTCCTGCAGGGATTTAGCTTATCCAGGAGTGTAAGAATGACAAAAAGCTACGTTTTGTCACTTCTGGTAACCAGATCTACCAACAAAGGGAATAGTTTCCCTCTGGCAAAGTAAAGCACTGAGGTTAAACACCTCGTAATCCTTGGACAGGAGAGTCTCTCTTTTGTGGTGGTTGGTTTTTGGGGTGGTTTTTTTGGTGTTTTTGTTTGTTTGTTGTTTTGGTTTTTTGTTTTGTTGTTGTTGGTTTTGGCTATTTTGAGGATTTGGTTGTTTGGGGTTTTTTTGGTGTTTTTTTTTTCAGTAAATGCAGCTATTTATTGCAACTTACCAATTTTGACTCCAGTGGATCTTTAAGTGCAAAGCAAGAGTGCAAAATGAATCTGTTGTCTTGTGCAGGGCCAGGAGTTGGACTCCAATGATAGTGATGCGTTCCTTCCATCTCAGGATATTCTGTGATTCTATATTGTATAAGTCCTTTACGATAAGTATCAGTAAGGTATACATTGATTTTCAAATTTTTGTGCAGCTCAGCACCAAAATGATGGAGACCAGCCACCTGACCAGTTATCTCTGGATGATTGTTTGGAAAACTGGGCTTTTCCCAAACTGTCACATTTTTGTCAGTGACTATTTCCATGTTACCCTTGTGCCTAGGTTTGAGGCCTGAACTCATGGGTGGCTGTCACCGTTGGTATCCAAATGTCGCTGAGCATGGATCTCAGCTGGATTTGCTAAGGGATGGCATTTGTCCAGCAGTCAGTACTTTTTTCCTATCTGAGACTGGTTCCTGCAATTAAATAGGAAAAATAGGTCAAAGACTTTGCACCTTGCAAAGGTGTCTATCTTTCTGAGATGCTTCCAGTCCAGTCAGCTGGGCTTTCCTAATAAACTGCTTCATGGCAGGCAGTGGTGCGAAGAAGAGCAACGCTTCTCAATTAGTGCTGGTTTTAGCTGGGAGATGGTCCCAGCTGCAGCAAAGCACCAGAATCAGCTGGATATCACTGCTGGGAAAGCAGCTTCTGCTTCCCTTAGCTCCTGTCTCCCAGGAATGAAGCAGAGGTGAAACACTCACACTGACAGTTTCAGATTTATGCAATGCTGTTTGTTGTTTCCTTACACCTAAAAATAGGGCATGACAATCCCAGGCAGTGCCTTTGTGCTGCCCCATGTCAGGCTGGTAGGCATTAATTTCAGCCTGAAGTCTAACTGGCTTGTTCCTCCCCGGAAAAAAGAGGAAAAGCCCTTCTATATCTGAGTTCCAGTCTCTACATCTGCACACTGTGAAATAGAAATTAATTGGAGCTAAGTGGTATGACATAAATCAGAAATCAAATGTTTAGCCAGGGCAATATCCAGCATTGTAATAAGAATTTTAGGAAGGTAATGTTTGGGTGAGTTAGTACAAAGATATGATTTGGACTGTGTTGATGCTTTTTAACTGACTCACCTCCCCCCCCCAACCAACATTACTGTCAGTGTAAGCAGGAATATTCCTTTTTAAAATCATATTAATATCTCTTTCAACCTCTTAGGTTATTGACAGCTGCTTTTTAAACACTTTTTTGAAATGATGGTTGCTTCACAACAGCTAAAAAACTCTTCGAAGTATGCTTCAAACCACAGCCTGTGTTCCTAATTTTCTATTTCATGGCTACGTTCTTCAGGGTTTCTTGCACCCACTAAGAAGCAGCAAACATTGATTCCTTGGGGTGTGAGGCCAAGGGGCTGCTTCCATTGATACCTTTCTCACAACCGAAGTTTGTGAAGAAAGCCTGGAAAAGAATGTCTTGGAATATCCAGATACTTTTATTGTCCTCTGACACATTCAGGTTTGTATTTCTCTGAAATGCATTAGATTAATGAAACACGCTGCATGTGCAGTAAACCAGCCATAGTGTTATTTTTAAGTGTTCAATTAATTTGCAGCAGTCCCATGCTGAGGAATATGTTTTGAAATGTTGCTTTGTGCCGTGTGATGTCCAGGTGACACGAAGGTTATAAACTAGATTTAATAATACATAGGATTTCCAAAAGCTTGTTTCCCATTATGATTCTTGAAGTTAGGACCAAACTCGCCTCTCTGATATACTCTATTAACTTCCATGAGAAAACTCATTCAGTGCTGTAATCAAAAGGAGACTTTGGCTTCCCTGGGAACCCGAAGTTGGGATGTTGTCACGTGGCACAGTGTGTTCCCCTCCAGGAAGCTCAAGGACTGGTCATTGTCTTTCTCAAATTGAAAAATATGTAAAGCAATCATATTTTTTATACCTGTGAACTGCCCCTATTCAAGTAGGTTTGTACAAAGGAACAAATGTTTTCTATTGTCTCACTGCTCAAAATATTGGTAGAAACACTGAGGTTAAGTGCTTATTTACGCTGGAAAGGTGAATAATTAGAGCAATAGTAGTCCAGTCCAAACCTGATCAATCCTCCTGATACTCTTTTATTTCCTAGAGTAAAGTTGCTGGTATTACAGCAGCCCTTTTAAAAGACACCACTCCTCTTTTTCATAATGTTATACAGAAGGATGCTGGTCATCCAAAATACATTTCATATTGAGAAACATCGAGGGGTTTTAACCAATCTGTCTTTTCTTTTCTTTGTGTATTTCTTAACTGTGTGATGTTCAGACAAAACTTGCCATTAGGAAAGGACAGGATGAAGCAAAGCATCTCTGGAGCAGGGGCTGACACTTGCAGTAAATGGGGGTAGAACAGAGCCTGTCCTTTTCTTCCTCTTTCACTTTTCTCCTCTTGGTGCAAAGTGTTTATTAGATTTTAATCAGTGACTGCAGTTTATGTAGTAACTTGGTTGTGCTGGTCTTGTCACAGCAACTGTGATTGTCACTTTCTGCTATCAGACTTGTGAGAACTAAGTATGAAGGTAATTTAATACACAGATCAACTTGGCTTTTGTCCCAGCAAAAGAATGGAATTCACCGTTTCTTTCTCATGAAAACTGATGAGGACTCTTTTGTCCCCACTTTTTTTTGGAGGCTGATGGTGTTACTTAAACTGGCTGAATGAAAGTATAATACTTCAAAAATTAGATACAGCGACGTTAATTAAGTGGGAAATATCTGGTTTTGCCATGCATTTCTGGATTTTAGAGCATAACTAAAGAATTTTGGGGCATTTTTTTTCGGGGATAACTTTTGCTATTGACCAATATAATAGAGTCATCACAACAGCTGCAAGGGATTGGTTACACTGCTGGAATTCACGTGGGTGTACCCAGGTTTTTTCAATGCATGCTTTTCGAAACAAAACAGTTTGATAGCAGGTGTGACCTTTAACCCTCCCTAACTTTGAAGAACTTAATCATCATCATTTGTTCAGCACTGAATATATTTTGCAGGTGGAAGAAACAGAAGGAAATGTAGTTTGGCTTTGATGGGAAAGAGGGAGGATAAGGAATGATTGTGTTGGTATTTTTACCCATTTTGTGTAAACCAAATTAGGCAAATTTCATTTTAAAGTAGCTCACATGCAGAGGAAAACAATTTTATCTGCTAATATAAACTGGAATTTTCATAGAAACCTTTATAGAAGTCAGCACAAATACAAAGCCTGTACTAATCATTGTCCTGGGGTGGTTTTGCTTGTGCCAAAGCATTGTCTGATATTATTGCTCATGGCAGAGCCCATTAAGGCACAGACAAAAACAAGTGACTGAATATATATGGAAATTCACATCTTTACAAATGAAAGCTAGAAATTCATGTTTGCATCACAATAGTAACAGTAAATATGTCTGTTTATATTTCTCTCTCATCTGTAAACCCAGGAGTCTATGCTGCAGTTAAAAAAATTGTTATTCCCAACACTGTGGCTTTGCCCCCTTTTCCATACAGTTGGGAAGGCACACTCACTGAGTGCTCTGTGTTGGTTCAAGGCCATGAAAGGCACTCTTCATCCAGAGTCCTGTTACTGCTAACTTCATATTCAAGTTGAGTGAGTTCTGACTTCAGTGCCTGGTATCTTATCCTCCAGTCTAGCCTGAGTTGGGAAAAATTGGGTTTGTGGTTGAGGCTGTAGGTCAGACAATGAGCAGTCCCCTGAGCCTGCCACAACTTCTTTTCAGCCTCGGGGAACTTACTGTTCAAAGTCATTTCAGAACTCAGTTTAGTTGGGTTTCTTTACATTCTGGCTGCTGGTGAGTCTGTTGTAGTGGTACCAGACGTTTTTGGCATTAGTTGGGAAATTGGGTATGTTCAGTACATCTGAAAGTCAGATTTGTGCATCTTGTCTGAGGGTTGGTGACACTTTATAAATTTAGTCTTAACTTTTGTGGCTGAATTCAACAGAGAATCGTTGTCTGTACCTTTCCTTAATCCTTGAGTCACTGCAACTGTAGATTGGGTATTCTGCTTTTCTCCAACTTCCTCATGACTATAAGGAGCAAATCTTACTACTGTGTAGTAGTAAACAACTCTTATTACTTTGAAGAACAGCAAATTTCATTTCTATGTAGCTAGTTTCTATGTAGATTAAGTTTTTCTGAATATCTCTGAGGAGTCTGAAGTTTGAACTGTTTATCTGTGTGTGAAAGCATATAAATCTATGCTTTTGGCAGCCTTGGTGTGATGTAACTAAATGATCTATTTTATACAAGTACCTGCTTCTTAATTCAGTGCTTTCTGTACTTCTTTAAAGAAATATTATTAAATACGTCCTTGGTGGTAAAACAAGTTCATAACTTAACTGAAGCCGTAGTACGGCTACAACTTCGGAGTGATTTTATATCGCATTTTTGAAAGGACTTGCACATTCTTCATTTAGTTTTTTTAAGTGGAATTTATGTGAAACTTACTGGTTCAGTAGCTAACAAATTGAAGTGCTCACTGAACAGCGTCAGATAAGAATAATTTTCACTTGGGTTTCCTATCTCCTCCTCAAAATAATGTACTTTATATTACATTTTTAAGAAGTAACAAAAACTTGCATAAAAATATTTTATAGAGGGCCCCTATGTCATTCTATTTCCTGTATCATGGCAAGACAGAATTTATGGCCAAAATAATTCCTTGTAATGGAATTACAAAGGACAATAAAGAAGTTTCGTGAATTACAGTCAGAACATGGTGTTGTGGTTGTCTGTTCCCATCATATGCAAACCTTGTCATGATTTTCAATAGTATTGAATTTTTATCATATTAGTTTATTTGGTCTCTTGTTGAAAACTGGAAAAGCCTCTGGAATAGTAATTCCAAAAATCAGCTGCATAAAATTCCACTTTTGAAAACCCAGCTGTCTATAGCTGTAATTATTCTCTGAACTACTTGTTTGCAAAGAGTCAATTGAATATGATTGTGGGCCTTTCAAAATAATTCATGTCCTAAAATATCTGATTTTTGTAATTTATTTGCTTACCCATGTATGAGAATAATTAAACAAATTGGTGTGTGCATGCGTATTTCATGCATTCTCAATTACTCTCTTTTTTTCCTTCTTTCAGGCCAGCCAGACCATTCAAGTTACCAAAAAGGTAAGGTCCAGTGCTGTCACAGCTGAGGTTTGAGGAATTATAAAGGTGGTAGATGAGGTGATGGCAAAGCTGTTATTCCCCATACAAAGCAAGAATAAGGATATTCAAAGCAAATAATAAGCATTCAAATTAAAGTGGATTTTAAAGATTTTAAAAGTATTTCTTTAGGCAGTGGGTAGTAAACTTCTGTAACTGCTGTGGGAGATTGCAGAGGCACATAGCACCAGCAAGGTCAAACAACATTTAAAAGAATTGATCTGCAATGGATCCCTAAATATACACTGAAACAAGGAGCCAGAGATAAGTTCCTTAACATCCCTAATAACACATCTGTGAATCCTGGGGGAGCAGGAAGGGGATAGAACACACAATGCAGCCAAACTCAGGCTCTATTTACAGACAGAAAAGCAGTCTCCTCATTAATACTAGGCCAGAATTTAAAAACCTATGCAGATTTCAATGCTTCTTGTTTTCAACTGTTTTATGGCATTTTTATTATAATCTGTACCTGGAAACTCCATGCCTCAGTACTTTTTTGATGAAAGGTCGCTCTGAGAAGTAGCTTGGTTATATCATCAGTTGTGATAAACAACCCTGACAGACAAGTTCAGAAAATTTCATCATAGTAGTTTTTTTAATTCTTCCCAAAACCAGAAGCCCCATGCAGTCTAGAACACTGGGTTTGGATTGTACAGGCTCTGTAGCATGGCAGGGTCACAGAGCATGGTATCTAAAACTGTCAGTGCATCAGTAATGGCAACAAGAGACCATCTCCAGTGAAACTATATTAAAAGCACAATCCATCTTTAGGATTTGCTGTCAGTAAAGAGCAGGCCTGTTTGTTAAGTATCTGTTTTGAGTTACAGAAATCTGTGTGTTGATATGATTTGGGTCACACGAATATCTGTTGCTCAGAGCGAGCTTTTTACAATACGGGAGCTGTATGTGGTACATTTCTGTCTCTATACGAGCCCGAGGAGTGGTTGAACCTGAGGGCATCTGCATATAGGGGCTGAATTGAAAAGTTTTAACTCTAGTCACACATTATACTGTAGCTTAAAATGGGAAGAAAAACGAAACACTAGCTTTTTTTACCTTCTCCTTTTGAAGAAAACATCTGAGGTCTTGGGTCACCTTTGAACAAATTGCTTGAAAACAGTGGTGCTTTTAGTGGTGCTAAATACAGACTGAATTACTGTATCTCCTAAGCATTTTGAATTACTTAAAGCGTGAAGAAAAAGCAAAACCAAAAATGAAACAAACCTTTTTTAGGTGTGCGAAAAACATCAGGAGGAAATAAATTACTGAAAGCTATATGCATTTTAAGGGTACGTAGCTAGCTAAAACAAGTACCATTCTAACAGACTGAAAACAGGGCAAAATGGCTTGTGGTATAATATAAAAAGTGGTATTTCACTCAGTGTCAGACTTACTTGAGTTCATCATTCAGTGCTGGAATAGTTTGGATGAAAAAGAAAGAAGGTATCAGTGTGGCTCTATGTCTAGGTCACTGCACAACCAAAAAATAGTTTTAATTAGGCATCCAAAAATGGGAGGTTTTATCCTGATTTAGAAAAGTACTAAAGGATGTGCTTAATACTAAGGATATCCTTTCTGAATGTGATTCCTCCACTGAGGAATTGATTTAAGCATTTTCCTCTTGGACTCAGGCATTTTGAGGCAAGTGGTGATTTACGCTGAGTCTGTCAGGGCAGTGGCTTCCTCTTCACAGAGAAAAGAAAAAGTAACTAAATTCATGTTATGGCTTTTTAATGGGTGAAAAATAAAAAACCTGCCATCTCTTTAGCCATGTTCTGTGGGTTGGGGTTGAGGCTGCTTTTTAGGCAACTTGGTTGGAGCCAGAGCCCTCAGCAGCACCAAATGATGCTCAGAGAGGTAAAATTAAATGTTGAGTGGTCAGTCCTTTTGTCAGCCCAGATCAGCTTTGCTTATCTGAAGTTCAGTATGTGGTACAAGAAACAGGAGAAATATGCAGGTGTAAACAAGCACTTACTGTTTTCTGTATGTGGTTTATTATCACATTAAACACTTAGGACAAAGTTTCTTTTACAGCTGAAAGAATTTCCCCAATTCAAGAGTGCTCAGCTGAGAATGGAAGTGTAGAGACAACATGTCAAAGTGGTAAATCTGGCACTAGTGATGAATAGGAAAATAAATCTTTGGGGTATAACTTTTATGACTTTAGAGCAAATGTCTGTAATGGCTAGTCAGTCTAGCTTGGTGTTTATAAAAACATTTAGTCCTATAAATAGGAAAATTCTATTAGGTCATTTACTTCCCTTCACTTCTACTTTGTACAATTGCTCATTTGGCAAGCTGCCCCTTTGTGACTGACTTTAATGAAAACTTTGACTTCAGATTGCTTTTCAAGCTTTTGCTAATTAACCTCTTGCGTGAGCATGTCAGAGTTAGTCCATGTTTACCTAATGGGAAATGGAGAAACACCCAGTGCTTTGGATTTCCTTGCTCCCTAAAGCTCTACTTAGACCCCTAGAGGTGCCTATTTCTACATGCTATGGAAAAACAGGAATAAGGTTGCTCGTGCCATTTTGCAGTCAGGACATTGGGAAACCACTGCTGGAGTGGGGAGATGGACAATCCCTCCCTTCTTAGAAGCAGGACAGAAAATTTCTGTCGAGCTGATAATTGTATTGTGATTAATTAGCAAGTTGCTCTTAAAACTGAAAAAGACCTGTAATCTTTTAAAAGAGTAGGAATAAGTAAAGGAACTCTCTGCTGTAAACTTTCATGTTATGCTGCTTGTAAGTTGAGGAGGAAATAAGAGTGGCGATCTTCTTGATCAATATTTAGTGTGTACAGAGAGCATTTGTATAGAAGGGATCATAGCCTATAATTACTTTTCTAATGCCTCTATGGGACTTCTATACTCTCTTTGCTCCCAATATTAGACAGTTGCTTTTGAAACATAAACTCTATGAATTCAAATCTTTATTGTAAGAAAAATCGTTTAGAAATTAAGGTTTCTTGGTTTCACTTAATTTTCTGAACTTTACTGTTGAATTAACAAAAATAAAAATATTTTACAAAAATAATGAAAATTAGGTTTGTATTTTTAGAATATAAAAATTCTTCCACTCATAAAATTTAGAATGAACTAGGTGTTAAAATCCAAGGATGGATGTTATGCTGTAAAACTAGACAATTAATGTTGATTAGTTTATGTATCATGTTGCCAATCCCTTGCATCTTTGAGACAAAAGATTTCATAGATCATAAGTATGTAGGGTTTGAATTTTTTTTAATGGCTGTTTTAAAAGTAGAGGAAATGTTTTCTTTGGGTTCTACTTTAAAACTGATTTTTTTCTTTCTTTGATATTTTTTTTATTTAAAATACTTAAGTTTGTAAAAAAAAGAAGTAATGATGTTTTCTCTCATTAAATTTCTAGCAAAGCATCTTTTTCTAGTGGTCTGCAATAATGGATAAGCTTGCATTTTTGTCAGAATCCTGGGAAAAAATAATAGTCTGATATGAAAAGCTCTTTAGAGAAGTATGGATTAGTTTTGTGTGCACCTTTCAGTAGCACCTCTCCCTGCTCCTTTTCTGTAGCTACGCTGCGCTCATCGCCGACTGGCCCGTGGTGGTCCTGGGCATGTGCACTGTGCTCATTGTGGTGTGTGCACTCGTGGGAATATTAGTTCCAGATCTTCCAGACTTCTCTGATCCACTGCTGGTAAGTCAGTATTAATCAGTTGTACTGTCAAATAAGTATTTTTTGTTTGCTGTTTTTTCAGTGGAACCAGTAAACAGCAAAAGCAAGTACAGCAGTTGACACAGTGTTGACAATTGACCAATCTTGACATCGGAGCAGCAAATGATAATACAAAGCTGCAGTTGCCATCAGAGAATGTTTCAATTCCCTCTGCATTTTTCTAAGGTCATGTGTCCTTCAACAGAAGTGCTTCAGATTGAATAATGTAAATTCATCCCAGTTTCAGATGTACAGCTCAGACCATACGTTCTAAATCAGGTTTCAAAGAGTGAAGGCCAGGATCTGTTAAAGGAGAGGGGATTCTAAGTGCCTTCTGGGGATGAAGTGATAGCCATACTGAAAGACTAAAAGTAATTTTTATCAGATTCTATTAAATACTGCACTCATTTTTTTACTATCCATGAATTCTCTTAAGCATGAGTAGCTTTCAGGATTTTTTATTGAAAATGTGGCATTTAATTATTATCCTCAAATAAAAATAAACTGTTCCTGTAAGTTATTGGTATTTATAGTATAGTATGTGTATCTGTACATATCCATATGTAATGGATACTTCTTGAAAACAGCCGAGTTGTTAAAATTGTTTCAAAGTCACTTTCAAAATTATTTAAAGATTTGCCTTATTCTTGGAGAAACAGAGAAGAAATACTTGACAGTTTTTGATCATTTTTAATCAATAAAGAGTGATAATTGAGATACAGAAGAGGACTTTTTAGAATGCCCTTCCTCTGAAAACCAAGTGTTGAACATTTGATGGACGAAATCATCATCTCTTCTCAGGGAGAGCAGTAAGATGTGCAAGAATTCTTAATCCCTCGTCACTCTCTACAGTCGGTCATTATTTTGTCTGACCTGTCATAAAGCATTTTACCTCTAAAAGTAGATGCCTGGAGTAATTATGCTTCATAATGAAAGCTATCCATCACTTTGATCGTGTTTCCACTCTCCCGTTTGAGCCGAAGAATGAAAAGCATTAATGGAATTTTGTGCTTCTCTCCCCTTAGGGTTTTGAACCGAGAGGGACGGCCATAGGACAGAGATTGGTGACATGGAACAACATGGTGAAAAACACAGGGTACAAAGCAACACTTGCAAACTATCCTTTCAAATACGCAGATGAGCAAGCTAAAAGGTAAGACTTTATAGTAAAAATGCATTTTATTTTGTTGGTGGTTTTTGTAGGTACATCGTGCTTTCACCAGGACCCTCTGAAGTTAATATATATACTGCCACTGATTTCAATAAATACAGAATCTAATAATCTACAGTTCTTAAGGCCTTTCATATCAGGCTAGATATTTCCCTTTGCACGCTCTTTTAAAAAATACTTAATTTTACTTTTCTCTATGGGTATTTTCAGTACTGGACTGAATGTCCTTTCATTTGAAGTCTCTTAATTTAAAGAAAAAATTAAATTACTGTTTCAGTTTTTGTATACCAAAATCGCATCGGTAAAAATATATTTTCTCATGTGTAAGAGCTGTTGAGGCGTATGACTTGTTTGGATGGTGCTTCTTTTAATAATTTCTTTGCTAAGGTAAAGTAAAACTTTATTCTGGTTTAGTCATCAAGATGACAGATGGTCAGATGATCACTATGAAAGAGAGAAGAGGCAAGCAGACTGGAACTTCCACAAGGATACCTTTTTCTGTGATATTCCAAGTAAGTGGAGAAATGATGGAAGGAAGGCTCAAAACTTCTGTCAGTTAAATGTTTTCTGAACTCTTCTGTATATTGTATGGCACATTAGGAAGGTAGTTTTACTTAATATATACGTGCAATAAGCACCTTCTTTCTGTGTGCAGAAATCTTGAGAAAATTGGGCTGAAATGTTGTGTTCTACTGGTTCTTTCTCAAAATAAACTGTATTTATTGCAAGTGCTTCCTTTAAGTGTTTCAATTTCCTGTAAGGAATTTTATTAGTCTTGGTACTGCTGAGCGTTGTAAAATCAGTGTTTTGTGTGTGACTAGAAAGGTAGTGCTTAATTCACACTAGGGAAGAAGTTGTATTTTGTCTGTGCCGTTAACTTAATTCTAAAAAACCTAAATCAAAATACTTTTCCTGTATATGTCCTAAAAGGCATCCACTGGTTATATTTTGTACAGAATTTAGGGGTTTGTTTAGGGGAAAAAAATACACACCAAAAAAAACCAACAAAGAAAACATCCCCCTCAAAGGAACAAAAGTAAAAATTAAAAATCCCCACCTTAAAGCACTGTAGGCTTATGAAGCTGACTAAGTTAAACTAGAGGACACGAAAGACAAAGAGTTTGGACGTTTTACAAGGCACACTGCAGAACTTTGATAAGTGCTATTCTGGCAGAAAGTGCATTAGAGATGTAGATCTTGCCTCTATTCATAGAACGACCTGAGCTCTTTTGTGGCTCCTTCCACATGTGAGGACTGATAACAGAGCACAGAAACACAATAGTGAAATTATTTGTTTAGATTACTTGGTCTAAGAGAGCAATGAGCAGGGAAAACTGGGGTGAAGAACAGATTTTTATTCTTTTTTTCAATTACAGTGTGATCTTGAGGAGGATGGGAGCAAGGTCATCATTTCTGCTCCTGTGAACAGAACCAAATTAGACTGAGCATATCATGAGTAAGGAAGAGGAAATGTACTTGGAACTCTGCTGAGCATTAACTTGAAGCAGAATTAACTCCTCTTATCCAGGCCGCTGTTCCTGCACAGTCTCACTATCATTCTTTCCTCTACTGTTTCTGTGCAGTCTCAGTTGTGACAGTCATGAAGGAATTGTGCTTTTATGGGAAAATTTGTCAGTCCATTATGTAAAGAAAACAGTTGATTTCCTCTTGACCCACTTGTGTCATTCCTGGTATCTTTGTCTGCTCCAGGATCTCTAGATTTCAGTTGCCTTGATCGTAAAGCATGGTTGGAGATCCTAAAGCACTACCCCTGAGTCTTTTCATTGCAGTCTTGTGAAAGGCAAAAATTCTGCAGCTTCACAGCAGTGGGAAAAATTCAGCCTTTTGGGGTTTTGGAATATTTTAATTAATGTGATAATATTTCTTAATCTAAAGTACCATA
This sequence comes from Rhagologus leucostigma, assembly GCA_013397725.1. Classification (NCBI taxonomy): domain Eukaryota; kingdom Metazoa; phylum Chordata; class Aves; order Passeriformes; genus Rhagologus; species Rhagologus leucostigma. The sequence continues at coordinate 167,848 of VZTD01004037.1, forward strand.
CTGCATTAGGCAGTACTATATATTTGTGTTTGTATATTTGTTACCCTTGTGAGCTCTGCAGAGAGATCTGACTGCTGCTAAGTAATTATTTCCTTTCCTAAATCTGTCTTCTGATAAATGCGTTTTAATTTGTAATTTAAGCTCCATGTGTCTAAACTGTGGAATTCTTGAAAATGGCCTCAAGGATATCACAACAATTTCCACTGCAGTCATTTGCTTCTAAAGCAAAAACATTCTTGTAGAAACAGCTTTATAATTATTATTTATATTCCCAAGTGACTTACTAAATCAGCCTTTGATTACTGTTATCAGTGTACTGCCATTATGCTGTGCCAAGAATTTCGTAGTTTGCTGATTAGATCTTTTGATTTTTATTTGTTTGTCGTATTTCAGAAGATAGTTTGCTTGAATAGAAATCTGTAGGGCTTCTGAGTGGTATATAGTATTGAAGATGCCATATTTACTATAAGCACTTTAAGGAAATGGAATCTTTCATGTGGAGTGAGTCTTACAGATAAACAGCTCATCTGGAAAAGGAGGTGAATTCCCATGACTCGACAAAGATTTCATGTGTGTCATTTGCATGGTGGGACTTTGCCTCAGCCTTTGATACCAGGCCCACCCAAACAATCAGTGAAAACCCCCTTCTGTAATTTCAGGTGATCGCTATTCACGAGTGGTGTTTACATCAACAGAAGGAGAGAATTTATGGAATTTGAATGCAATTAAGTCAATGTGCAATGTAGACAACTTGAGGGTAAGTAAATACGACATTTGTTTAACTTGCAGATACAGAGCATGTATTTGAAACTTTCTTTTGCTGCCCACTGCCATCCAGTAGCATTTGAGAGGTCTTTACGTGGTTCACCTCCTGCCAGATGGTCAGTCAGCATGCACATGAAGTTAAAAAGCAACTTTCAATTTGTAAATCAGGTTATATAGGGGGATTGCTGTGGATTTTCTACTAAGAGCATCCAGAATGGGGTAGAAGAGGGTTGCTTCAGGAAAGGACTACCTTAGCTTTTACTGTGTGTTTCCTCGTAGAATATTATTCCATGGAGTTTTGTTCTTTTTTCCAAACAAATAATTGATTTTTCTTGCTTTTTCACCTTCAGGTGAACTAGCTGTACCATCATAGTATATGCAGTTTCTCTGACACCCAGTGGATCACTCAAATTAATTTTTTTTTTGTTAGTTTAGAATAGGTTGCAAATGGACAGCAAAGGAACATAGATACAATAGCTAGAAATACAGCCCGCTTAATTAGATGTGGATAATGATACTTAAAGAGTAATAATAATTTTCTCTTTAAATTTTATTTGTAAAATATAAGCTAGTCACTTGCTGGAGTGAGCTCCTTTGAACCTCTGAGTGACCATGAACTTTTAGTTCACATACTGCTGACTTTGCATGGAAATGAAGCAATATGTTTTTCTTCTGTTAATACTGAACGATTTATTTCCATTTTGCTTTCCTCCAAAACAAAAATAATAATAAACAATTTAATTCATATTATACCACATTTATTTAATGAGAAATATCTTCATTATTAGATTGATCATTGTCTTTTAGAGAACTGTATTAATTTAGCAAATTCCCAAACTGTTTTCCCCAAAACAATTTTAAGCAAGCCATTGTTCGCTTGCTTAAAATGTTGAGGTGTAGTGGAACACCGTTTAATGAATCGTCCTTGGCAGTCTGCTGACAGGCATTTTTCCTCGTTGGCCTCTCTTGGTGGAAGTGGGTTTCATCCTCACAGGCTCATGACATGTTCCTTATTTCCCTATCAGAAGTTATTGCACTGACAGGATGGCTCATGTGGTTATCCCTTACCTCTTGCAATCAGAACGAGCCAGGTGAGCAAAGTAGAGTATCTAAAGCAGGCCAGCTCAGTTTTGAATAAGCTGAGCTAGGGAGTCATCGTATCTGAGGGAGGAGATGCTAATTTGTGCATTTAACTGTAGAAGTTCAGTGACACAGGCAGCTGATGCAGGTAAATCCCAGGCGCTGTAGGTCATTGCAAAGCAATGCAGTCTGAATTAAAAAACATCGTTCTGTTTACCAGAAGACAGTTAGTTACCTCTGAAGAATATTTCTGTAATGATTGCATTACTCCTAAGGAATTTTCCTTTTGTTCCTCCCCATCTGCTCACCTTGATAATGATGTGTTATTTCAAATAACTGCTATACTTTCTGAGGGAAGGATGAAACTACTTTACTACAACAAACAAGCCCCATAAAACCAGCTCTTCCTTTGAAATAAGAACACTTCAGAAAATGAAATGTTTGCTGCGTCATCTACACCCACAGTTGTGTAGATATTTATAGAGAATATATTTTAAATAATGTTTTTGTAGATCTTTATTCGTAATTTACTTAAGAATAAAGTAATTGAACACCTCAGCTGAGCAGAACAACAGTGCATCATGGTAGCAGCATTGATTTTTAGCTAGTTAGTATAGAAAACAAATGAGTGTGGTTAGGTTTTGCTATTATTGCTGGTCTGTGCATGTAAATTTATTATAAAAATTAGATATTCAGGGCTCAGAAGGGGATGAAGTTTTTTTCATGGTTTCCTTTTGAAATGCTTGTTACTTACAAATAACATTTTGAATTATTTTAACACTTTCTAGCAGTTTTTAAGTACTTCTCACACTTGTTAGAACTCACAAAGTGCTGTGCCATGTCCCGCTTCTGAATGCTATGTGCTGCTAGCATCCAGTCCCTAGAGAGGGAGAAGATGCTGACTTGCACTGCAGCCACAACAAGAAATCTATGACTTTGTTGACCTCTTGGTCTTACAAACTCTTTTCTGGCTGTAGTTATGTTTCGTTTTGAGTTCATGCTTGTTTAGGGCCACAGTTCTGTTGAATTAAGTGGCAAGGCTTTCTGTATTCAAAGACAGGAAAATCAGGCACTGCTTTCTGGAAATGCAAACCTTAGAATTTATGTATTTTTCTGATGATAAGCAGGATATCAGCACCAACTAGTACTGGCTTTAGTATGGAACTAACAGCATATCCTCTGTGTATTAATTGTATTCCATCTGCTTGTAACTACTTTAACTATAGGTTTTACTGACACTTAGGGGCTCTATCCTCCAGCTGCTCAGCATATGCTAGTCCTAAAATCTGCATGGAAACTTTATATACAAAATAGTTATAGGAGGTATTCTAATTTTTTACTACTTGGATAAGAAGGGTTGGGGTTTTTTTCACCTGTTAATTGCAGAATGTTTTCCCTATAAACTGTAAACAGTTATTTTATAAACTTCAAAGGCTGTATATTATGTCTTCAGACTGCTTCCCCAAAGCAGTGGATTTGTGATTTTCTGTCACTGCAGAGACCCATTTGGACAGATCTGCCCACAGATGCGTGCAGGCTGCACAGTTTAGTTTCCTTACTTGTTCCAAAATAAATTAAAATGGTGCCAGTGTCAGACCAGGTCTAGAAACACCAGAATGACCTTTCCAGTTCCTTTGGATCACGAACAAAGCCCAGTGCTACAATCTATTAACATTTTACATAGTATTTTAGTGAGCTATCAGGAGCTAAGTTCTGTATTTTACTTTCTAATTTCCAGCTGCCAGTTCATGTTACTTTATCTTTGGCAGCAGTTGCTTTGCCAGTGAATGTTTATGGCCTGCAGCAAGTGTAGAAGAGCAGTATATAAACCTCATTGTCCCGTCTTGAACCTGAATACACAGAGAAGACAACACAATCCTTTCCTCCCAGTTTGCCTATTATATCCTCATAGGACTAACCTGGAGATGTGCCATGAAAAACACAGATATGCTATTCCAGTGCTTCCTTTTATTTAGTAGGTTGTTCCGTTTTTCCTGAGTTTGCATGTGTGAGTGTTTTTATCTGGAAACAATCAAACGTGAATTATCCTGTTTTTTTGGAATGCCAGTTTGTTATTGTTCAGAAACTGGTTGACAAAATTTGGTCTATATTAAAGCTTTTATAACTGCTGAGAGAATCCTCAAGTGTATTTTTTTGTCTGCATTATGAAGGATTGCTAATAATAAACCTGTGCAATTTTGCTGAAGAAAAAAAATGTAAAAAGGCTAAGCAGTTTCTTTCAGATCACCTAAATTTAAAGCATACATGGACAACTGCTTCAGGGCCCAGTCCTATAAAACCTGAAGCACATGGCTTTATTAATGTGACTTATTATTAATATGTGTTCATTCTGTGTAACTTGATTAAAACAGAACTTTTACATATATCTAACTATTTGAAGGACTAATTCTACTTTGTCACATATAACGGAAGTTCTGTTTTTTGAGACTTTTATTCCTCGTGCTCTCCAAAGATTGAGTTTTCTCAGCTTGAGAAAATTTCCCTGATCTAACCTTGTTACTTAAGAGTTTCACTTCTGGTTTATAGTTACTTTCAGTTTGTGTAGAAGTATCTTGTGGTAATTTAGCTAAGTTGTGCTCTTACTGTCTTCAACTAAATCTGGAATATTCTAGAAGCGAAAGAAAAATATCCCCATAAGGGATTAAGACTCATTTAGTTCAGGAGACTCTTTAACCAGAATGTTAAAATTGCAGTCATTTCTGTAAAGTTCCTGGGCTTTGGGCAGTTGCTTGAGCTGACAACGGCAGTGCTCCTCCATATCCCAGCTTTGTCCCCTCTGCGTTTGCCACTGTTGCCTGCTCATCCCTGTGACTTCTCTGACCTCGCTGCTGCAGCTCCCTCCACTCCACTCCTGAGTCAACTCTTGGGACTTTGTCCCACCACGGGTGCAGCATTCAGAGGCATGACCTGTTATTTTGGGGTGCTTCATGACAGTGAATTATCCTGTGCTTGAGCTTTGGAAATCCTGCATGACTCAGGGACACGCAGTGCCTGGGTGGCCCGCAGAGCTGTTTGGGGACAGCGCCTGTCACTGTACAAGAGCTAAAAGAGACTCATAAAATCAGGGTTGTAGAAGAGAGGTGAGGTGATGGAAGTCATCGTAAAGCTGTCACATTCTTCCTTTCTGGATGGTAAGTCCCTACTTCTCCTAGGAACTTCAGGATATGATTCCAAGCAGAATGAAACTTCACTGATGTATGGCTGATTGTTTATTCTCAGGAGTATAGCATGAGATAATAGAAGAGAGTTAACAGTCTTCAGTCTGGAAGAAAACAAAACACCTCAGTGGATCTTCAAATAATACTCTTTAACACTTCTGCCTATTCTGTGCCACTGTGACAAGTCTGTATGCTGGCTGGTTTAGTCTGCTGCATGTGAGAGGATAATGATCAAAAGCAGTGTGTGTGGAAATAAGAATTTAAAATGCTAACGCCCAAAGAACTGTAAACTAAATTTTCATAATTTTAAGTCATTTTTTGGATTGGTTTTTTTTGTTACCGAATGTTTCAGACTGTTGCTTTAAATTGGATTTTTCTCCCTGCCTGTCTTGATACAGATCAGATCCCATTCCCAGTTTGGTGACCTCTGTCAGAGAGCCACTGCTGCTTCGTGCTGTCCCAGCTGGACACTGGGCAACTATATTGCTATTCTAAACAACAGGTCATCGTGTCAGAAAATTGTCGAACGGGACGTCTCTCACACCCTAAAGCTGCTTCGCACATGTGCCAAATACTACTACAACGGGACCCTGGGGCCGGACTGCTGGGATATGAATGCCAAAAGGAAGGACCAACTCAAGTGTACTAACGTGCCTCGCAAATGTACCAAGTACAATGCTGTTTACCAGATCCTTCACTACCTAGTGGACAAGGATTTCCTAAGCCCAAAGACAGCTGACTATGTCTTACCAGCTTTAAAATACAGCATGCTCTTCTCTCCGACTGAGAAAGGAGAAAGCATGATGAGTATTTACCTAGATAACTTTGAGAACTGGAACGCTTCCGATGGTGTAACAACCGTCACGGGGATTGAGTTCGGAATAAAACATAGGTTGTTTCAAGATTACCTGTTGATGGATACTGTGTATCCTGCCATAGCCATTGTGATTGTTCTATTAGTTATGTGTGTGTACACCAAGTCCATGTTTATCACGCTGATGACTATGTTTGCAATAATTAGTTCCTTGATTATTTCTTATTTCCTCTATCGGGTAGTATTTAATTTTGAGTTCTTTCCGTTCATGAATCTCACGGCATTGATTATCCTCGTTGGGATTGGAGCAGATGATGCTTTTGTTTTATGTGATGTGTGGAACTACACAAAGTTTGATAAACCTCATGCTGGAACCTCTGAGACAGTGAGCATCACATTGCAACACGCTGCTCTTTCCATGTTTGTCACGAGTTTTACAACCGCTGCTGCCTTCTATGCTAATTATGTCAGCAATATCACAGCAATCAGGTGTTTTGGTGTTTATGCTGGCACTGCCATTCTGGTGAATTATGTTTTGATGGTTACATGGCTGCCTGCTGTAGTTGTATTACATGAAAGATATCTTCTCAATATTTTCAGTTGCTTTAAGAAACCTCAGCAGAGGGTATACAACAACAAAAACTGCTGGACAGTGTTGTGCCAAATGTTCCACAAGATTATTTTTGCAGTCTCAGAAGCATCCAGGATATTTTTTGAGAAAGTTTTGCCATGCATTGTTATCAAATTTCGGTATATTTGGCTTTTCTGGTTCCTTGCCTTAACAATTGGTGGAGCATATATCGTGTGTGTAAATCCAAAGATGAAATTGCCGTCCTTGGAGCTCTCTGAGTTTCAGGTATTTAGGTCTTCTCACCCATTTGAGCGATACGATGCAGAATACAAAAAACTTTTTATGTTTGAACGTGTCCACCATGGAGAAGAGCTCCACATGCCGATTACAGTAATTTGGGGTGTCACACCTGAGGATAATGGTGACCCTTTAAACCCTAAAAGCAAAGGAAAGCTGCAGCTGGATACCAGTTTTAATATCGCTAGCCCAGCCTCACAAGTTTGGATTTTACGTTTCTGTCAGAAGTTAAGAAATCAAACCTTTTTTTATCAGACAGAAGAACAAGACTTCACAAGCTGCTTCATTGAAACATTTAAGCAGTGGATGGAAAATCAAGACTGTGATGAGCCATCTCTTTACCCCTGCTGCAGCCACTGGAGCTTTCCATACAAACAAGAAGTTTTTGAATTATGTATCAAGAGAGCTATAATGGAGCTAGAAAGAAGCACAGGGTACCATTTAGATAGCAAAACCCCAGGGCCTCGCTTTGACCTTAATGACACCATCAGGGCAGTGGTGTTGGAGTTCCAAAGCACCTACCTCTTCACACTGGCTTATGAGAAAATGCATCAGTTCTACAAAGAAGTGGACTCGTGGATTTCAAGTGAGCTTAGTTCTGCTCCTGAAGGTCTTAGCAATGGTTGGTTTGTGAGTAACCTTGAATTTTATGATCTTCAGGACAGTCTTTCTGATGGTACTCTGATTGCCATGGGCCTTTCAGTTGCCGTTGCATTTAGCGTAATGCTTCTTACAACTTGGAACATAATCATAAGCCTTTATGCAATAGTTTCAATAGCTGGAACTATTTTTGTCACTGTAGGTTCTCTGGTTCTTCTTGGGTGGGAGCTGAACGTGTTGGAATCTGTCACAATCTCGGTGGCTGTTGGCTTGTCAGTGGACTTTGCTGTTCATTATGGAGTGGCTTATCGCTTAGCCCCTGACCCTGACCGAGAGGGGAAGGTCATTTTTTCTCTAAGCCGTATGGGTTCTGCTATTGCAATGGCTGCCTTGACTACATTTGTAGCTGGGGCAATGATGATGCCCTCGACAGTGTTGGCATACACGCAGCTTGGCACTTTCATGATGCTTATAATGTGCATTAGTTGGGCTTTCGCAACATTCTTCTTCCAGTGCATGTGCCGATGCCTTGGCCCCCAGGGCACTTGTGGCCAGATCCCACTACCAAAAAAAATGCGGTGTAATGCCTTCTCTCAGGCCTTTTCAGGAGCCCAAGGGGGCAGAAATCAAAACAAATCACATCCTGTTAGCAAGTATCAGCTGGACTCCAGAAGTCAAAAACCAGAAATGGAGCATGAGCACTATGAGCTTGAGCCTCTGGCGTCACAAACCGGCATCTGTAACCCTGCGGAGAAAGTGACGTACGAAGAAACTCATATCTGCTCAGAGCTCTTCAGCAGCAGGCCCCAAAACTCGTGTGTGCCTATGCATCCAGCCTATAATAGTGAAGTCACTAAAGGCATCAAAAATGTTGCTAGTTCAGCTGTGCTGCAGACATCTATTGACCAACACACCATATGCCCGATTTTCTCTCAAAACAGGCAGTGTAGCTGTCCTGATGCGTATAAGCAGGTGGCAGTGAAGTGGAGTCCGCACTCCTGTCAGCAGTTAAGTGACACCTTCTGTTACCAGTGCTCTCCTTCCCCGGGGACCGTGCAGATCCAAAGCTCTGTAGCTCCTATAAATGCTTTACAGCAAGCTGCCGAGGGTTACGTGCATCCAGTCCAGCACGTCCTCCATTGCAGCTGCCTTCAAGGAAGGCTCAAAAGAACGATGACACAAAACTCTCTGCCTAAAAATTTTTTCCTCCAGTCCGTGCAACAGTTCCAGGCACATCAAAGAATAAACAGGACAGATACACATGCTCATCAAAACCCAGAGGAAAACATAAGAACTGTTCCAAAGGTGATGAGCTCCTCACAGTTCCTCTGCCGAAACGCAGCACCTCTAATAGTGCGTTGCTCTGAATGTGAGAACAGCGTCTCAAATAACCAAAAGGGATTCTGTCAGCAGACAGACAAGTGTGATGAAAAGGGTGGTACAGAAGCGAACGGGGTGGAAAGCAAGAAAGCCTCTCTGTCAAAGCAGAAAAAGAAAGCTGAGAGCAAGATAGATCAGTGTTCTTTGCAGAATGACCGGGTTTTGAAGGCTGACCAAAATGATAAAAAACACCTGCTGACCAGGTCAGGGAGAGAGGCTCGCTCCGAGGGTTGCCATGAAAGTTCACACTGTTGTGGCAAGGCTATCGCAGTGAAGTGCAATTCTGTTGACTGTCAAATGCCAAACATCGAAGCCAATGTGCCTCCTATGTTAATGCGCCCAGAACTTTCCAGTGAAAGTTTGTTAATAAAAACACTATAATAAACCTTTAATTTGGCAATCCTGTGTCTTTCTTTTAAAAGTAAGTTTAAAGCACTAGAAAGGAAAGTCCTGAATAAATATGAATTATAATTTGCCTTTTGGAATGAAAAATGTATTTTATAGAACAATAACATTTATACGTTTCATAAAGCCATTACATGTAGTAAAACCTGACGTTGTCCAGAATGTTTTTTTGCTATAACTCATAAGGTGGATTATGCTTCATTTAGGTTTTGTTCCAGGGCATTAGTGTTTGATTTCTCCTTATAAACCATCTCGAGAAATAAAGCATTACAAAGAAACTCTCCCTGTGCTGAAGCCAGGGCCTGTGAGATGGATAACGTTTGGGGCAGATTGACATTGCCGCATTTCCTGAGTACGTCATTTACCTTTATTCTACTGCTGCCTTGGCAGGCTTCTGCACACCTTGAAACAGCAGCAGGACTGTAACTGTGTTCTTTCAGGACTGTTTGACAGACCAGCTCTACAGGGTAGCCTGCTTAGGGAATATTTTTAACTATTTATCGTAACAAAATCTAAAGAAAAGCTCCTGGAGGTCTACAGCATTTGCACTGCCCTTGTTGCGTTTCTGTGTATATAGTGCAGTAAAACATTTTAAACTGCGTTTCTGGCAGTTATTGTATAGACTTTACCATTAAATACCAGAGAATACAGGTGGAAACAATAGTCAGTGAACATTATTGACTTCTCAGTGATGACAACAAAAGTACAGTTTATGCAGCTGACAGATGTGTGTAAAATCAAGAGTTATAAAATTGGGCATGAAGTGCCTTGCAATACTCAACTTTTTCCCACAGAGTTAATCTACTGTGGAGAAAGGCATAGTTAATGCACAGGTTCTAGACTTACTGCTAACAGTATCAGATTAAGTCAACTCAAATGGCTCAGAAACATAAAGTATTGTGTTCTGAGTGTTCCTATCTGGAGAAGTTCCAAGATGAAGTTAGAAATACTGAGCTAAACCATGTAACCAAGACATTGCATTTCAGATGCTGTAGCTGTGTTAAGTGTGGGGTTTAGTCACATGATAGCTGAGGGTAGTCCTGGGAATACTTGCTGGTCTTACCATTCAGGGAGAGTGGATTTGAGAGCTGGAACTGTGCAGCATGTCATCATTGCCATGTACCCCAATGACAAATCTCTCTTCATTTCATTGCTTGGTTATGCTGATGATGTTGATTTATGAAACACAGAAGATAGATTTCACAGGCTGATGCGTTATCAGGTACTTGGTGTGTAATGAATCACTGGAGGAAAAGCCAGGCTAATTCTGTCCTAGAGTTCATGTTGAAGGCATGCAGAAGGTTCACATCATACAACAAACCACTTTGGTTTGTCTGGGAGCAGTGATGTTAGTGCTTACATGTCCCAGGGACTGGAAGAGGCTGAAATCTACAGAAAAACCTAAAATAGTTTTACGTGGTTTAAGCAGAGTATCATTCTTTCTTAGTTTTAAAATAAAACTTGGATTTAGTTACCTTGGAACTTGTCACTCAATTTAGAGCCTGATTCTTAAGTTTGTAATGAGAGCAATGCAAGGCTTTTCTGTGCACTACAGAGGCCATTAATTATAAGCTAAGACATGCAGTGCTAGCAATCTAAAGAAATTTAAGGGAATAAGAAATAAACTGTTGCTGTTGTCCAGCTTTTTTTCTGTCCACTACATCTGCTTGAGTGCAGTTTGTCAGACTTGTCAAATGTAATGCTTACCTAGTGCCTGTCACATGAGCTGTTACAGCTTTGAGACACGGACCTTCAGGGAGGTCCCCAGCCAATGTATCTGCAGAACAGAGGACTTTCTCAGCTGATGGGCTCAAAATGAGATTTTTTTCCTAAGCCAGTTTTCCATCCTGCATCCTGCGTAAGGAAACCACCTTTGACTGCTTATATTAATAACTTGTTTTGTAATGGTGATGTAAGTGACAGAGATTCATGTTATGCTTCCATTATGATTTATATGTTCTTAAAGGCTGATGCAGTGAGAAAAACGGGGCAGATAAGGAGTTGTGGTGTAATGTGCTCTTAGGAAAGATTAAAATTAACTAATGTGCTTGGCTAGCGAGCAGGATCACTGCTGTATCTGCCTTTTGTGACTTTGCCATTTCCTCCCTGCAAACTTCTTTACCTTTTCCCAGATCATTTAGCTGACAAGGAGCAATCACGGACTTAGGTAAGTTTGATACTTACAGATGTAGCACCGTGTGTGTGTGTGTGTTGCATCTGTGTCAATTCATGTGTAGACTCTAAAATCCAAGCCAGTGCAACCCCTGTGGAGTGCAAGAGATTAGGAGTTGGTTCCAGTGACAGGTGAAGGCTGATGAGGCTATGCATTACTCTATCACCAGAAAACTCAGGAGAGAAATAAATAAATACTAATAATTAAGTTTTTATGTGCTATTGGGAGCAAGCGAGGATAGGTGGAATTCTCTTCCATTCCAGGAAATCTTAACAAGAACCATTACATCCTCCTGAGACATCTCTCAAAGACTTGCCAGTCATGGCCAAGTCCCAAGGGAAGCTGATGAGCCTAAAATACTCAAATTTCCATTAACTAATTTGCTGTCACTGAGGTCCTCCCTTGCTTTGGGGTTGCGTGGGGGATGTGGATGTGCGCACACCACACAGATTGGCTCAGTGAGGTGCTTCTCTTATAGGCTGCCCAGGTAGGGTGAGGGCCCTGCCACTGGCTCGCGCTTCCTCCGGGAAGCAACATGGTCCTGGCTTTATGAGATGCAGAGCTTTGTTTCTATCGATAATCCATGCTGGAATGTTTGGGAATTGTTCTGCCAGTGATGACACGTGTAGCTTGAGACACGATAGGTGAGCTTTCTGCCTTTCCACAGTCTAGGAAAAACTTGACAGTAACTTGTACATGGAGAGGGTCTTTAAAGTGACATCTCTCTGATTATTCAAGGAAGGAAAGAGACTTTGTGTAAGAAAACAGTGGTCTCTTTGTGGCTCCTAAGTTGCTGGTATGCTTTCTTCAGGCATAAAGACTGCAAGACAGAATCTTCCCAAGAGTGGGGCTTGTATCTCAGACCAACTCACTCAAATTCACTTCACCCAGGGGAAAAAAAATATGTTTAACATAATAGATACCTTAGTTATCTGTATTGTCCTTAGGGTCTGTGTTTTTCAAGTCATAATCACATTTATAGTGTGGGTAATACATTGATTAGTTTAACAAAAAAGATAAAATTTACAATAAGTTCTTTAAAATATTAAACCTGGCTCAATATGTAATCACTGGAAATGCAGCACCTCATACAAAGGATTGGTGGGTGGATAGGTAGCTGACAGAGTAACATAAAGGAGTTTTAAATTACTGTTTCATTGTTTGTGTTTTTAAAGAAAATTAAAATCCATCTTTGTACAATCACCCATAATCACTTTAATTCGATCTTTTTGAATGATGTGGGAGAATTGCTTTGAAGTGCTTTGAATTAGGAACAGCCCTCATTTTGCCAGATGGAGTCCTGGCAGTCCAAGAGAGCTCTAAAAATACAGGTTGACAAATGACAAAAATTTTAGCACTGTAAGAAATGTCAAATTTGATAAAAATTGAATATATTTTATTTATATAAAGAATGTTATACTACTTAATATAGGTAGCAGATGGGTGATTCAGGCCAGAATCACACTGACTTCATTGAATTGGACCTTAAATTTTTTCCACATGCTGGCAAAGTGTATTAGATTTTACTTCTGCCAATAACATCTGAAGTACCTATACATGCAGCATTTGATTTATGATGGTGAGCTGGGACACCGTCCTACTAAGTGTTGCATATTCCCACAGTGTGAAACAAGGCTTGCCTTTGCAGTAAAAAGCTCAGCCTGTAGAAGTTACAGTCTGGAAGAAAGGCAAGAGCTTCTCTGAGTTCATAACAGATCTCTGCAGACTCATGAATTTGGATCCAGTGTGACCATTGCAGAACTACCCTCACTTTAATGGTGTTATCCTTTGGCTATTTATTCACTCACTTTACCAGAAAAAGGTCTCCGAGGTCTGCAGAGCCTGTGACATAGATCATGCACAGCTTAGAGAGGCTGCAGGTTTTGGGTACTGCTGTCTGAATACTAAGTAGTCTGATACACCAAGGACTCTTGACTTTGCTGTTTCCCTTTACTTGGCAGCCTCTACTCCGAGAGTTTTTCCTGAGATCCCCACTTCAGAAAGTTGCATGGAGTCAGGTGTTTCCTGGAGACACGTAATTTTGGGTATTTTGGTACAGCTGAAGTGTATTCAAGGTAATACGTCCAGCTTGAGTTTGGATTCTGTTATTTTAGGTTTCGATCAATGTCACCTTGCCTGCAAATGGAGATGTATTCCAGAGGAGCAGCTGCTTGTTGCTTTTATTTACATTCTGTTAGTTAGAAATGTATGTTGAGTCTATTTCCCAAGCTGTTAATTTAAAACTGATGCCCATCTGTCTTCTTAAAAGCAGCAGGATAACACTTGTCCTCTTGCTGAGGGCTGGCCACAATGGTGGCAGTGTTCAAAGCTGAACCCTTCCAGCAGCGAGTCTTTTGCTTTGAGGCCTAAACAAACTTTCTTAAACCCTTGTAAAGCCTTAACCAAAATTGTCTGTAGCTTGATCTTAATAGCAATTCTAGCACGTTTCTCCGTGGCTTAGGAAAGGAGCAGATCATTCATGGCTGGCTGGTTAGTAATGCTGCCTTTATTGCAGTGCCCTGATCCTTGGAAAACAGTGTGACTAAAATACACACTCAGTAATGGCAGGCTCTTAAAAATTTGACCTAAGCCATGTCTTCTGCGTACAATAATATTTTTACAATATTATTCAGCAATTGGAAATGTCGTAGTTTAAATCGTAAGATGGATGGTGTACTGAAATTATTGCTGAGTTTACGCGTGTTTGAAGTCATTTTCAGGACAAGTGAAGGACAGGTGAGGACAGCTTGTCTGACGAGGTGGCACCTCTGGTTGTCTGCCCTCACTGAACCCTCAGAGCAGGTCACCTGAGATCACCTGGCTGTGGTGGCAGCGTTCAGGAGCTGACAGCAGCAGCCAGGTACCTGCAGCGTGGTGGGGAGCACAGGGGCAGCGACTGCATCAGCTGCCTCTTCTCCCCTTCCCTCACTGGTAAAGTTCTCCATTTGGTGATAAAAACCCCTTCAGTGTGTTGTGTGCTGGAGCAATAATTCACCTCTTGCTTTAGTGGTATAAATCAGAGGTAAGTTAATTGGAGTTATTTGAGCTGTGTTGGTATAAGGAAGAGAGGTATCACAACTGCTGAGTTACTGGCTCTCGTAAAAATTCCAAAGTGTTTGGCCCAAAACCCACTTTCGGTTTATGTGCAAAAGCAGAGCCCATCGAAGTTCTTACAGTCCAGGTAAAAATGAACAGAAATTGGCGACTGAAGGCATGTGAACTCACTCCTGAAAAGATTTGACAGCACAGAAAAGCAGGTTTAGCATTGCTTTGAGTGGAGAGATGTTGGAGCCATCCTGCAGTACAAAATTAGATACTGTCCTTCACTTTTTCTTACAAAAATAGTCTGTTTCAATATATATTTTTAAATCTATGTTTTTAAAATCTATGTTTTAAATATCTCTTTTATAATATATGAAAGTATTGTCCCAGAATTTTCCAACTGGCCTGATATACCATGGCAGAACATCAAACCTTTTCCCTAAAAAATGCTCTTTTCAGTCTGGTGGAACTTGAACTCATAGGTGTCACAACAGCAAGGTTGTCCAAGTCTATTTTTCACCTTTTCTTCTATTCTGTGTTCTTAGTTAGGGTTCTGTCTCATCTGACCCTTAAATTTTGGGCCTTTCTTAGATGCCCTAAGAGCATCTGATGATTCCTTTCCTGACATAGCACTGGATCTGTTAAGAGCCAAATGTAGCTCATTCTGTCATTGGTGTACATTAAAGGGAACCAATTTTCCCTGTATTCCATGCATTCATAAAACTGCCTGTAGCAGGCCTTCTCTCCTTTTGTTGATTCCTTTTGTCTCGAGCTCCTGAAATACAGCTTCTGTAGTGGTGTAGCATAATCTCTTTGAGCCTTTCTTATGAGAGAAGCTTTATTTACACTCGGGGAGTATAATATGTCAGCTTTTTAAGACTTCGCAGCAGTATTGCACTACAGAATAGGGCAGAACTAGAGAGGGCTGTGTCACACTGACACCAGGTTGAATACTTGGAGCAGTAGGTAGTTACGTTACATGGAGGTGTTTTATTTGGCATAGCACTGTAAGAGTATAATCCTCACAAAGACAGGCATTATGAGTCTTGTAACATAAATGACAGATAATAACTTACTCTCGCCTTCTTTTGTGTAGCATAACCTTCACACAAAGAAACTTAAGTAATTCAGGAAGTATTAAGCAAAACGTAAAATTGAAAAGTGCTTGGATTACAGTGGCTTTCCAGGAGGTAAGCTCTGCTGCTTTTTTAATTCTATAAGGACTTTTTAAACCACCTTGCTTAATATGTCCCAGGTGAACATGCTGTTGTTGGATGAGAATTCAAGAAACTTTCCTCTGGTAACTCTAGATGGTATCACTTTCCAGAGAAGTTTGAGTATATGAAATAAAAGGACTGGGGAAAGATACCTTACGAAAATAAGGTGTCGTCATGAAACTATCATTCAAGTGTTAATCTGGCTTTTTCATCATTTGCAGCTGAGAAGTATTATGGGACTTGAACTAATACATTTGGCTGCAAGGTATGCAAGCCTGTATGCAAGAATTTGAGACAGCTCAATAGGTGCACTGGGTAACTCAGATCTATAACTTCCAATTAGCTTAGTTAGAGCAGGAGAGAGAGAGATAATCCCAAAGCCCTATTTGTATTGAAATACTCTTGTACACTACACAGAGGGACTAAATGTCTTGAAAATATGTGTAAACCCCAGTATTTTAGATAACAGTAACTTTTCTGATCTCAGAGTAAGAAGCATGAAACAGAGTTACAAACAACAGCATGTATAATGTGATTGATGTTTAATTAGGGAACTGTAAACGTCTGTGCGTTTGAAAACACCAGTATTTGAAAAGGGAGCATTCTATGAACCTGCAGTAAATCATAGAATCATTCAGGTTGTTAAAGACCTTTGTGATCATTGAGTCCAAGCGTTAACCCAGCACTGCCAAGCCACCACTAAACCATGTCCCCACATGCCACAGCTACATGTCTTTTGAATACCTCCAGGGATGGTGGCTCAACCACTTCCCCAGGTGGCCTGTTCCAGTGATGCACAACGTTTTCTGTGAAAAAAATTTTCTTAATATCCAATCTAAACTTCCTGTAGTGCAACTTGAGACCATTTCCTCCTGTCCTATTACTCGTTACCTGTGAGAAGAGACCAACCCCCACCTGGCTGCGCCCTCCTTTCAGGCAGTTGTAGAGAGCGATAAGGTCTCCCTGAGCCTCCTTTTCTCCAGGCTAAACACGCCCATCTCCCTCAGCTGCTTCTTGCAGAATTTGTGCTCCAGACCCTTCACCAGCTCCGTGGCCCTTCTCTGGACACACCCCAGCACTGCAATGTCCTCCCTGTAATGAGGGGCCCAGAAGTGGACACAGCATTTGAGGATTCACTCCCCTCATCCAGATGAAAGATAAAGGCAATAAGCAGGGCTGGCCTGCAATACAGAGCCCTAAGGAACCCCCCAGTGACCGGCCACCTGCTGGTTGTGACTCCAGTCACCACCACTCTCTGGGCCTGGCCATCCAGCCAGGTTTTACCCGGTGAACAGTGCACCCGCACAAGCCATGAGCAGCTGGTTTCTCCAGGAGAATGCTGTGGGAAATGATGCCAAAGGCTTTACTAAAGTCCTGGTAAGTACATCCACTGCCTTCCCCTCATCCACTAAATGAGTCACCTCATCACAGAAGGAGATCAGGTTGGCCAAGCAGGACCTGCCTTTCATCAACCTGTGCTGGCTGGGACTGATCCTGTTGTTGTCCTGCATGTGCCATGTGATGGCAACCCAACTGATCTGCTTCATGATTTCCCTGGCACTGAGTTCAGACTCCAGGCCTGTAGTTCCCTCGAGACTCCTTCAGCCCTTCTTGGTGATGGGCTTAGTCAGGTTTGCCAACTTCCAGAAAACTGGGACCTCCTCAGTTAGCCAGGATTGCTTGTAAATGGTAGAAAGTGGCTTGGAGAGCACGTCCACCAGCTCCTTCAGTACCCTTGGAGGGATCCCATTTGGCCCCACAGACTTGGGTGTGCCTAAGTGGTGCAGCAGCTCTCGTTGGTGCTTGTTCAAGTACATCCAAATAGCTTTTAATGCTGTAACTTTGATATGCTCCACTTGGCATCTGTTACACAGGTTCATAGGTACATGAGTGCAGTGAATTCGGCTGTCACCATGGGGACATGGATGTGTCCATGGGAGGACATGGATCCCCATGGGGGTGGGGACTGAAGCGCTTCCTGAATGAGCAGCTCAAAACTGAGACCACCTCTGCAAGCAGAATGTGAGTATGCCTGTTTGGCTTATGACAGGCACTGGTTTGTTGTGGGCAATGGAGAAAGGAGCTTGAAATCTCTACCTCTGTTTGTCCCCTTAATACAGAAGCTGATAACTTTGCCCAGCGTAGATATTTCAAAGCGCAAAAGGTGAATCAATGAAGTCCTTGTGGTGCTGTGTAGCTGAAACTGTGTGTATGGGCCGGGATTCTTTGGTTGTTCCAAATACTTAAATTTTTGTAGCTAAGAAATTACTGATGTTCAAACTTACTTATTTTTCACTTCACCCTGTTAAGTGTAAAAGGTGGCCTGATCTATTTCTGCTTTGGTGCTGTCAAAGAAACACTATGCTCTTATGTTTAAACTCATATTTATTTTAAATACATAAAATCTAGAATAACATGCCTGACTTAAACTCCTTTTATTATAACTGATGTTTAATGTTATTATTACTTCAGTATTTTTATAAATAGGCAAGACCAGTAGAGACATACAAATTCTGATTTAATTTACCAGTTTTAGTACTTTGTGATTGTATTTCATGAGGCCTTTAAAATAATGAATTTGAAAGGCTAGGCCTGGATGGGTAGATGATTCAAAGTACCTGGACTTGCATCCAACAAGAGCTGGTTAGGATACTGCAAGGGGCCAGCCGGTTCCGAGGGGCTGCACTTATGCCAGTGTGTGCCTGCTGTTTAAGTGTGTTTCCACACACAGAGCTTGAATAAGACCTGCTGTTATATCTCTCCCAGTGCTTTGAGCAGAGGGAGGGATTGCTCTCAAGCAGCAGAGCGGGTGCTGTGGCCTGTGCAGCAGGAGGGCACTGGGCCACGCAGTCCCAGAGGATTAGAACTCTCAGCAGTTTATCTGTCTCGTACTATGGCTAAATTTGCCTTTCGTCCGTTGCCACTGTCCTACTCTGCAAGTCCCTTTGGGCAGCCGAGAGCAGCTCCCTCCTGGTGCTCGTGTTCCTCAAATCCCTGCAGTTGCTGCTGCCTGCAAAGAGGCCCTGCTGAGGAAGAATCCCTGCTGCTCTCGACGTTGTGTGCAGCCTTGTTGGAGCCCCTTGTTAAGTGGAGGAAGAGCTGGTGACATTCATTTATTTCAGTGGCCTTGCCCCAAAGGTAGCTGTTGTTTGTACGGTCACCTCCCCTGCCACCTGGGGTCTGGGAACAGAGCAGGGGTGGTGGTGTGAGCTCCTGAGGTGGACTGCAAATGTAAGGGCTATGAATTTAAACCTCTCGTGTCTTCTGATCTCAGAAATCATCCTGACATTTCACATTTGCTGTCTCGCTCCTGGTTTTTGATACACTTTAGCCTGAAAAGCCTGATTGATCTGAAACCCTGCTGGAGTTTTCAGTTTCTGCACTCACCCTGGTTTCACATTGTATTTTAAGAGCTGGAGAGCAAAGATTCATGTCAGATGTTGTTGCCTCTGGTGTCTTCCCGCTTCCCTCCACCCAAGCCCGTGCTATCTGGAAATGGGTCCGCCCTTCCTTGGGAAACCCAGACAGTGAGGAAGCCACGGCCTCTTCATGTTTTTACATATAGGTGTGTCTGGCTGAATATAGACTTCCTCAAAGCTATCGCAGCTCTCAGACTGGTTTGTTTTTACTTCAGAGGGTCTGAAGTCGTATTTCAGTGTGTTGAACTAGACACAACTCTTGTTTGTAACCTCTCATACAGAGGGAGCGGAGATGGGAAAGACAGATAGAAGCTGTGTCAAAAGACTCAAATCTCCGCCATCCCTTCTCTGTAGAACAGTGGCTGATCTGTAGCTGATGATCTGACCTGAGAATTTGACTCCCAGCTACCAAATTTTGCCATACCATAAATTAGTAAAGGGAGATCTTGGAGCTCCAGCCTGTCTGGCTGTGGATACAGCAACTAGAGCTGACTGCTGACATAAGAAAAGGGATGTGTATCCTGTGCTGTCCTGTCCTGTCTGAAATTCCTCTGTTCTCACTGCAAAAAACTCCAAATTAAATGTGGGACAGGAAGCTACTGACTATTGTCTGTCTTCTGCAGACGACCAATCCAGGTGCAACCTTCTGGAAGCACATGTGTCTTTTCCCAGTGACTGTCCAGAGAGCCCACGGTCCTAATCAGGAGCAGCAAATCATACCTACTCTTGGAACATCACCCTCTGAAGGTTTTCAGAGGTTGCAGTGTCTTTTTTTTTTGCTAACATTGCAGCCTAGGCTCTTTCCTGTTGATTCACAGACAAAGAGATTGAGACCTGAAACTGGAATAACACGGGAAAGCTGGAAAAGCACGGGAACGGGTGACATACTTCTATCCTCTTTGAGGCTGCAAGTATGGCGAAGGGGCTTCCATAAATCTTTCTGTTTGACCAAGGAAAAGGCGGACAGCCTTACCTGAGATACGTGCCCTGCTCCCCTTAGCTACCAAAGGAATCCAGCTGGGACAACACAAGCTCTGGCCTGGTTTGTTTACCCTGCCTTCAGTACCCAGCTCCCACAGGTGACTCTGTGCTGTCAAAATTAAACCATAAGCCAATGCTGGCTTCTGTGGGAAGTCATCCTGTGCAATGGTCTTTTGGAGTTGCCTTTTAGGGACAGATCATCCCTTTTCAGGGTAACTGGTTACCTGTGTCACAATAGGGTTGTATCAATGGTTTTGGTAGTCCCTGGCTCTGAACCCAGCTCTCGTCTCTTGTCTTTCCTGTGTTGATGCTTCAAATCCAGTTCATCTGCCTCCCAACAGTCAGTCCCGTATGCTGGCTTGGGAAAGCTTGACTCAGTTGACCAATCTATTGTTCCCATTTGTTTGTGTGTGTGGTTTTTAGCAGGAAAAGGCATGGGGTTTATCCATGGCATCAGATAGCACTCACCCGGGACAGCTGGTAGTGCTGCTCTGTGTGCAATGTTCATATTAATAAAAACTTTATTTTTTATTAAAGTGTGCTCTTTGTAAACTAAAACACTGGATTTCCCGTTCAGAATCTTCCAGTGTGTAAATACAGATGTTAGGAAATACAGATGATCTACTCTTGTTCTTAGGAATGAGCAGTGTTCCTGCCCACCTCTGTACTTTTATGTCAGAGCCATCATTTGATTTAGATTTTGAACAAAACCTCTCTGACTCTGGAATTTACAGTCATCCTTTCCTGTGAGGAGAAATTAAATGGGAAACAGTTTTTCTGGTAAAGTTGCATCATTATATACACATATGTAAGTGTGTGTATAAAAATAAAAGCAAAATGAGCAGGCAAACCCCTGGATTTCTTTAATTGTTAGATCTGGTCATAAAAGTTGAGAATGTTTTTAAAAAAGAATTAAAAAATCTTGTTCTTACAGTGCTTAGTCCAGCTGAAGTTTGGAGACACATCAGCATACTTTACTTGAGGAAGCTCAGGTTTACATTACTTTCTAAAATTGTAATCTTTCACTCCCAGCTTTCTAAGAAAGAAGGCACTAGATGGTATCTGCTTCATTTCTACAGTGTTATGGATAGGGCAGTATTGAAAAGAATGCCAAAATAAGGCAGATAGTTTGGTTGTCCAGCATCTTTAGTTCTGTATTGCTTCTGCAGCCTTTTGTGGATGTTCCAGGATTTACAGATAAATATAAGGTCAGCTCTGGAAGGAAAGGTTATTACCAGAGAGGAATACCTGGAAGAATTAGGGAGAGCCAGGTGACTAATATTCATAATAGCTACTCTTGATTCAGAACTTGCATAGCTCTAGGAGAAGGCAGCATTTCATAAATTACATCTCCACTGTGATTGCATGATTATAGTTATTAAAAACCATGTATGAAATAAAAAGGCAAGCCCAGTTCTCAGATAATGTGTTAAATCGATAGCACTGGCAGCCAGATAAATCCTTCTTCTGTCTGGTAAATAAAGCAGAGACAGAAGTGGCTGCTCAGAGGTGTATTTAATATTGACTGAAGGAATAAAAGGGGCACACGTAGAGACAGAGGAGGAGAGCCTGAGTTGTAGATTTACCTCTGAGAGTGTGTATTGCTGTCCTGTTGGGTAGGGGCCTTTAATGCGTTGAGTTAGGAAGAACTGCCAGACTTTATGAAGGCAGCCTGACCTTGCGGGACCAGTGATTGGAACAAATGGAGTTAAGCAGTGTGTCCAGAACTGTGACATGGGGCCCTGGTGGATGTGCAGACAATATGCTGCCAAGTAGCTGGAGTGCTTTCACAGACACCCATTACTGTGTTGGCATGAACTGCAGCAAGCAGCCATCTGTGGCTTATCTGCCAGCATTTCAAGTGGAAAGGCAGAATTCCTTTATTATCTTGGTCTGGACTGCTGCTCTGCCTGGTTTTTGCACTGCTATAGGTACAGAAGGGGTGAGTGAGTTGCCTGGTCAAGTTTTTTCTTGACACTGCTCCCAGGTGTGGCTGTTTCAAGAAAAGTTTAAGTGCTGATTGTGTTCCCACTGTAATCACACTGAAGTGTTGTATGGGTGAGAGTGGGGAAGCTACTTTTCGTGACTGGTGATCAGTTTATCCCCTTGAAGCATGACAGTCGGTATCTTTGGCCATTTTTCCATTAGCCAGTGTAAATACTATTCTTATTCCTACCAATGTCTAATCCGGCTTTTGTTCCCTGAGCTGGCTCTGCCAGAGGATATCCAAGCAAAAGGGAGAAGAAGAACAAGGAAGACAGTGTACTGATGTGGTGTGGCTGATGTTACTGGAAATGCACAACAGTAATTGCAGGGTTTTCCTGCCCTAGTTTCCTTTTCTTGTTGGTACTGAAGCTAATGAGGATTTGAAATAATTCTTCAATCTTGCGCTTGCATAATAATTATTGATCTTACGAACAATGAAGGCAACAGACTGATGTGCCATCAGGAGATGCTAAGTGTTGTTGCTGGGGGGCTGAGAGGGTCACACAAAATACAGTGCAAACAGTATTTGTTCAAGTGAGGCAGGAAGTCAAAACCTTCCCCAAGCCTTTATAGTTCAAGAATTTGTTCTAAATTTTGCCAAGAAAGCAACTTGTCTAAGAAAGCAGTTTCTGGAATAAATCAAAGTCCTTGTTGCCCTTAGGGCCTCACTGAGATGTTCTTCTCAGATATCAGCTGCATGAGAGATGAAAATAAGTGTGTCTTTCTGACTGACTGCTGTTCTGCCTTGTCCTTCCGGCAGCCTGGAGAGAATTAAGAGAGTCACAGGCCTGGAGTGAGTGGGGCTGTCAGAAACTGCAATATTTGGGAGTCTTGATCTTTAAGCGAAAACCTCAGAGTATGGTTGAACTGGAAAACTTTAAAGAAAAATGAAAATACAAGAAATTTACCCACTTAGTGAAATAAACTCTGTTTATTGACTCCGGAAATTACCGTCTATAGCCGTGGCTGGCCATGGATTGGCAGGAGCAAGTGTTTCGTTCTGCTTGCCATTCAGTGTGGGGCACTAGGCAGGAATAAGAAACAGTGAGCCCTGTACCCCCCTAAATGTCATTTTTAAAAAAAGAAGCTGGAAAGAAAATAAGAAATGAACAATCATGTTTTGCTCTTAGTTTTCAAACTGATGCTGAGTGATACCTGAATCCAGGGACTCAGACCTCCAGGATTATTGTTTGTTTCAAATGTTATTGCTATGATTTTATTCGAGTGCAGTTTGGACAATTTTGAAATGTCAGAAATGCTTCATAAAACTCAGAGTGTTATTACAGGGCTTGTGGAGTGCTGAGGATAGAAAAATGATCTTTAAAAATGTTTTCGTTTTGAAGGCCTTTACATACAGCATAAACACGTTATTAATTCAAAGTATTTCACCAGCATTTATACAGAAAATGTCCACATTTCTTTGTGGCTGCTTGACATTTTTTCCTTTTATCTCTCTCTAATTCTTTGCATTTTGCCACTGAAAAAGTGAAAGAAGAGGAAAAGAGATAAAATAAATCAATCAAACAAAACAAAAGACAAGAAAACTGAAGCTTCTTTAATCCAGGGTTCATTTTTTTTTTCAGAAGATGATTCTGAATATATGCTTTTTGCTGGAAATTAATATCTTAAATGTTTTCTGAAATGAAAAAGCATCTCAATCTGATAAGAAAAGCTTGTTTTATTTAAGACTTTGATCTCTTTCTTGCCCCTGGCCTTTGTGCAGCTTTGTCTCCTCTTTTATAAATCACAGGCTGGTCTTTTCACTCCAATTTGGGAAGAATGTCAGGTATGCCTATGTCAAATTGCCCACATAACCTTCTCTGCTTTAAGGCACACACTGACATTAAGTTGTCTCTGTGTAACAGTGTCCAAGGTATCTGGTTTATCTCTGTCACCTCAAGGTGAAGTCGCCTTCTGCACTTTTTCAGGTAACAATTAAAACCGGTAACTGCCCAGACTTCTCAGCTCTGCCATGTGTGCCTGATGCTTGGCAACACGAGTCCCTGTGAGCAGAAGCTACAGAGGAAATCCTGCTCCAGTGAAGTCTGGATTCCTGGTAATTTTAGCACCAGAGGATTTGAAAAAAAATGCACTTCTTTCTCCTGTATTGCTGATCTTTCCATGTGAATATGCCTGGATCTTCAGAACCCTTCACTTTCTTTCCTTCTTTTCTCTTAGGAAAAGTTGCAACTTCATTCAGGTGCTGGCATCCACACAGCTTATCAGTGCAAAAAAATATCTGAGTTCGCTCTGGTTTCAGTGAACTTTTTGGGGCAGTTTTTATTCTCATCAAGATGTCCGTACAGCGTTGTGCCAATTTCCCTCGCTCTATTCCCTAATTTCTGTTTGCAATTTCCCTCCCATCTCAAATTAGTCTATCCCAGTAATACTTAGTTCTGCTTCTTTGCTTATTTCCATGTTTCACACAAAACCTGTTTATGATATTTTCCTTGGCAAAGGCACTTGGAAATTAGGGGTGTTATAAGAATAACTGCGCAACGCAATGACTTTTTTTAATCTCGACCAAACCTCCCTCCCTATGAAGCAAAAGCTTTTACAAGTTGAAACGAGACTGGTCATCAAGACTGTACAGTGAAATTGCAGTCACAGAAAGTTACTTGTCTTTCCTTCTGAGGCATTCAGTGTGTCCAACCAGTCCTTGGGCAAAACCTGAGTTCAATGATTCAGCTGAGCAAAAATGGAATTACTTGATTTTTGATTTTGGATGGTCCAAGTGGTGGTTAAAGCAAGAAACATAAGGATTGTGATTACGGCCCAGACTCTGACTTTTCCAATTACATGTACTGTTCAATTTGTCAGTGCTCTCAAGTCTGAGCAGTGGTGGGAGGACAGTGCTGATCCTTCAGGGAACCGAGGGAAGTTTAAAAAGTGCTCAGGGACTGCAGATTGCTGTTACATGGCACAAACTGTCAACAGTTCAACCAGACATTCCTATTCTGCTCCTGGAGGGGACTACCTGGTTACTGAAGCCATCTTCCCCAGAATCCCAACTGAAAAATATCAGTGGGATGATATGGCCATGGAAAAATGGAGATAAAGTGTGCAGACACATGAGCAGAATTTCATCTTGTCATTGCACACCTCTGGTTCCACACCCAGCAGAACTGAGATTAGGTCTTGTCTGTATCTTGGCTTTGTCTTTTTTGGAGCACATATTCAAAACAACAGCCTGGATTTTGGAGGGTTTCCTCCACACCCCGTATGAATTCCTTAATTATTCCCCAAAGTTTTCCATTCACATTTCACATTCCATTTCACACCTCTCACTTTGCAGCTCTTCAAGAGCTCCGTACAGTGTTGTCATGCTTGGAGATACTTCACCTTAGAAACATCCCATGTGTCAGATATTGCTTGGAAATGAGACAGAAAACAATGGGCTGGAGTGTGATGACTTCCACATGATATATAAACCTTATATAAATTTTATATAGCACATGATCATAATGCTATATAAAAAGTTATCATAGATGCTGAAAAACTTCCATGGCCTAACTGACCTCTCAAGGTACTGGCACTTAAGCATCCTGTGATACTTTGGTATCCCAGTGGATGCTTTCTCCAAGGGCAGTTGTAGATGTGCTTAGGTTTTGGAAGGAATTTTGGGTTGTAGTACGTGCAAGTGAAGTGGAAGTCACAGAGGCCACCTGTGTATAATCCAAAGCCAAATATTTTACTCAAAACTCTAAGAATTTTGCCTTTAAAATGCCCTTTATCGATTACCTGGTTCTTCCTGTTCCAATAATAGCTTTTCTGATTCTTTCTCTGAAAAGTGAAATCACATTATGAAATTACATTAGTGTGCATTGAGAGAGCACCAGTTATCTCATCTGACATTTCATGTATTGATTGAAATGCTGAGAGACAGGAAAGTCATGATTTATAAGAGTACAGTGAAAAACTGAGAAACAGGTGAGGGAAGGTCACAAAACATGAGTGGTAAATGGGATCTTAGCACTCTCAAACGAGTCTGACAGGGCTATTCTGTGATGGGAAGGAAGGAATATGGGGGAGGCTCTTATTCCCCAGTCCAAGTTTGGTTTGCTTAGCTGTTTTATTTTTTTTAGGTAGTCTTACCAACCTGTATGGAACAAACCCCACTGATTGTAAGAACTTATACCTAATGCAGAACTTCTTATTTACAGGTCTCAAAAATAGTTCAGAAAGTAGAGAGATGCCCCAAGGTTATTACCGAGCAGGCTGCTGGGGGAACCAGGACAGCCCCCAGCACTCATGAACCCCAGTCAAGGAGTCTGTCCTTTTGGCTGAGTTGCCTCTAATCATGAGGCCAAGAAAGAGTGATGTCAGGGTTGTGTTGTCATCTGCAGCTTGAAATAGCTGGGCAAGTCACATTTAACTTGAGCTGGTTTGTGGAGCATGCCTGGCTTTGTCAGCCCGCCAGCCTCGGCCGCTGGGGAAGAGCAGAGTATCTTTTAGGGGAGGGTTTTTCAAAAACATGATTTTTGCTTTAATTGCTATTTACACGTTCCACCCTTCACCCTTTTTCAGCTGCAGGGAGATCTTGTTCTATTTTAAAAGCTGGGGCAGGAACTTGAGGCGAGAGACTGCAGCCAAATCAAACAGGAATCTCACCAACCCAATAGAGGGTTGGCTGATAATAAAGGCTATCTTCCCAAGCCTTTAAAGCTCTCTTCTTCCAAAGACACTTCCTTATCTGAAGCCTCTGGCTTCCCATGAGAGGGTATAAACATCTTCCTATGTGGCAGGGTACCCTTTGACATTAAGAAGAAAGCACAACTCAAGATGAGTTGAAGAGGCTTTTATGTCTAATCTCAGTAAGCATTCGGAGGCTGTGAATGTCTTTTTATCCTGAGTTGTTGAGGTTTGTTTTGGTTTTTTGGCTGGGAGCACATTTTGCTTGGAGTTTTATTACATCCCTCATGGCTTTTTTTTCCCCTTTTTCCAGATGAGCTGTCAGTGCAGTACTTGTTTGGTCAAGACTTGTGTATTTACTTGGCATCTTCAGTATATAAACCCAGTGCTGTTTGCATGGCTTCCATGCAGCCAATTCTGCTAATATTTTAGGGCTCTGACTTATGTGGCTTGAGGGTAAATGTTTTCTGACTTCAACATTGTACCTTGCTCACAGGAGCAAATTCTGATGACTTCCTTTCATTGGCAGAGGTTTCAACTTTGTCAATTCACTGCTATTCCTCATTAGAGGTTTTTTTAAAAGGTGTCAAAGATTTTATTCCTTTTTTTTTTTCCATAGCTGTTGGGATCCCATCAGTGAACAGCTCATAGAAAGCCCGGCTCACTTTGTAGAAATGCATCAGTGTATCTGTGTGACTGCTGAAAGCAAGACCCCTGTGCTCCCCTTGCAATAATAATCTCCTCTTACAGGTGTGCTGATCTCCAGTGTGCTCTCCAGGACCTCTTCACTGATCCTTGTTTCATGTCCATTCCCAGCCCTTGTATCCCAACCACCGTTCTCCTGGCTAAGGCAGAGCAAATGAGGTCTCATTCAGAGCCTGGCTTAAGTGGCCCCACTGCTGTCCTGAAGGACAGAGGCTGAAGGATTCGTGAGGACATTTGTGCCAGCCCAGGGCTGTACACTCTGCTTCTGCTGCCCTCCAGCCTTGTCTGGCTGGGAAGAGACTGGAATTGACCTTCTCCTCCCAGCAGCAGTGCCAAAGGCCTCTCTTCGGCTTCCTGGGAGCCAATTAGAGAGAAAGCAAAGACATTTCAGAGTAAGATTCACTCCTGTGACTTACCAGCTGTGGTGTCTTTACTCAAAGGCCATCTTGAGCCTTCTCCTATCCCACGAATAGAAGGGAGTGCCTCACATGTTCCCAGCAACCACTACAGGCCTTTGACACTGGACGTACCCTCATGTTCCAGCCGCTTTCATTTCTTTCAAAAGGAAAACATCCCTCGAGGCTCATGGTGGGAACGTGTTTTTAGATAAAGAACATGTATCCAACCACCATAATTAACCTTCCATTTTAAAACCTCCAGTTCCAGATCAGCTCCCTACAGCCTAATTTTTCTGTTTGCAGGAATGCATGAGTGATGCACAGATGCTCTGTTAGGACACTTAACCTATTCATTAAGTTTGATTAGATAGCATTTGCACTCTGCCGTCTAAGAGTGTGCCACTTTCTGATATAATTAGTGTTCCTCCAATTAGGATAAATGGCTGTTTCATGACTTCTAAGTGGATCATTAATGTGCCATTCCTGTCTCCTGCGTCTGGAGCTGACAAAGATACCTGCACACTCCTTTTTGCAAAGTTAAATCTAATTTCAGGAGGCTAATGGGGAAGGTAATGTACCAGGGCAGATGTTGCTCAGGGCTCCTGCTGAGAGCAGTTCCTGGGTAGTTGATTTTCCTGCGTGCTTGATACTCTGATTTGCGAAACACAAGTGCCTGATTGCTAAGACACCTTTTGAAGAAGTTCCTGGAGGCATCAAAACCTGGGAATTATTTAAAATATGTATTAATAAGCTTCTGTTGCCAAATGAATTCCTGCTATGACTGTGGAAATGAGTGGTTGTCATGGGGCAAACACAGAGATTGTGCCTTATCAAGAGCAATCCTTGAATCTTTGTTTTCCCATCCCACATTCATCCACAAGGATGTCTTCTCTCCAGGGGTCATGCAGTTTGCTTGGAACCTGGCTGTAGCAGCCCTTTTTGTTTCTCCAAGAGGCCTTGCAATTCCTTAATCATTAGAAACTGCTGTGTTAAAAACACCATTTTCTGAGAACTAGAGGGCAGGTTTCTGGCCCACGTCAGAGAATTGTGACTCACATTTTGGGAAGGGACAGAGACATCTCTTTTGTAAGGGAGATTTGAGTTGTGAGTCACTGTGCTGGTGCCTTTCTGTAATTTTTTCCTTTTTAGATGTGGAGTTCATAAACAGCTGTATATTTTAAAAATGCTTAAGGCCACATCTGCAGAAGAATGATCTTGATAATTTTGAATGCTGTAAGTCAGAAGCTGGTCCAGCTCTGAGATCATCTGATTTGCCCCATCAAGATCTAATACAGTTTTAGAAAATTTCTCAGTAAGGGCTAAGATTTTGGAAAACAAAGATTATACTTCTTGCTGCAGGATTAATCTACTCAAGATGTGGTAAAAATGCATTTATAAAAAAACCCTAAGGTATCTGTGGAGCTCCCTGGGTATCTTTCTATCGATGAAGCTGGGTCATATCTTAGATTGCTTAAAATGTAAAAAGCCTATTTGTTTTACTCTGCATTTTTTGTTTTCCTCTAGTTTTCTCTGATTTTCAAGCCCTTTTGTTCTCTTCTGACTTGTGGTCCCTGGTTCTCCTTTTACCACAACATAATTGTGTAAGACTTATCCTCCCCAGTTCATCCAGCTTACAACCATCCAGATATTTCTCGGGTTCACATCTCAGATGACTCCTCAAAGCCAAAATACCCATTAACCAGTCACCAACTTACTGACTGGGTTTATTCCTTGTAAGTCTGAAAGAAAAAATCAGTGAAAGATGTTTTTCCCATCCTCCTCAAAGTCAGTGGATATCAGGCAGGTGGGCTGCAACCTTTATCCCCTTCAATGACTTCTCAGTGGGTAGATTGAAACATGCAGAGCAGTCACAAAAGCCAAGTGGGAGCTAGGCAGGAGCGATTAGATCTTGAGGAATTTTATTTAATTAATCTTTCTGCTAAAGTAATCACATCTCACTTCTCAGACTCTTACCCTTCTAGGTCATGTTTTCTCTATCAAACTGTGAAGTAACACACAAAATTATATAGCCTTCTTGGTATCTTTGATTTAAAAGAAAAACATAAATAATTCTGAAGTGACAGGAAAGTATAAATAGATGGAGTAAGAAAATATTTACTGCTGTGTAAACAGCTATCAGTCTGTCAGAGATGCATGCAGCTGCTGGATCTCGGTGGGAGGCAGCCTGAGCCTTGCACCTTGAGCCACTTGAGACAAAGGTTTGCATTGATCCCAGATGCTGCTTTGAAAACTGAGGCTCAATGCATCTCTAGTCTTCGCAGGAAGTCAGAATAAACCCAGCAGCTCCTGTCTGAAATCTGTGCTGGTTTTGCTGTGCAGGGTGTTTTGGGGGTGTAGCAGCTCTAAGTGAGGATTCTGGCTCCAGACGCACATTCCAGGAGAACAGAGCGATATTTTGCATTGCCACATTTCAGTGACTAAGGCACCAAACACGTTGGGGTAGATCATCAGGCATTATTAATGCATGTATCCTGGAGCTCTCAAGATGAGGTCTGGCCTCAGGTTCATAGGTTCAGGCAGGATGTGCTGCTTTGTCATGCCAATGAAGCACAGTCAACAGGATATGGGGAGATCTCCAGCCTCAGTAAGGGCTACCAAAGGGTCACTGGAAGAAAAGCTGCTTCTTCTATATGTGAAGTACAAGTGTATCCCTTCAGAGTGTCTCCTGCTAAGCTTTTCCTTCAAAGGGATAAAACCAAGGTCAGGGAGCAGTAAGTTACTGAGTTAAAAACTTGGATTCTGAGACCATCTGGGAAGTCTACAGCATGGCAGTAGCAAGGGTGAGGCTTTGCTGAGAAGAGCTGCTGTTGTGCTGCTGTTGATGCAGGTCTGTTCAGTGAATTTCATCACCCACTGCTGTGTCTCATGAATGTGAAGCACGAACCAGTTTCTGGATAAATGTCCTGTTCCCATGGGAGAACAGACATCTGATAAATACCACATTTCTCTGAAAATTGAGAAGGCAGAACAGCCCAGTCATAATGGTTACTTGCAGCAACCTACTTTGTAAAATATTTTTTTCTCCAGGTATTCCTGATAGGTCCCTAATTTATAGTGTCAGGCCTCTTTCCTAGGGGCTTGAAAATACTGAGTACATGCAAACCTGAGGTGAGTCATGGACCCTTCCTAAACCTTGGACCCTGCAAGGAGCCTGTGGAGGCTAACTTGAGTGGCAGAAATGATTGTTTACTAATAAGAGTGTCCCTGGTGCAGCTCTCTGAGGTCAGTCAGTGGTGTCCGTGCAGGTGTCCCAGGCTGCCTGTTGGATGAGAAGGATAAAGCTTGTAGAGTGCTGCTGCTGTATTCTCACCACAGGATCAGCAGGATGGACTAAAAAGGTGCATCTCTGGTGCCTCTGGCAGCTCCCAACAAGCATGTTGGAGCTTTGTAGAAAACTGCAATTCTTGTTCTTATTCCTCAGGCTGATGCAGCTGGGCAGCCCTTTTATCTGCCAGTGATTTTAGGACCGTAACACTTAACGTCGGCCTAGTGGGGCTGTGCAGAGGAGGTGTCAGGCTTTGTAGCTCTGTGCTCTGTAGCGCTGTAACATGAACAAGACAGTTTAGTTCTGCCCCTTCAGCTAACTCCAAACTGTGTTATAACCCATCCTCAGGCAGGACAACCTTTCCTGTGTGCCCTCCCTCCCCCCAGGGCACGGATGTGTCCCCAGCGTGTGCACCGTGGCTGGCCACCTGCAGCCTGGCCTGCCTCTCTCTTCAGGGTCAGGCTGTTGGCTGACTGGGTCAGTCTTTCCCAAATCATTTACTACAGCCAGTCTTAAGCATTTTATAGGCCTTCCTCTTTATGGCTCAGCTTGCAGGTAGCTTATTCCTCCCTCACGAGGCGTACGCTCTGCTTTCTGACGGCACACGTGGCCTGGTGTGGAAACAGTCACGGTGCCAAATCCTCTAAATATTGTAAAATTCCAAGACCCAGTCCAGGTATCCTAAAATAGCATGTCTGAGCAAACTTCCTGGGGCTTTTTAAACAGCCTTCTGATGTGTGTGCTGGGGTATGAATGGAACTGCGGATTTCTGAAGTGTCAAGGGGGCAAATGTGTGTGTACCCAAATGAGAATATTATGAATGAGTCTCTTCAGAGAAGAACACTGATGAAAAGGACACTGTTAGCAAAAATGACCACAGAAGTATGAGCAAATACTCGAAAGGAAGAACACCCAGGGGGAGTGGGTTCCCACTTTCTAGTGAACTACATTATTTTCTTTTCAGAAGTCATGCTAAATAGGAAAGGTTTTCCAGTTTTAGCAAAAAACCTGAAATAACGTCTGTCCTTAGGGTAAGTTCTTCTGGGTGTGAAGACAAGTCCCAGTGTACTTCCATGGCCATAGGATAAGCCTATGGATTCATCTCTTAAGAGGAGTTAGGTAAATTAAAAAAGGCCAAGCTGTTATCTGTCTTCTGTGTTTACATTGCTGCATCAACATGCTGTTTAATTGTCTCTCAGTTTTAGTATCTTTACAATTACAGCACCCTTATGATACAGGGCTTGTGCTGTCTTCTCATGAAAAAGACGAAAAAGTGAGGCATGAAGAGGGTGATTTGCTCAAGATTCTTTAAAAGTTGAATTTGTCTCCATTATTTCAGGTTATTGGCCTCTCATACCATTCTTTGTCTTTCATATTGTCGCCTACAACATGAATAGACAGCTGACAGGGAGAGTGCCCTCTGTAGTAGTGCAGCTCCTCTTTCTTCACACTGAAAACTTCTGTTGGCTACAGATATAACTTTCCTGCAGCTGTTGTTGGTAGTTCTGCTTCTCTGGGTTCTTCAGCTCTTTCAAATCAGACTAAAGATCTTGTCTAACCTTTCTTTTCTTTCATAAAGTGATTTGTTTCCATCTTCAGCGAGGAGGTGAGGAGAATTGCACAAAAATAGAAAACAGGGCAGAAAACTGCATGGGCTTTTCTAAAGCATGTCTCAGGTTTAGGAACAAAAAGGAAGAAATTCCCCCTTTATTTAAATTAACCAAGCTCTGTCATTCCCAGCTCGGGTCTGTTCTCCATCAAGTCACATTCCAAAACTGCTCCTGATAAAGAATTGTAAAGACAGAGCTGAGAGAAATACCACTGGCTTTGTACTAACCGACAGCCTACATTTTTCCTCTTGCTGGATGTGTCCCTGAAGAGTATCAAGGGGTTTGGCAAAGGTGATGTGTGCTCTGGATTTCTCTTTGTTCCACACCAGCCTGTATTTTCCCTCGTGCCATGAGGTCTGTCAGGGGCAGCACTGGCTGCTACAGCTGAAGACTGAGCTGGCATCTTCTTAAAAAGTCTTGCTTCTGGCAGGAAAAGTGCAGCCCAGACTTCAGAGGCGTGCGGAAGGGCTCTGATTAATCCGTGGCTTTTCTTGAAGCCTGTGTAGTGAGTATGGTGGACATACCTGGGTAAATGGTTTGCAGATCTTTCCTAACTCGTATTTAATCACACAGACATTGGTGATACTTGTCAGCTGCTCTCAGTCCTTCCTTGCAGCACAGGATGGGCTTTTCCTGGGTGGCTGCAAATCCGTTGGTAACAAAAGATGGTGCAGGGATGTTTGACGGTGTGGAACAAGGGAGGTTACAAAAAGGAGTTGCAAAGCAGTTAAAGTCGGAAATTAAGGAAGCTGACACTGAAAAGTGCAAGATTGCTTCCAAGAGGCAGTTGGAATGCAGCTTGAAGCCTGTTCTCCCTAGGAAAGGAGTGAGAAATTCAAGGCCTGCTTTTTGGGAGTGTTGAATGTTTAAGTCAGGAAGGCTGCAGGTGCTAAGGCTCTTACACAAAGCAAGTGATTCACCCTGGCATTTCTCACCATCCCGAAGAGAAGGCTGGGTGTATGGGCCTGGGGTTTTCCTTTCAGATGAGTTAAAGGGAATAAATTCCAGAACATCAGATCTTTGGGAAAAAAAACAGGTTATAGTAAGAATAATTTTGTTCATTTCTCATACTCTGTACAATTTATTGCTTTGGTTTTTTCTTATTGACAATAAACTCTTAGGCTTCATTGTTTTGAAGCAACATATCCAAATGGCCCATTCCAAAGATTTTTCATGATCATTGATGAATTTTAGTATCTGAGAGTTCTCAAAATAGAGTTCATGCATTTCAAATTACCTGGCCTTCTTCCTACTCTCCCTACTCCATTGCTCACATTCCCATAGGCCCATCTTCATGAGGACAATGTCCTTATGGGGCCATATGTCTTCCATGGTTTTTCCTATCATTCATAATTTGCAAAACCTCGTCAGAAACACCAGACCATGTGGGTACCAGAAAAGTGCTAGCAACTCCCAGTGAAATGCCCAGTGGATTCTCGCTCCCATCCTGAACAGGCTCAGATCAAGTTGGTGACACTCAATGACTCTTCAGCCACCTTCTCCTCCCTCTACAACCAGTTCTACCCCACATGGGCAGACTGGTAGCACGTTAAGTGGAGGCCTTAGACTGTTAATTAGTTCTGCAGATAAACAGAAGACTTTAATTTCCAAGGTAATAAAAATACCTCTGTAAAACTCCTACTAAACCGAGGAAACCGACCTAAGCGCTTTGACAAACCTGAGCTCTCTTCCCAGTGCTGCCCGTGACCAAAGGTACTGTGCCGGTTTGGCCAAAATCTAGTAATATAGCCCCTGAGAGAAAACCAGGTTGCAACCACCCTTCCCCCCCACAGGGTTCAGGAAAAAAGGAAATTTTTCCTCGAAGGAAAGTGAAAGAGATAAAAACTATTTATTTTAACAAACACACAGGAAAAGGATAATGATGCTAAATAATGAATTAAAACCCTCGCTATAGAGAGAAACCTGGGGAGATTTCAGAGTCCTTCTGTAGGTGTGGTCTCTCTCCTCCTCGGAGCTGGTCAGTGAGGGCGTGGGCCTACCCCCGGGCCTCGGGGAGAAAATTCTCCTGATGTGTTCTGATGTTGTTGAAACAGTTCAGAAGAGAAGAAGGGAAAAAAAACCAAAGTCCCAGGAAACAAAATTCAGCTCTTCGTCTCACGCCAAGAGGGAAAAAAAAAACCAGCTGGCTGAAGAAAAAGCAAGCAGGGTGCTCCCTTCGTGCCTTCCGCAGTCAGAAGAAACACTGAGGAGTGTAATCTCTGTGTCCTTGAGAAGCTGCTTTGGAAAGCTCGTCTGGTTTTTTTTTTCTCAAGCTCAGTTTAAAGGCACAGAAAAGGCACAATATTACTTCTTGGGCATAGAGCATGATAGGGGATACACATGATAGAGTCACCCCAAGACAAGTATACAACTTCATTCTCTCTGCCTCAATTCCTCCATCTTTAGAGGGGAGATAATAACATGCACTCACCTTTATACAACGCTTCTAGGTTCACTGCTACAAGGTCCCACATGTGCCAAATATGTGTTTTGATATTGCACCTGATCTCTCTGCTGAAATTACATTGCCAATCCAATTTTTAGGAACAGCATCAACAGACTTCACGACTTGAAGTACTTAGCCTTAGGTAGCAGCATGAACAGCCTGGTAGGTATAATCCTGATTCAACACTCCCCTCAAATCTGCAAATTGCCACCTCAAAGTGTTGTTTTGCATGAGGATTCTCCATTTGCTCCACTCCTGTCCATCACTGCCCTCCATGCAGGCATGAGGCAGCCTGATTCCTTACACTGTGGGATCTTGTATATGGTGATTAACCCAGTGCAATGACTGCTCATAAATCCAGTTCTGCAAGAGACTGGTGAACTGGTAAAAATACTCTAAACAGCATTTGGGACACACTAAATAAAGAGTGAAGCCTTCTTTGATACTTACTGATGTTTACATACCATGTAATTATTATTATCATTGAAAATCCCAACTTCCTCTCTTTGAACATAATGTCTAAACAGGAAAAAGCTAACCTTCCTGTTTGGAGAATTGTTAGTTTCAGAAGAAATATATTTTTTTTTTCTCTCTTGCTTGCAATTCTCAAAGATTTTATTTTTAATACAAATGAAAAAGACGAACAATAGACTATCTAAAAGGAAGGAAAACCACATGTCTGAAACAGAGTCTGCTATGAATAGATAGTCTTTGCACTATGAAATAACTCATGTCATACCTACATTCTGACTTTTGCATATTGGGAAAGGAAATGTAGACTTATTTTTGGCACCCACGACACTGTATATACACAATAAAGAAAGCAAAGTTAAGGTTAGAGAGGGAAGAGAAGCCGCCTGTCAATCTGTACAAAAAGAGAGGAGGAATCATGTAGGGAGTTGGCCTGGCCCAGCAGTAATTTCTAGATGTGGTGCAAGGCTGAATTTAAAACTTCTGGTACCTGCTTGGCATACAGCATTCTCTGGTTCAAGTCAGTGCTGACAGTGGCCTTTTTGGGTAAATCTTAGCTCCTAAACTTTACTTCTGCAGCTTTTGTTTAGTTAAAGGAAATACTGGTGGAGCAGCACCTGCAGCTCTGTTTCAGGTGTGTGTGGAATCTTTGATGGCTGCCAGGAGCAGCACAGTGAGACTGGAGACCGAGATGCTCAGCTCATCTTCGGGAGGCAGAAATCTGAAAGTGGATAACTGAAAGCTGAGTATGAAAAAGTGCTCGTACCAAAGGCAGAACGAGCTGTTTGGCATTCCAAAAGGGTTTCATACCTTCCCAGAGTCTGACAGGCAGCCTAATGGAACAACCACCAGGAGAGGCCTTGTGAGGACTGCTGATGTTGATTTGTCAGAATGGGAAGTGTTCATACTGTCACTTCTCCTTCACCTTATTTCATTGCAGTCAAGGCTGTAGTCTTGCTGATCCTATTT
The DNA here is from genome assembly GCA_013397725.1 of Rhagologus leucostigma. Lineage (NCBI taxonomy): Eukaryota > Metazoa > Chordata > Aves > Passeriformes > Rhagologus > Rhagologus leucostigma. The sequence continues at coordinate 204,274 of VZTD01004037.1, forward strand.
AACAGCAACTACTAAAACATCTTGCATGAATGGAGGAGGATATATGTGATGTAAGATCACTGCCCACAGAGGGCTGGGAAGCTGGAAAGGCTTGTCTTTTCTCCATCATCTTCCTGAAGTTCTTTATTCCAGGCCTGACTAATTTAGATCTTCTTCACAGCTAAGCAGAAGCCCTGAAATAACTGCACATTTTCTTGGCTCTTATATTCAAAGAGCACATGAATACCCACCATCTTTTGATCATGTAGAAAGTGTGAAAATGTGGTCTTACAGGGTCAAATACCAGACATTTACAATTGTTTTATATTCTCTGGGTTCTTTTTTACATCAGTCTCTGATTTTGGAAGCCTTATTTTACAGAACTGCCTGCTTACTGTTGGCAGTACTGTATAAGTGCAAAGAAACCCTGCCAATATTTGCTCATGCTATTTTCAGGTGAATCTCCTTACTACATTAGGGCATCATGCCTGCTCATGTTTGTAGAGTCAGGCCCTAAAGATGTATCTTGTTCCGTGTCTGTCTTTGCTTGCTTCATGTTTCCACTTCTCATGGAAGTGTGAGAAGTGTGCACCCTTCCCAACTTTGTGCTTTCCCAGAGGTTCTCACGTGAGGCTTCTGCTCCATTTGCCACCACTCACTCCTGCCACTCAGCTGTGTCCTGCTCTTCATCTGTACTTTCCCAGGTATGGTCCTTGCTTTGTGATTTAACTGGACTGCATCTCCAGCAAGAAGAGAACATGTTAAACACGTTGTAAAATAATGGGCACCACACAAAATCGAGAAGGTGAGGTCCAGTGATCTGAAATGCAGGTGGTCACTGGCAGGGAGAAGGAGAGCTGTCATGCTGAAAAAAGGACCCAGAAGTCAGCAAATGAGCTGAGTTAATGATGTGACACAAGAAAATTAAAGCCAGAGTGTTTCTGGGAAATGTACATAGGAATGCCCCTCTCGAGACTGAGCTCTCAGTAGTCTTATCTAAGCTCGTGTTCTCCACGCAGATATTGGGATGGGAGCAATGCTGGATACTAACTGTTAGCAGTTAGATCTATCACCTTGTTAATTAACAACATGATGTATCTACCAGCAGGTGGAACAGTCTCTGATTGAGATTAACAAGTATAATTGGACTTCTCTGAGATTACTGTGCATGTCAGATGGGAGAGGATGCTTGATTTCACTGTGTGTGAAATAGTAATAATAATGTAAAATGTGAAATAATAAGTGGGCACAAAATTGTTTGCTTCTGTTAGTCTCCATAGGGATATGTTTGTAGGATCTGGGTTCTGGTCCTGAGTGCCTGGATTTCAAGGAGGAGCCCATGCAATCCTTGGACTCTGACAGGCTGGCTAAATGTCACTGTTGAACAACACTGCCCACTTGACGAGTTGGTGTTTATAATTTATATTGCAATGGCAGGAGTGGGCTTTTGCTATTGAATATCTGAGCTGTTACCATGGGGCACTGAGTCACTGTCCTCCCCTGTGCTGCTACTGCAAATAAATTCAGCAGCTTCCAGCTTAATATCTTGCTTTAGAGCCAGTGCCACACTTCACACCCTATCCTGGACCCTCTCCAACAAGTTAATGTTTTTCACTGAGGAAGGTGAGTAAAACTGATGACAGTATCCTTAACTAAGGAGCCATAAAATTCTAATAGAGCAGTAATGTTCCCAGTGAGCCTGAAGGAAATCTGATCAATAGTTATGAGGTTGAGGCTCAATTTATGGCCTTAATTCATCAAGCATAATCATTCTCCATTTTCGTACAGGATGCTTTTGTGATTCCTGCTGAGCAGTGGAGTATAAAGTGAGCACAAGCCCTTTCTCAACAATTCCCCAGGCTTTGTCATTTAAGATAGGTGACTCTACAGAGGTGGTGATCAGGGTGCTATGACCTATTTGAAGGCAATTTTTCATCATATAGGACAGACTGTACCAACTGCTTGTGTTCTGAGAGTCTCAGACTTGGAATGGTTTCACAGAGAGTAAAAAAGGAAGTTATTTTGGATCTCTTTAAAATTTGACACTGCAGTTATTCGTTTGCCTGCAAACCACTCCACAGTCAGGAATGGTTCAGTTGCATGTTCTCCAAAAATCCTTTTACTGCTTTTTGTAGACACCTTGCAATAGAATTTGCAAGATGGAGGCTGGACTAATTCTATATTTCTTAGCTGCCTCTGTGGAAGAAAGAAGTTTTCCCATCTGCATCTAGCACAGGTGTGATATTTTTAAGTTTCAAAATTGTTTAATAAGCAGAGTCAGACAATGAAATTTCATCCAAAGGTTTTATTAAAACCTGTATGTAAAAAGTCAGACCTTTCCAAAGCCTGAAGTAAATGCAAACCTTATGTAGCCACCTCCCACCAGTGTCATAAGCATGAAATAGACAGAAGCTTCCAAATTAAATGGAAAAGCCTTGGTTTAAGCCATCTCCTGTATCTACTTGTCATTCCTGCATACACAGGTTAGCAGGAGAAAGTTTTAAGTATCTGAAATGATAGGAATGTTTTGTAAATATAGAGCAAGGTCCTAAGTGGAGAGGGCTCTAAATTAACACTTGACCGAAAATATTTTGTGATACTCATTCAAATATAATTTCTTAAGGGTGCTTTTAAAATCCCCAACTCTTAGACCATGCACAGATCCATAGACTAACCTCCTGGACCTGCAGATCTTCGTACAGATTCATTCCTGCTTTGGCTATCTGCCAGTGGGTTTTATGTGAAATACTCCCTGGAATAGCCTCTGCATTTAAAGGATGCCTATAAATATCTGCACTGGTTGATGGGACGAAAGGAGAAAGAGTTGGACGTTTTTAGAGAAAGGTAAGAAGTGCAGAGAGCTGAAACGCCCGTGGTGGCTTTTCTGACGGCTCATGGGGGGCTCTGGGAAACCAGGGCTGCTGGTGCCTTCCCAACCCTCTCCTTGAAGCAGGATTTTTCCCTACTGCCAGCCGCTGCAGTGGCAAGAGGGGCTCAGGGATGCCGGGCTGTTACCTGAGCCAACAGCGACACCCAGGGCTCTACCAGCACAGTCAATCCCTTCTTTCTTCTGCAACCTCGTGTCCCATGCCAGCAGGAAAATATTCCAAGGTTCAGCTCTTTTTGCCTTCCTGCCTTCCTGAATGACTACACTGACTGAGAAGGAAGAGATATTCTGCTGTAGTAATTTTATCAATAGAAATCGTGTATACTGTGCTGAGAGTAAATCAGATCAGCCACAGGCACATCTATATTCCAACGACTGCCCTCACACAAGTGGATTACACTCTTTCATCTCTATCAAAACAGTTAAGATGATGTTATTTGTTTGCAGCTAAGGTCGAGGCAGACAACTTATAAAACCTCTCATTCCTGCTTCCTCACTACAGCAAAAAACCTCACTGAAATCACACTGAAATTATTTCAGTAAGCTTTTGTTGAATAAATGCACAAACAGAGATGAACAGTACACTCAGGGAGTACGTCACGATCAAAATAACAGGTGCAGGTTCTGTAACAGTGAACACTGAGTCAGACTTTTATTAAAATGACCCTAAACAAAGCCTTGAAGAACATACCTGAGCAGAGAGTGGTAAAATAATTAGAGAAGTAAGCGAGTACCAGGCATTAACGGCTCTAGAAAAACGTTTCAATAGAAGCAGGAAAACGCCTTAGAATTGATCAGCACACAGGGTGTGCTGAAGACAACCCAAATTACACAGGACAATTACAAAGTACAAGTGTATTTCCCACTCCCAGAGCGCAAAAGCCCTGTCACCAGGGTACAGCCTGCACAGCTGCTGAGCTAGTTTCTTGTTTGCTTTCCAAGCCTGGGCTTGCCTCAGATCCATAGGGAATACCTGTTCCTCTCTGCAGGGCTGGAGGCAGCTCAAGTGAAAAAGCACCAAAGCTGAAACAGCAGCGAATGATGTAGAGCAATGATCGTAGTTTGACCACCAAGCAGAGAAGTTGTGGAGAGGAAGGGCACAAATGAAGCCCAAAGCCTGTATGTTCCAGCTGAGCTGACGTTAATTGAGTAGAAAACGAATGAAATCCGTGTTACACCAGTATAAAGCATAAAGGTGCAAAACAGTGATTGTACCGTGAAACAGAGCATGAAAAGCTACCAGTGCAGCGAGCACAGGAGTGAGTAGTCCAGGAACCACAGTGGTCAGGCTTGGCAGTGCCTGAGAGCACTTTTAGTCACTCCTGGGCAGTACCATGGGCTCTCTCTGAAAAAACAACCATGAGCACTCTTCTCTAGCTGAAACAGACCATTAAGTCAACAGTACTCCAAAAATCAGGACTAAAGTGCCTGAAGATGCACCCAAAATGTAAAGCACCTGTGATTCATTCAATTCTTCTGAAAATGCATGTTGTAGTCCATAAAACAATTGCAGTTTCATACATTTGCTGGTTGCTTCGTCTGTATGTTCTGTAGAATTTATACTGAAACGGTTATAATTCTGCATGCCTTTTCAAGGAAAAATGAAGCCAACTTCTGTTTATTCCTGCCATGGCACAGTTGGAAATGGGATATTTGCCAGAACTCACGTAGTCAATGCGAGACAGTTGCTACAGTCTGCAGCTCTACACCAGTGGTTTTCCTTTGCACTTTTTTTTCCTTTAGAATTTGGCAAGAAAGGTTATCTAAAAACCAGTCTACATCTTGATAATCTTCAGGCCACCGCAAATACCGACTACTCTGTAAGAAGTTCCGAATTGGTTTGTGTTTCATCAGTTGATACTGAGAAAGGGACCCAACCACTACCATAATGAGGACATCTTTCAGGTCACAGAAGTACCTGCTCCGGGCGAAATTAAAGGCTTCCACACACCACCCATCTTTGAGAAACTGCCTGGTCACAATGCAAATTGTTTTCCTGCTGTTCCAAATGGCATCACGAATATTGTTGATATGTTCTTCCCCAGGCAAGAAATCTCTTTCCTCAAAACACAAGGTAAATCTGTTTTTATCAAAATACTGTGAATCCAGGTGCTTTAGCAAAGAATTCTGGACCCATTCAAAGTCATTTTTGCTGTAGCACAGATATGCATCGTATTTGTATTCACTTTTATCTGCTACTCGTGGTTGGCTGTCTATCACTCTTCTGGTGATGGTTTTATACCAGATGAAACAAATCCCCCGGCAGCGAGTAAAAATGATGACTGCCACCAGAAATACGAGAAGAGTGACAGAGGAGAAGATGAATAATGAGAATCTGAGTGTCTGCTGGAGCTCGTCTTCATCACAGCCATCGTATGTCAGATGTGACAGGGGTACCCCTTCAAAGGCAGGGGGGTACACACAGTACCTGTCAGACTGGGAGCCAGCCAGGGTTACATTGGTTTCATTCAGCCACACTAGCAGGCTCTTTAAAGCACAATCACAGACATAATTATTATGTGTTATATCCAGAATACTCAAAGTCATAAAGACTTCAGGCTCGGGGGAAAACAGCTGGTTTCCAGATAAGTTTAGGTTTGTTAGGCTTTGTGGGAAAAGCCCAGGAGAAAGATGAGACAACAGGTTGGAAGCCAGGTTAAGTCTTTTAAGAGATGTTAGACCTCTAAAAATCTCCTGTGGAAGAGCACTAAGGTAGTTGTTATTCAGATGTAGAACTTGAAGTTTGGGCAGTGCCCCAAACACATCCAAACATAAATCTCTCTCCCACACCAGCTGTAACATGTTTTCACCTAGATCCATGTATATTAACTGATTGTTTTCTATAACATCAGCACTTTTCGCACAGTAAGAGAACCGGTTCTGTTTTAAGAAGATATACTGCAGATCTGGAATTTGGAAAAGAATATACAGGTCACCTAGGTTTGCCAACCAATTTCGTTCTACTTCGAGGTGTGTTGCAGTTATTGCTCTGTCAGCCACAGACATTAGCTTATTGTCACCTAAAAAGGCAGAGGTCACATGTGGAAAGGAAGGGAGTCTTTTAATGGCATTGTCTCGGAGATCAATTATTTTCAGATTTACTAATTGCATGAATGATTTGTCACCAATCATCCCAATATGATTTTGCTGTAAATCAATATACATTACACTATGTAGACCCTCAAAAGTATAATCATACAACTCACCCAAAAGGTTACTTGAGAGATTGAGAATTTTTAGGTTGCCCAAGCCAAAAAATGCTTGCCTTTGGATTTGATTTATCTTGTTTTTGAAAAGGTTCAGTGATTCCAGATTACCAAGGCTTTGAAAGACTAAAGAATTGAGAGAGAAAATGTAACCCTGTGAAATGTCAAAGAAACTAAGATTACTTCTTCCTAGTCCTGCAAAAGTAGAATTATCTGGATTTTTTAAGTTATCAAAGCCAAATCCCGAACCCATTATATGAGTGCTAAATATTAAAGAACTGATTTGAGTCCCTTTAATGGCTGTACAGAGATACTGGACTTTCTCTGTGCTCCAGCCATTGTCACTAAGATCTAGTGAGCTAAATGTAATGTTTTTGAAAGGATTGGGGCACTTGGCCCAGGCCACATCTTCTGTCTTGTACAAATGATTAGAACGGAGGTTAAAAAATAAAAAGTGTTTTCCTTGGAAGCTGGTAAGATTGGTTTGACAAAAGTTGCGTATCTTGTTGAATTTCAGGTTCACACTTTTCAAGGCTGTTAGATTATAAAATAAGGGATGAGGATGAAGTTTTGTGATTTCATTCCCCGAAAGATCCAATTCTTCTAATGACCTCAAATCTTGAAAGTAACTTTCTTCCAGGATGGAATCTCCAAGGCCGTTGTGAAACAGATAGAGGACAGTCAGGCTTGGCAAGCCCACAAAAGCATCAAGATCCAGCTGGAGAATCCTATTGTCTCCCAAGTCTAAGATACGAAGGTTTGGCAGGTTCCTGAATGCTCCTTTTCCTATGGTAACAGGATGGACAAACTGGGTTCCGATTTCCAACAGCAACAAGTGTTCCAGCAGTGGAAACGAAGCCGCAGTCACTTGTGTGATATAGTTGTAAGTTAGGAAAAGCTTCACTGTATCCTTTGGCACAGGTGGAATATCTGTGAGGTTGCAGAAAAAATATATGGAGACTTGGGCTTCTGAGTAGCACTTTCTAGATGCACACACCCCACTGGCAAGCGACAGGCCAAAGACAAGTAGGAGCTGACGGCACAACATCATGAACCTAAGGGAAAAAAAGTGACAATAGTGAGAATTAGTTCTGCAGTTGGCTGTCTTTGCAGTGAGTTGTGGGGCACATTTTTAACAGCTGTAGAATAGAGGAATAATGTCACACTAAGAACATGATTTGGGATTTATCCTTTCTCTGAAGTCTAACAGGCATCACCTGATAGGCTGTTTGGTCAGAACATGCATCCCAAAAAGATGTGAGGACCTCCTACGACCTAAAAAGTAACTCTCCTTTATGTTTCTTAAAACCCCACCAGGTAAGAGTAAAAATCTTGGCCTAGCTATTTAATCTGCACCATGGAACTGGTAATGCTGGTGTATGAGCTTAACTCCTTAATTAGTTTTTCCAGAAAGGTTAAAACAGTTTGGATTGTCCAAGTAAAGTGCAGCCAGTCATCTCAACAGAGCAGGCAAATGCCACTCTTTCCCTGAGTGCTCTCCTTGTCAGGGCACTCACCTGTTTGGAATTCAGGTTGTTGTCACACAGAGGTGCCTAACAGCCATGAGTTTTTAAGAAGGGGAACCTCTTTTGGGGCCCCTCGAGCCTCAGATTAACCTGACAATGTGAAATTGTTCTAGAAAAGGCTGTAAAAAAAGCAGTAGCCTGAAACTGTGCTGCAGGATTTCATGTTTTATGAAAAACTGTATTTCCTGAACTGTAAATGCCTAAGTTATACAAAAAGGTGCATAACACAATTTATGCAGCTTGCTGATGAATCCATTTATTCCCGCTCTGTATTTCCCTTGCATTATGCCATCTGTCTGCCTGTCGCCCTTTTTATCTGAGACAAAAACCTCTTCAAAGCAAGGAAGGTCTTTTTTTATTGAGCATGGTAAAGAACAGAGCAAATTATTAGCCCTAAAGTGGGTGTTTTTGTAGTGTAGTTTAAAAAAACTCCCAACCTTCTAACTAAGAATGCAACCATCTGGTTCTGCTTTTAGACAAGCACTTATTGAAGTGAAATGACGACCCAACGGAAGAATTTTTGTGTCCTCCAGCACAATCTGCTTAAAAATTGGTAAGTGTGAATCCTTGTAGAACCAAACCTCCAGTGGCCATCTAATGTCTGCGAAGTAAATCTACTTCAGAGACGAAAAAAGTGGGGCTTTGAATGATTACTGTTCTGATTTAAGCACAATGCCTCTTGAAAGGACAAGTGTAAAATCCTATGCAGAATAATGCACTGGTACATTAAATTAAATTAAAATTATGCTTATTGCTGCCATGCAAAGAGATTCCTGGGAAATCAGAAAGTATGTCAGTAGAAGCCACTATGACATTCCCATTGCTAATACCAGAGGAAAGAGCCAGCCAATTTTTAGAGACTACCTGCTCCATAAAGAGTAGAAGGACATTACAGCACAATCCAATCTCACAACTGACATGATCCTACTATATCAAACATTTTTGGTGATATTCTCCAAGTCATCTGATTATATTAAAACCTTAACTTGTAGCAGCTCTGACTGCTGGAGTGAGTCTGCAAATTTTCACCCTAGAGGCTCAAACACTAAGTGGGAAACCCACATAGCTCACAACTTAAAATACTGATCTTGTCAGTTTGAGGACAATCTCACGTGCTTGAGACAAGCTCTGATCCTTGGAAGTAAAAGAGATTAGGGATATAGGATAAGAGTTGATTTCTGAAGTCATTCAAACTTCATTCATGTTTTGTCTCACTAAGGAATTGAGGATGTGCTGCAAAGGAAAGCAAATTGCAGGCAGTGAGTATCAAAATTCTCTTTTATTGAGCATAGTAAAGAACAGAGCAATTTACTAGCCCTAAAGGGGTTGTCTGTGTACTGTACGTTAAAAAAACCCTGAGGGAATTTTAACTTCTTCTATGGGGAATAATTTCACGTACTAAAAAATAATTGTATTTACTAACCCCTTTTTTGACCTAGCATGCACTTTTAAAGGAGACATTATAAGCAGTAACCTATATAATGTCTGTTGTGACTACAAAATATTGTAGGTTATTAAAAAAGACACAACTAGACATACAGCAGGTCATTCAAGATTTTGTTTATTTTCTTTACTTTTCTCTTTGCTTGAACCATGAAAAGAAAACACCAAGTTACCCTTTTAATATTTGATAACTATTATATTGGTTCTTCTTCACACCATGATATAAGGTGTTTAGCACAAAGAGTTTTAAATTACATTTATCTTTCAGGCATTTACATTTTCATCCCAGATGAGTGGCTGCTTTTAAAGTTTGGGCAAAATCACAGCATCATGAAAAGCAGTGACAAAGAGAAAAAACCTTGAAAGTCAATATTTAATGGACATGTGTACTATAGACAGCTAGAAAAAGCTCAAAATGTTTAGAGTGCAAGAATTAGAAAATGTTGGGTTTAAATTTTAAAATATAGTTTTATTTTTATTATGAGAAGATAAGAAAATTGGGGAATATTTTTAGACATCTTTTCTTTTACATTGACCTGCTTTTCCACATTCTTGGAAGCTAAAAAAAAATCTAACAATCTTTTAGCAAATGTTACACTCTAACTCTGCTCTGGTTTAGTGACAAGCAAGATTTCACTTGTAAGCTCTTTGCTCCCGTTCTGCATAAGTTATTACCTTCTCCCCTGAATCCTTGAGCAGGAGAGGGATGCTGGCAGTAAGAAATGCCTCCTACTGCTCTCATGAGGACAGCAAAGATTTGTAATTTAACAGAATCCCATCATGTAGCAGTTTATGCAACTCTTCACCACTGTACATTAGCATGTAAAACCTTTCGGGAAGGATATTCATCCCACAAAAATGAGGATCACCCCATTCAATTACATGTCTGTGCAGGGACATGGAGATGAAGGGATGTGTAAATGCTTCATTCATAGAATCACAGAGTCACAGAATCTTTAAGGATGGAAAAGACCACCAAGATCACCGAGTCCAACCTTTGACCAAACACCACCATGCCAATTAAACCATAGCACTAATTGCCAAGCCCAGCTGCTTCTTGACCACTTCCAGGGATGGTGACCCCACCACCTCCCTGGGCTGCCTCTTCCAATGTTTAAACACCCTTTTTCCTGATGTCCAACTGAACCTCCCCGGTGGAGCTTGAGTCTGTATGTTCTTATCCTGTCAATTACTGAAAATATTCATTATTGAAAACCAGAGGGCTGAAGTTTAGATACCCAGAGCCCAGCATGTGAGATTTTGTTTCCTTCTACTGCACTGATGTCAGAAAGGGTAAGCAGTAAAGGGAAGGGGAAAGTGGGAAGGCTTTGAGTCATCTGGAACTGACCTTCACTATTGCACTCAGTCTTTTAAAACCTGATTTTGCTAACCTGGTTTCAAACCACCTAGAAACCTTCACTAGCAGAGCAAAAGAGGATGGGAACTGGCAGCACCTGAAAGTGGATGCTGTAGCAGTGCCTGTCTCTCTCAGCACAGCTGTGTTTGCCTTGGGACACCCAGAGAGGCGGTCAGTAAGCAGGGCCTGGAGTAAAGCTGAAAAGGAGGTCTCAGACTGTCTCTTTTTGTTATTCATGCCACAGTAGCAACTCTCCCATGGAGATTTAGAAAGCACTTGCCACTCCCCTTTCAATATCCCCAACAAAAATGCACTGGATTTCACACAAATAAAGAGGGGGTTACAAACCCTGCTTCTGTCCTTGCTGGGGCTCGAGGCTTGCTTTTTAAGAGAGTGACCTGAAAGGAAAATTTCAGTCTCAGAAGTGGTTTTGTGCAGCATTCAGCAGCATGCTTACTCGCCTCAGCTGCCTCCAGTGCTTCCGTCACATAAAACTAAGTCAAAAATGAGACAGCAAATATCAGTGGGAGGGAACAGATAGGAACTGTGTGTGCTTAGGAAAATGAGCAGCAGGTCTAAGTGGTCCTCAGTTGTCAGCCATAGGTTTTGGGGTTCTGGGTAGCCTTTAGAGAAGACCAGTCTGCTATTATCATCACAAAGATTTAGAGTTTAAAAATACTTTTAATAACCTATTGCAGTGACCATGATATCCTTCTAAGGAGATTCTTCCTTGATGGTGACTCAGTCAGACAGAGGAATTGTGTGCCCACCACATGAGGAGACTGCTTGAAATAATCCCACAAAGATGAAATCCTGTGACCAAGAATACCAGTCATTTAGGGGTGGATAAAAAAATAAAGACAGATGTGAAGCAGGTAAGATTTTCATATCTGCACCAAAAAGGAGGAAAAAAAGTAAATTTTTCACTAATGCTAATTTTCATGCAAACATCTGGGTCATTTTCCGCAGGTCACTGAATCACAGATGTGTAGGGTATATATATATAAAATAAAGGTAGCAGTATTTTTTTGTTGCATGTGTGAGAATCTCATCACTAATTGCTGCAAACCTGGTTTAGGATTAGGCGATAAACATTAATCCTCCTGCCAAGTTGGAAGGGTTTTCTTCTCTTTAGCTCCATAACTTAGGGTCTCGCTGTTTGGACAGCAAGATGTGAGAGCTCTCTTGATGCCTGCATGAGTGCTGCTGTTACCCTGATGTTTCTGTGAAACACCACTGCTAGTCACAGGTAGCACAAAAGCTCCCCAGAGAAAAGGAAAAAGAAACACAGGATTCAGCAGCTTCAGGGTGTATTTCTTGCCTGTAAAACCAGTACATAGCTGATAGTCTTTCCTCCCTCTATACCCCAAAATATTAGGCACTGAAGAGACAAACACTGTCTTAATTGTCCCTTATTGTTGTTTTCTAAAGTGAGATGAGTTGGTGTATAAAATCACAGATTTAACTTAGAATTCGATATGCACACTGCTTTCATTGTCAGTTTACAACTCTTCTTGTGACTGTTTTGGAAGTATATTTAAGCCACCTTCCTTACATGTATGCCCAGAGTCCAGCTAACTGAAAGGAGACTGTTTTATATTCATCTCACCTGAACTACTCTTCCTAGTTAGTTACCCAGATCTTCCTGCCAGGAGCTGGCAAAATGCAGCACTCATAAAAATATCAATATAGAAATCAGCTGTGGGTACAGAGCACACAGGCATGAAAGAGCCACTGTGAAAGGAAACAAAGGTCAGGAGGTGTCTGGAACCTGTGGTGGGTTGGCCCTGGATGCCAGGTGCCCACCACAGCTGCTCCATCAATCCCCTCCTCAGCTGGACAGGACAGAAAATATAATGAAAGGCTCATGGGTCAAGATAAAGGCAGGGAGAGATTACTCACTGATTACTGTCACGGGCAAAACAGACTCAACTTAGGGAAATTAGTTTAATTTATTACCAATCTAATCAGAGTAGGGTAATGAGAAATAAATACTAAATTGTACAACACCTTACCCCACCCCTCCCTCCTTCCTAGGCTTGACTTTACCCCCAAATTCTCTACCTTCTCCTCTGCCCAGTGACACAGGAGGACAGAGAATGGGGGTTGTGGTCAGTTCACCACACGTTGTTTCTGCCACCCTTTCCTCCTCAGGGGGAGGACTCCTCACACGCTTCCCCTGCTCCAGCAGGGGATCTCTCTCATAGGACACGGTTCTCCACAAACTTCTCCATTGTGAGTCCTTTCCACAGGCTACAGTTCTTCACAAATTGCCCAGCATGGGCCCCTTCCACAGAGTGCAGTCCTTCAGGAACAGGCTGCTCCAGCACGGGCCCACCGCAGGGTCACAAGTCCTGCTAGCAAACCTGCTCTAGCACTGGCTCCTCTCTCCTTAGGTCCACAGATCCTACCAGGAGTCTGCTCCAGAGAAGGCTTCCCACAGGGTCACAGCCTCCTTTGGACACTGCTCCAGTGTGGGCTCCTCCAGGGGCTGCAGGTGGATCTCTGCTCCATAGTGGACCTTCATGGGCTGCAGGGGCACAGCTGCCTCACCCTGGTCTGCACAGCGGGCTGCAGGGGAATCTCAGCTCTGATGCCTGGAGCACCTCCTCCCCCTCCTTCTGCACTGACCTGGGTGTCTGCAGAGTTGTTCCTCTCACACATTCTCACTCTGCTCTTCTCTGGTGTAGCAATTACATCTGCACAATAACTTTTCTCTCCTTAAATATGTTATCACAGAGGTGTTACTGTCATTCCTAATTGTCTTGGCCTTTTCCAGGGGCACATCTGTTCTGGAGCTGGCAGGCATTGGCTCTGTTGGACATAGGAGAACCTTCTGGCAGCTTCTCAGCTCCCTGTAGCCCCCGACTCCTACCAAAACCTACACAAACTCAGTACAGAACTTTTGGGTAAGTAAAGACATTTTTGCTTACTTTAAGGTTCAGCCTGACTCAGTATAGATAATCTCAACTAGGACGACTCTCAGATTTCAAAATTTTTATTGATTCAGGCCACAAATTCTAGAACAAGAACTCTAAAAAAGTCAAAGAAATCTTCCTTCTACTTTCAAACAGTTTACTTTTGATAACAAATGCTAGGAAAACGTTTATGTCCTGGTAGTATTAAAGTTTAAATGCCTGATCTTTTACCTCTGTAACTGATCTTTGGCTCGGCCGTATTGTACATGAGGTGCATGGAACAGCTCCGGGCAAGGAGTTACGGTAGATACAACAGCCTGATACCACCCAGCCATGCTCACAGGACAAAGCTGAGCTGTTAAGGTACAACGAAACACGCATAGAACTTGCTGGCAGATAGGGCTGATGTGCCTCAGGATACCATTGGCCCTCCTGTCTGCAAGGGCACCGCTGGCTCCTGGTCAGCTTGTCACCCACCAAGACTTCCACGTCCTTATAAGCAGAACTGCTCTTTAGTAGGTCAGCCCCAGCCTGTGGTGGTACTTGGGGTTATTCCTCCCCAGGTGCAGGACCCTACACTTGCCCTTGTTGAAAATCCTCACAGCTCTCATGTGCACAGCCACGTTTGTGCAGGAGAGATGTCTTGTTACCTAACACACTTACATGCCTCGTGGTTAAACCCGTTTCCTTGAGTGAGAACCAGACTGAAGGTTCTCAGACTGAGGAAGGCAAACTACTCAGGTCTTCCACTTCCTTTAATGGTCTAACTGGGTCACAGTATCAGAGACCTCTCCTTTCCTTGGCTAAAGTTCGAAAGAAAATGTCCATGGCTAATTTGTCCTGCAGTAGACTCAGAGAGCTCCATGCAGGCTCCCCCAAGGAGGTCTGCTTGGGGCCACATTCTTCATATGGACCTCCCCAACACCTGCAGTTGCTGTGCAATTGCTGCCTAAACCCCACTGAAATTCACCTGAATAGACAAATGTGTCTCAATCTCCTTCTTCAGATCGTGGGCGCCTTCCAGCCATCCGAATGAGTCTCCCTTGTGCAGTCTTCTCTTTATATTCCCAGGTCACAACTCTGTAGGGAAATGAGGATCATTCCTACTTCTTGGAGAAAGTGAAGAACAAAATATCATTGCCTGATGCCCTAATATCATTCATGTTTTCCTCACTTCTGGCAAAATTCATGAGTATCTTTCCCAGAGGCTGGTGATATTCACTGACTGTGATGAACTATTCGCATTTGGTGCTTTGTAAAATTTCTCAGAAAAAAACCCCAAAGACCTTCAAAGAGCATCTTTTTTCTTTTAATCTAACAGAAAGCCTACTGACAAGGAGTTTGTAATATTCATTTAGGCCATAAAAAAGATCTTGAAAGGTATATTGCAGAACAGTAAGCCTTTGTTCTTAGACTGGTCAGATAAAGGCCAACTACTATTGTGAAAATTTGTATTGCTGCTGTTATCTGATTAGATCAAATCTACTTACTGAAACAAAAATAAAGCTCCAAGCTTTTGCCGGGGCTTTAAGCCATAATAATATATGCATTTGTGCTCATAAAAAGTTGTGCAGTGTAAATACACTTTTTGTCATGGGGCCCCTCTAGCCAATTAAGATCTAAAAAAGAAACTATTTCATTCATTAGATGATTAATGAATGCGCCCCGTCCCACCCCCTCAGCCTCTCCCTCAAGTTGCCAGGATGCTTAACTCAAATATAGCATATTTCCTCTTAAAATCAGGAAGCATCTTATAAGGTGAGTGGGCACTGTGACAGTTCCTGTCATTGATGAAGAAAAGCATAAGGCAATAAGGCATTTAATGACCTGACAGAGCAGCAGGACCATAAAAGCCAGCACTGGTTTTGCTGTAATGATCTACTTCCTGTTTGTATTTATGTGTTTCTTTTGATATCCCATCAGATTATATGATGAGATGCAAAATACACAAAGACAGATGTGATTCCTCTACTTACAGTGTAACAGTAACAAGAGAGCAGTCCCCAGAAGGAAAGGAAAATAAACTTGAAAATAGAGACTAAAACATGCTCTGGGCTATTCTGTGGAGGACAGGAGTAAATTGGATAGGCAGAGAGAGAGTGCCTTAACCCCAGACCCCAGCTCCTGGCCCCAGCTCAGCTGTTTTTAGCCTCTAGCACTGTTTTGAGTGTGTTCCTGCTGAGCAGAACCAGCCTGCTCCTTTCCCTGCCCAGCTGGCTGCTGGGCAGGCTGTTCCAGTAAGGCCCCCAGCACTGGGCACTGGTCCATGAGCCAGCCCCGGGCAGCCCAGCTCTACGCTGTGTCTCACAGGGCATCACGAAGCCAGAAAGAGCCTCAGCTGCGCCTCAGAAGAGGACCAACAACCAGTCTTCCAGGTCCTAAGGAAATAGGGCTTCAGTGAGGACAGTGAAGATATGGAGGTTTGGGGGCTTTTGGGTTTCGTTTTTGTTTTTTGGGTTTTTGGGGGTTTTTTTTGCAAGTTTTTGCTACTGTTGTTTTCCAGCAGAGGCACTCTTTCAAAGCTGCACAAACCACCTGTGGGCAGTCACAGTCACCACTTAGGTATTCTTACCTCACATCCTGAGCCCATGTTTTCCTTATTCTTTGAAAGCTGTCATGTGAGAACTGCCTGGTCTATACTAGAAGCCACCCCGGGGAAAAAAATGTCTCCTTCCTGTTAGTTTCCCTTCCCCCTTTGCTGTAATTTTGGACTGTGTTTTTCACAAACTGGATTTAGCCCAGGGACACAATGTCCTTTTTTTGTGCTTGCAGGATAATTAGAAACAGCCAGGATTTAAGCTCTCACCTGGAAAAGATCAAAGTGATAACAGGAAAGGAGTCTTAAGAATGACAGTCAAGTTCTTTAGTTACAGGAAGCCAGCTTTCAGAGATGAGACAGAAATTCTTCAGGAAGCAGTGAATTCTTGAGGAAGTGGAGAAGCAGCATGCAGACTGTAACTCCTAGGGTCACAAGCAGAGCTCTGTACAGTTCTTTTTAAAGCCTTTTTATAAAACTCATCAGTGCTGTCATGCCTGTGAAACAGTTGTCAGGCATAAAACAGTGGTAATGGTTTGGTAGCCTGAAGTCAGCAAAGATGAGTAACAGTGGCCAGCCAGAGGGGGAGTGGCATAGTTACCACTCCTGCACTTCTGGGACCAGATCTGGGCACATTTTTTATTAAAGAATTATTAAAAAAGTATGGAAACAGATTCCTGAATATGTGCAGCCAAGCAGAACAAATTATAACAGAGATGTTTGCTTTTGCAAGTATGTTTTTTTTGCACATGTATTTTAAAAAAGAAATCAAAAGATAACAAACTGCAAATGTCCAGTGACAAAAGGACCGTAAATATAATACATATAATATAAAGAGAGATAAAATCTGTCCAGCTTTTAAGTGAAATTAGAAACTTGCTCCAGACTTTCCTGGAATCGAGATGTTTGAGTTTATGTGAAATAGGCGTTTGATCTGAATGAATTTGAGTTTGCTCTTGGTGGTGGAGGAGAAAAATGTGAAAATTTCACTCACTAGTATGGCTGACAAAACTCTGTACTGCCGAACCTGCGATGCAATGAAGACCCACCAAGTCAAGAAGGTAGAAAAGTAGCTGGTAGCCTTCCTGAAACCATTCCTGTGGGAGGCTCTTGGTGAGGGAGCTGTTCCATTGACTTCCAGCATGGCAGTAGCATCCTAGGGCTCACCTGCATATATATCCCAGATCAATTGCTTATCTACTGATTATGCTTACACAAGATAGGAAGAACGGCCGTCACACAGGCTGAGCTGCATGAAAGGCATTTAGAGTGGAAGCAGGAGACTGAATTGCACACTCCATGCAGTGCATCTAGAAAAACACGCACCTGATTTCTGAATCCATACAGACCTGCAGTGAGACACCATGGGAGTGCCAAAACAGAAATCTCCATGCAGGTTATATTTTAAATTCTCTCCCTACCAAGCTCTTTCCCGAGAGAAAGCCAGCTATGTCTTCATTTAGCACATTAATCTGTCAAATAAAACAGCTACAGTCAGCTCTGTTTTCTCCACAATGCAACACCAAACCCTTTTTTCACACTCATACCCACTAACTGTGGAAGCATTGGTTATTTTGGACAGGAGGCACTCTCCTCCTCTTCCATTATAGCTCTTCCAACTGAGTGAATAATGTTCAAGATTCTCTAAATCAAAGACATTTTTCAGCCTAATGAGGGGTTGGGAGATGCTTTGTATGGGGCCAGGGGAGGGAAGGGAAGAGATCTGCTCTGGGCTGCTTCCGTATTCTGACTATTCACATGTTCAACCCAGAAACCATCCTTAGAGAACGCTGTGGAGGCCCTTCTTGCCCTCCCCTCTGGTTCCTGTCCTTCACCACCTCACTCAGCTTCTGAAAGTTCTTGCATAATGACACAGCTTCACAAGGAAGCTGGAGGAGGCCAAAATCAGCCTGTTGCCAATTAAGAGGAAGACACACGTCTCATTCACCCTCGGGCAGAGATCTGATGGACTGAACTCTCCCATGACCTGAGTGAACACTCCCAGCCATAAGTCACAGAATTAAAGAAATTCAGCAACAGTTCACTGCTCCATTTTACGACATTGCTGTGTTTTAGGCTAGGTCTGAGCTAGAAGCCTGCCTACCTGACAACACCTATGCCATGTAGCCAGATTAGATGCTGGCCAGTCAGCCCTGCCAGACTCGGGCACTGCTGGATATCTGCAAAAGCAAAACACCTCGTGCTCGAGTTCTCAAGTACCGAAGTCCAGGGTGGAACTGCCGACATCCCACAAACCGGACTCTTCAAAGGCCAGGTGCAGATGTGGTCCTGCCTTATCAAGTCCCACCTCCAACACCTTTGTGCCTCTTAGGGACTTTGTACCCCACAGATCTATTTTTTCTGCCATAAAAGGAGTGTAATAATCCTTGTCTGCCTCGCGCGAGGAAAAAGTGAATGAATTCTACGTTACATAGTGCTTTAAGTGCAACCCTGCTGCCAAAACATTCTTCTAGGGGTGGAGAACCTTATTTCTTGGCGGCTTAAAGGGAGATTGGAAAGAGGGGAGGTCGAGGGTGGTAAGGGAGGGTGAAGACTGACCCTTGGAGCGCCGTGGGCTGTGACGGACCCGTGTAAGGCTGTCGCTCTCTCCCGCCGCTCCCGCCCGCAGCCCAGCTCCGTGTCCCGGCGCCGCCGCCGGCGCTCCGGGGCGGAGCGGCCCCGCACGGAAACCCGGCCGGGAAGAGCTGCTTTGTTCCCCGCGTTGTTCCCTGTTCCCCGCGTTGTTCCCGCATACACACCGGCCGGCTGGAGCGGGACAGCGTCCTCCACCTGCCGGGAATGGCTGGGGCGCGGTGTCGGCGGGGCAAGCACCGCCCCAGGGAGACCGCGAACAAGCTGTGTAGCTGAGCTGCTCTCACGCAAGGCGAGAGTAAACAAAGGGCAGAGCCAGAGAGCTGGGCTACCGCAGGGGTAAGGAGAAGAGGAAAGTGGTGATTATGTGGATACGGAACGGGAAAAAATATTTTTAAAGGTAGGATCATGAGTGAAGAAGCACTGGAAGGTAAATTCCCCAGCAGAATGGAAATCCTCCGCGGCTTTCCAAGATCGGCTGCTGAATACCGAACTGTAGGGCCCCAATACCAGAAGGAAGTGAAGTGTTGGAGGAGGTCCAGAGGAGGGTCACAAAGATTCTTAGAGGGCTGGAGTATCTCTCCTGTGAAGACAGACTTAGAGAGCTGGAGATTTTCAGCCTGGAGAAGAGAAGGCTCCAGGGAGACCTTCTTATAGCACCTTCCAGTACTTAAAGGGTGCCCCCAAGAGAGCAGGAGAAGGACTTTTTACAAAGGTGTGTAGTCACACAAGGGGGAATGGCTTTAAACTGACAGAATTTAGATTAGATTTGGATTACATGTTGGGAAGAAATTCTTCACTGTGAGGGTGGGGAGGCACTGGAACAGGTTTCCCAGAGAAGCTGTGGATGCCCCTTCCCTGGAAGTGTTCATGGTCAGGTTGGATGGGGCTCTGAGCAACCTGGTCTAGTGGAAGGTGTCACTGCCCATGGCAGGGGAGTTGGAACTGGATGATCTTTACACTCCCTTGCAACCCAAACCATTCCGTGATTCTGTGGAAGAGGGTCAGGCCAGGGAAAACCAGACTGAGGGGTGCAGCCAGAGCACAGGAGGGAGCTTTTATGGGCTTTGCTACATTTTAATCTATAGGAGATGATCAGACCGACTCATCTCAGTCAAAGAAACGTGAACATTTGTGTTTGCCAGCTGCTTGGTGCCTGAGCTGTTTCTTCTGGTCTTTTTTCAGGTGGAAAGAGCCAGCACATCTGTTTCTTACCTCCCGCACAGCTGACTCTGTTGTGCACGTAATCTGACCCAAGATAACTGTAAGCAGGTGATCCTCCACTCACATTGTTATCCTGTTTCTAATGGCCATTATATTCTATTTGCTACGTTACCTTATACTAAGTGGAATACGTAGGCTTCTTAAAGACTTTAGGATTGAATGATAGATCTGTAACCGAAGTAATTTATTTGCCTGTTACTGTAATTCTTAGAGAGCAATCCAGGAATAAAAAGGGGAGGTAAAAGAGAGGACAGGGTAATTTTTATTTTAAAAAATTATAGTAATTTATGTTTTCCTGTTACGTTTAGATAAAATTTCTCAAAATTGATGCTGTTTGAAAAAGTGACCACCTCTGAGCTAACTCCTGAGCTCACTTTTTCATGGCCGTATCCACAGCAGGGAGCTGGGGATTCAGTAACATTGTGTGGGAGACATGGGAGCCTAAAGCACTGGATCTACAATACACATCTTGTTAACCAAAGCATCACCTAATCTGGACAGCTGGAAATGCAGCACTGAGGGCCATGTTTTAAGATTATGAAATAAAATGAGTCTCCACTCTGTTGGGGTTGCGTAAGTCTCAACCTCTTTTGGAATTTAGTGCCTAAGGCAGCTCTTACTTGCAAGTCACACCCAGGTTGTGGACCCTTCTCCTATCCAGATCGCTCCTTCTGGAGCCCTCATCTTCCTAATAGGATGGGAACTCTGCTTCTGTCCCTGATGTCCCCTGGTATCCCACCAGACCACGAGGATATCTAGACAGGAAATTCTTACTCTTTCCTGCTTAAGCTGTTCTGCTTTCTATGGACTCATCTGGGCCAGAGATGACACCAAAGTGCCCATTTTCGTACTAATCTGGGTTATGTACCTTTAATTACTAATACTTATGTCACTCCTGTATTAAGTACTTATAAGTGATTGCATACCATAAAGCCTAGACCTCCAGGGCCACTGCAACTACAAAAGGCATGCAAAGGGGAGCACTTCATGTCATCTCATTACATTTGATTACAATCACTTCATTTCAGGGTTTTCTTTTATTTCTTTAAACTGAATTTCGTTTCATTTTAAGTCCACCCCGGTCAGTTTGTTTTAGTTTGCTATCTGACTTCGAGATTTTATTTCCTTTCATGAAAGGAAAGTCTGCATTTCATGAAAGGAAATGAAATCTTGCTATTTCAGTGAGGATCAATTTGGCAAGGTTCAGTCCATTTCCCTGCACTTCATGTCATCCCGTGCCATGTTATTGTTTTCACGTTGTTTCAGAATTTTCTCCTTTTTTTTTAGCATGTCATTTAATCAATTTCTTCTCCTGTCTCTTTGTTTGACTTCATTCCCTGAATTCAGGATTTCAATAAGTATGATTTTGGCAAGTTTTGGTCATGAAATGAAAGGAGATAAAATCTTGATATCAGAGAAAAAAGTGAAACAAACATACTGGAAAGGAGATATGATAACATCAAATTCAGGTCACAAAAAAAAAGAAAATTTGGAAATGGAGTGACTACAATGAAATAGATTGGGATGAAATGAGGTGCAGTGAAAAGGATAGAACCTTGCCAAAATCATACTCGTTGAAATCTCGAAATCAGGAAATGAAGGGAAACAAATAAAGAGGAGAAGAAATTGATGAAATGAAATCCTAAGAAAAAAAACCCAAAAATTCTGAAATGAAGTGAAAACCATATAATGGAATTGGATGACATGAAGTGCAGTGAAATGGCCTGAACCTTTCTGAATTGATAGTCATTGAAATGGTGAGATGTCATTTCATTTCATGAAATGAAGAATTTCCTTTCATGAAAGGAAATGAAATCTTGAAATCAGAGAAGAAAGTGTAACAAACACTGTGGAAAGAAGATATCATTAAAAAAAATGCAATTAAAAAAAAAAGAAAATTTGGAAATGGAGTGACTACAGCCAAATGGATTGGGATGAAATGAGGTGCTGTGAAAAGGACCGAAACTTGCCAAAATTTTAATAACATAAATCCCGAAATCAGGGAACGAAGTAAAATGAAAAGACAGGAGAAGAAATTGATGAAATGAAATGCTTAAAAAAAAAGAAAAAATTCGCACCAAAGTGAAAACAATAAAATTGAAGGGCATGACATGAGGAGCAGCCTGTGGCTGAGAGAAGATGCTGCCTCCTAAAATCACTAACGTCACAGGATTTTTCCCAGACCAAAGCGGCCAGCAACTAGGATTCTGGCTGCCCTTAGAGACCCAGATGCCACCTCTGACCTGAGCCCGAGACACTGAGGGAAATTAGGTTTTCTTCCCAGGAAAAAGGGCCACCGTTCACATCTAGTCGCATGTGGCCGACAGTGGCGTGCTGCCTACTAAAATTGTGAAGGTCGCAGGATTTCTCCAAGAACAAAGCTGCCATCAACACAGATTCTGTCTCCCCTTGTACCCAAGATGCCACCTCTGACCTGCTTTCGAGACACTGAGAGGCTGAGGTTTTTTTTCCCATGGAAAATGGCCCCCAGTCATGTCCAGGCACATGTGACTGAGAGTGGAATGCCGCCACTTAAAATCGAGAACGTCACAGGATTTCTCCCAGACCAAAGCTACCAGCAACTAGGTGGCTGCCTTTGTAGCCCCAGACACCACCTCTGACCTCATGCAAGACAGTGGGGGAATGAGTTATTTTTCCCGTGGAATATGGCCACC
Source organism: Rhagologus leucostigma (assembly GCA_013397725.1). NCBI lineage: Eukaryota > Metazoa > Chordata > Aves > Passeriformes > Rhagologus > Rhagologus leucostigma. Next base: position 226,617 of record VZTD01004037.1, read on the forward strand.
GTTCGCATCTAGTTGCGTGTGGCCGACAGTGGGGTGCCGCCTACAAAATGTCGATTGGCACAGGATTTCTCCTAGACCAAAGCTGCCAGCAACTAGGACGGTGGCTGTGTTTGGAGCCTCAGCCACCACCTCTCAGCTGACCCCAAAACACTGGGGGAATTATTTTTTTTTCCCATGGAAATGGCCACTGTTCTCGTTCAGTCGCATGTGGAATGCCGCCTCCAAAATGGCAAACATCGCAGGATTTCTCCCAGACCAAAGGGTTAGAGTTAAGGGTTAGGGTTAGGGTTACAGTTATGGTTACTGTTAGGATTAGGGTTAGGGTTAGTTGTTCGCCATTAGTGTTAGGGTTAGGGTAAGCGTTAGGGTTAGTCACATGTGGCGGAGAGTGGGTTGCCGCCTCCAAAATGGTCAATGTTGCAGGATTTCTCCCAGATAAAAGCTGCCAGCTACTAGGACTCTGCCTGTGCTTGGAGCCTCAGACGCCACCTCTCACCTGACCCCAAGACACTGGGGGAATGAGTTTTTTTCCCACGGAAAATGGCCACCGTTCGTGTCCAGACGCATGTGGCCGACAGTTCTTGCAGCCTCCAAAATGGCAAAAGTCGCAGGATTTCGCCCAGACCAAAGCTTCCAGCAACTAGGACTCTGGCTGCCCTTGGAGTGCCACATGCCACCTCTTAACTGATATCTTGAAATGGGGGGGGCTGAGTTTTGTTTCCCATGGAAAAGGGCCAGCGTTCGCCTCCAGGCACCTGTGGCCAGAGTGGGGTGCCGCCTCCTAAAACTGCGAATGGCATAGGATTTCTCATTCCCTACCAGTTTGCATTATTCCTTCCCATTTATGCTCAAGACTAATGAATTTGGGATTTTAGACTGCTGCTCAATATGGTAGCACCCATATCCTGCCTTGGATTATTGAAAGCAAAGAGTTGGCATCACTGAATTTCTGTTTCCTTCTATAAGTTAGGAAATGTTTCCCTAAGCCTTGGTAGCAGTGATCCTGGTTATAACTTGTGGTTTAAACAGGTAATTTCCTATTTTAGATTCTAAAGATTCATGGGGTTTCTTTATGCCTTTGTAGGGGATGGAAACCCAGAAGGGTGAACGCCCATCTGTCAAGAAGCCTGTGAAGAAGAATGATGGCTCGAAGAAGCCCCAGGCCACATTGCCCTCTAGGAAACGGTACTGAGCACTTTTACATGTCTCTTCCTCAGGAAAATCTTTCTGGCGGAGATGACCTGTGCCAGGATTGTTTCCTTTCCCTACAAATGCTCTATGATAAAAAATGTCTACTTCTGCATTACGCTGAACACAACTTCTCTGGAGGGGTTTCCACAAAAATTGTGAGACAAAAAGACACCCAATGGTTGCAGCTCAGAAGATCCAGTGCAGTGGCAAGGACAGTGTTGTGGAGGCAGTGAGAGGGCCACGTCTCTACTGTCTAACTTGGGACAAGTAAATTCAACCAGGGTTTTGTTTTCATCTGAGTGGAGTCTTTTTCAGATGGCTGTTTTGATGAGAAGTCCCAGTCTAGAAACAAGATGCCATCCCCCAAACTTCCTTTGCATGTGGTTTGGCCTGGCTGAATCATGGTTTTCTTACCCCCAAACAGTAGCAAGTTTGAGTAGTAAGTAGCAAGCCAATTCTTGAGCAACTTTGGTCAGCAGGTGTCTCAATGTGGACTTTCTGTCTTGATATTCCTGTTCTTCATACTGTTTGCTTGATGGATGGCATGTTTGGTTTATTTCCCCCTGTGCTGCAATCGGCATTTAAGACAGGAATTTGGTCNTGTGAGCGTAGTGCTGTGATGTCTGGCTTCTGCTTTTATCTCTGTTACTGATTTCCTGGATCCTTCAGAGGTGCCCCTATTCATCTGTTCAGATGCATCTGAGCTACTTTTCTAGACTGCCATGCCTGGTGTAGACACACTTCTCCAGAGTGATGAGTTTCCTTATAATAAAGACACACACCTCCCATATGATGAGGCATTTAAGCTTGGAAGTAGTCTTTCCTCACAAAGCAATGCAACGTGTGTACCTGGGAAGCCATCTGAAGGTA
>VZTD01004039.1:0-66478 GCA_013397725.1 Rhagologus leucostigma
TTTGCTTTCAAACTAGGACACCTAGATAAGTCACTATGTACCTTCTACTTTTCCCGTCAGGAAAACCTTTCTTACTGGGGTGCATCAAAGTTTACCAGTACAGATCTGCTATGCAATTGTTCACTGTCATAACCACAATGTTGTTGAGCAGATCAAGACTATAAGCAAGTATATTCTTATATGTTTGAGAATTAATAAATATATCCTCAGTTTTAAGTACATTACAGTACATTACTATGCTGAATTTAAGAGCATCTCTATATGAAAAAATTTACTGCATCCAGAATTTTAGTTTTACTCTGTATTGCAAAAAATCAAATATGTTAAAGATAACTTTAATTGAGATTGGATCGTATTTGGAGATGGATAATTATTGTGAGGTTTTGCTGAAAAAAATGGTTTAAAAAACATAATGATTCTGTTCCCATATATGTTTGCATATGCATTATGCAACCCTTACTGCTTTTGGTGTTCAATACCTTGCTATACATATATGTTTTGAGTTGCACCATTTGTTTCAAATATATATTTGTTTTTTGCTTGGACATTGAAAGAAATGTGTTGGTTTGACTAGCTTGCTAGTTTCCTTCTCATCCTAATTCCCATGAAGTCGTGCAGCACACTGGTATTACAAAATTCAGGGCAATATTTTTAGGATCTGATTTTGTAAGTGCTTTAAGGCATTAGAATCTGAACTATAACTTTGACTGAAAAGGAACCTCTCAAGACTGGATGGTATTTTTCTTCAAATTTTTACTAGTATTTTCCCATTTGAGATGCTCTTGTAATTTCATGTTATGTTATATAAATTCAGATAAGAATGAAAAACACAGATCAGTAAGATCACACGTCTTCTAGGCAGGGCATCCTTTTCCAGTCTGTTTGCTCCTGTGAGATTTTTGTTTACCTATCAGCCCTCATTCACAGTGTCATTTTTGATCCTGAGCTTTTTACTGAGACCTACATCAAACACGTGGTTAGAGAACTCGTGTCTCCATCTTGGGAATTTAGCACAGTTAAAATCTTTGCTGCCTGAGCAAGTTACTGAGGTTAAGGGCTGTATCTTTATATCTTAAAATCTGGAGAACTGCTGCTGCTTCGTATAGGTACCGCAGATGATTTTCTGCACAGTCCTCCATCTGCAGAATATCCAGGCCCTGTTTCTGCTACAACAGAGATGTGCCAGCAAATCACAGCTGAAACCACCCTTTGCTAAAATGTACTGAATTTTAAGTTCTATTCCATGGTCCATCTCACTGTGCTGCCTGCTCCCTATCTCCTGACTTGGAGTCTTGATGGTCTGGTTTCCTTCTAAGAGGTTTTTTAAAAATCATTGTTCTGGGTTCTTCCTCTCAGTACTGCCTTTTGTTCGAGCTGCAGCACTCAGAGGGAGGCTTGGCCTGTGCGTTGCCTCTTCCAGGCTTTCCATGGAGCACCATCTGGCAGTGCTTTGCACATCCACATCTCAAAACTGCCTCTGCACTTTCTTTCGGGAAACAAACCACACAGGATTGTGTATAGTAGCCCTCAAGTCTGGGAAGAAAGGGGTCTGAATTTCATGTTTATTCATTGGCAAGGGAAGGGACTGTGTCTCTTGGAGTTTTCCCACATATGAACCTGATTATTTCCTCAGCTGTGGAAGGCAGACTGTTGTCTGCCAGGACACCTGCAGAGACCCAGCAGGTAATCGAGCCTCACACCCTGCAAGGCTGTGGGAAGGGCAGACTCAAGTGAGAGCAGTTCACAGGATGGGAGACACGTTTTCCCATCCCTACTCTGTCCTCCTGTCTAGTTTACCTGGAACTTGCACGAGATACAGAAATCAAGCTGAGGGGAAAAACACAGGACAATGTGATCCACAGCAGATCTATACAGATAGTCTTGGGCTCTCCAATGCTCTTAACTTCCCAACCAGACCTGAGATTCTGTTGGCATTGACCAGCCTGAACACAGGCACAGCAAATGGGCTTTATTCACTCCTGCTTGAGCAAGGCTGAGAAAGTCATTGCCTTAAAAGCCCTTTCTGTACTGAGTGTCGCTTGTTAACCTTTTTAATCTTGTTATTCCTGTTTATGCATATATTTAGGAGCAGGATGCTAGGATGGCAGCTTTTTAAACGCAATTTCACAGAGTACTCATGTTTGTTTTAAAATACATGTTGAAGCCACCTATGTAAAGGGCAAATCCTAATAAAAAGATGCTTTGAAAGAGACTTTGGTTTTCACACAAAGCTGACATGATATGGAGAGAGGATGTATGCTCTCTCACAGCACAAAATATTCTGTTATATAAGTTCTCTATTCTGCAAAGGGCAGGTAGGACACCTTTGTTGCTGCTTTCTGTAAGAATCCAAAAGCTGAGGTTTTTAATTTCTGGTTTTCTCTTATCTAACAAGTTAAGCCTCCTTCTTTAGCCTGTTTTAGCAGTGTGAGTACAACTTCCGTATTTTCCAATATTGCATCTCTTGATGAGATTTTTTTCTATTTTTCTTCACTGTTCAGGTAAAAAGTGGTAATAAATACTAAAAAATTATCATATATACATATAGTTGACTCTATACCAGTCGAGGGAAATATACAGCAACATGTGTTAAGATCCAAGAGGCAATTTTCATCTGCCAGGTATTAGGTGCCTATCAAATGTCTGCAGAGCAATGGAAAATTAGTATCTGTATTTTTCATGTAGCCTATGTAATGAGCCCACTGGTAAAAAAAATCCATTCTCTTCCTCTTTCATCAGGTTCTTTATTTTAGCTTTACGAGGAACCTTTGGAGCATCTCTTATTCTGAAAGCACAGCAAGGAGATAAACTACCTAAGGGGCAACAGGCTCTTGAAATCCAGAAAATAAGATCAAGAAAAGAAGCTACTTCGTGTGCACCTGGGGCATCACCTACATCTAATGATGACCTTGACCAAAGCGTCAGCCATTTATGTGTGTCACCATTTCTACATCCAGCAGCAGCTCTGTCTCACAGAAACAAAGAAAATCAGGGATTTTCTGCCTCTGAAGTGAATCCTCTCGAGAGACGGACACCTGAGGAAGGCTACTACTTCTTTAATAGGTGGGCAGAGGAAGAATCTGCTGCTACAGATCTTTCAGCAGGGCCTTTCTCTGGCCATTATCCCCTTGTACCCAGCAGAGTAACACCTCCAGGGCAGGATGGTGGAAAACTGACTAAAGATTATCCCAACAACTTTAACTACCGAAGCCACCAGCGGTCGGTGAGTTCAGTGACACTCTGAAGAAACATTCTGAAATGGAACCCACAGGCCATGTGGAGAAGGCCACCACAGGGAAAATAAAGACAGTTATGCTTAGCCATTATGTTCACTAGAAACGGGGAGAGAGGCAGCTGGATTAGTGCAATAGCAACTCTAATATACAACTTTAGCTGAATACATCATTGCCTGTGTTTATCATTACATGCCTCTTTGATCTTCCTGTTTTGGTCACATTAGAGGAATATGAGAATCATGCAGTTGCTAAGAATTGCACAATCACTTTTTTCAGCAAATATTGTATCATATTACTTCGGAATACTTGTGAGGTTTCAATGATATTATTATGCTATTGAAGTAATAGAAAGCGAATCCATTCTTTATTAAATCAAGTCTTAAAACAACACATCTCACTCTAGATTTTTACTATCAAAAGCTTAAAAAGAACTTACTAACTTAAAAATTATAATTCTGCATGAAAAATTTTTACCTGCAGATACCAAGGTACTTGCGCAATAACAGCACTGGAAAGGCATTAGCGAATGCTCCAGGTTTTTATATATGTACTTTACGCATGCAATAATATCAGCTCTATAGCCTGTTTTCCCTGAAGAGTAAGCTTAGGATTTTATGCAGATAGAAGTTTGACCTGGTACTGTAAAGAAAAGGAAAAATGAGCTTATAAAGACGAAGAGTACAAATACTGAACTACGTGAACTGCCAGGACAACTCAGTGATAGGTGGAGTCTGCTTCTTCATACTTAGAATTCAAGGATTTATGTCCTAGAATTCAAAAGCTCCCCACTGATTTTTCCCCTTGAAATTCAGTTTCTTATTTCAGTTCTCTCTGTTATGTGGTGCTGCTGCATTCAGTAAGTATGGATCATGCTCCTCCTCCCAGCTGGTCACATACAATAGTTAATGGACACCAATAATGGAGGTTTTGAGAAGTCATATGAAGGTCACTAATTACATTGCACTAAGTACATGGTGTAAAATGACCAAAATATACATAATATGTTCACCCTTTTTGGTATCTCAGGGCAATAAGATGCAGGAAAAAACCATAGGATATCACCACCATAACTACTTATTGCAATGCAATGAAAAGTGACTTTTGTATTTCTTATAGAAATAATGACTAATAAGACCATATCCCAAGTTTTTCTTCACAATGCGGGATGAAGTCTTACCTAGTTTTAAATTCAAGCCATCTGTACTTTTGTGAATCTACCACTGGTTCTGATTTAATAGGTTTTAAGCATTTTTAATACATGCTGTATTTAGATCTTTGCTACCTATCACAACATGTGCTCTGTCTAATAATGTATTTAGCAAGTGCTAATTTAATGTCTGTATGTTATAATACTTACTGTAGCTACAGTCTTCAAGTTCTTACTTTAATACAACTCAGGTAAAATTGAGTAGCATATCTCCCACTGGGATTTCTGGTAGTCAGAGCAAGATTATATATAAGAACTCCTTTCCTTAGAGTATTAATTGTCAGCCATTCAACATTCCAGTATGAGATTTTTTTTCATGATAAAAAAAAATGAAAGAAATTAAGTGTAGCTGAGATTATTGTTAATGGAGTGTGAGATTGCTCAAATGTTTGTTCACTAGCTGGGAATGGACCTGGGATGACAAGACTAAACATCAATCCTTTACAATTCACAGCCATTTTCTTACATTAAATGGTCCATTTCCTTTGAACTTAAATTACTTACAATTACTTACACACTGTGTAATTACTTACAATTGCTTACACACTGTGTAAGTGTGTCAATTACTTACACACTGTACTACAAAATGTAAAGTATTTTATAAAAAATAAATGTGATAAAGTCATGCTTTTACTGTGTTGTTGAGAGGACAAAAACAGAGATGAAGGAGTGTTTTCTTAGTGTCATCCATGAGCAGCAAACTCATATCACCAGAGACTGCACCTCTGTATAGTAGGAATGCTTATCAGAAGAACTAAGTGACAAATTTATCTGAATGTGCAAGGGGCTAGACATGTTATGTTTACCCAAATCTGGAAGACTTCCTGAATTGAACGCCAATTGTATGCTTTCCTGAATTGAAAGGCAAGAATTAATTTAATGTTTTCTCATCAGTCTCTGCAAAATGGTTCTAAGGTGCATTTTGTGCTAGCTTAGGGTCAGAAACAGCATAGAGGGGAGGGCCCTTTTAAGAAAGGGAGGGAAAACAGGTTTGCTTAGGAACGCCAACAAAATGACCCCTAAAGGCTACTTAGTGATTTTGTTCCTGCTGTGTCTGGGAATAAAAGAAGTGGAAGAGTCCTTTCTAGGCAGTTTCGAACCTTTAACCAAAAGTACATATGTCGGTTAAAAGAAAGAAAGAAATAATTTAATTTTGCATGGATGCCTTAAATAATTCTGTAGCTAAACATATAAAGTGGTAATTCTATTATGTGATAGATGACCACAAATGGTCCAATGGATGAATTTACCTGGACAGTTTGCAACATAGAGGAAAACAACACTCGTTTTCCTTGATCTTTGAAGAGAGAGAAAGCTGAGATGAAGAGAAACAAAAGGCAGCACCACGCATGGCTTGGCCTCTGCATTCCAGCTGGCTCCAGAGCTTTCTATATCTCCACTTCTGGATGACAGTTCTGCCAGCCCTCCAATGAAGCTGATGCTGCCTCAGTTCTGGACTCATATTCACTGCTAAACAGTTTGGGCTTCCCTATGTTCTTGGCTATGCACTTATCATGAACTATCGCATGTTAAAAAGACAGTGAACAGTCATTTACTTCCCTTTGATCATGAGGTAAATTTGGGATGTAGGATCAAGAGAAAAACTTTTTCCTCAGTGAAAACAAGCCTACAGCAAGAGAGACAGTCCCCTAAGGAATTTCTTTGAAAGAGGGGAAGTATATTTGCTAAATGGGTTATTTAGAACTAACTGGATTTCCAAGGTAGCTTTATTTATTTAATTCAAGGTGTATTTAATAGTACTGTCAAGGTCCATGTTCCATTAATTCTAATGTGAATGCTTCATAATAGAAGAGGTGTCTCACATTAATGTATCATGTGGTGATATTCAAATTTCACACACTTGGACAATAAAATTAATAATTATTAATTATTAATTAATTAATCAATAATTAATTAATTAAATAAATAAAATAATTAATAATTATAATTAATCTGGATATGTGTGAAATTACTACTTTTTTTATTCTTGTCTCTGATGTTATTTTAATAATGATACTGCATACAGAGGAGTGCTTTGAGCTATACGGACCTGTACCTACGTGAAAAGCAAGAGGTGGCATCCCACATAGAGGTGAGCAAGAACTGACCTGTCAGGTCTCTTGGCTAACAGTTGCAGTCCACTGCTGCTTGCAAAAGTCAGTCAAGAGCCATCCCTTACGTTCTCAAAACAGGCAAATTCTATGCTCTTTTAACATGACATGCAGTAAATACAAACACGTCTATGCTTTGTTCATGTCTGCCTCAGTATGGCCAGGTGGAGATGTCTCTGGCAGTTATAGCTGATTATCTGCCACATGTCAGCAAAACTGTGCCGTCTAAAACCCAGAACTATTTAGGTGTGAGAGAGGAAGGACTCCCGTTTGTTCTCTTTTCTTAAATATATCAGTTTTAGAACTGTGGAGATGGGTTCCGTGCTGAAGCGCAGTGAACTACTACTTTTCCCAAGTATGAATTGTATATATTTTGCCACTTCGTTGGCTGATGCTTCAATGTTTATTCATATGTTTGATTGTAGCGTGAGGTGGTGTATGGGTACAGCTCAGCGTTAGGGGTAAGGTGACAACAGACAGGATGTGGCATGATTAGGTACTTGTCAGCAGCACTGATGAGTAAAAATATAAACTAGCCACAAGAGACTCTTGAAGATAATGATCACAGAGGGTGGTATTCAGAGAGACTACCAAATAATACCGAAGAGCTATAAAGTACATTTGACATTGCCAGTGACTGGAACTTGCTGCAATTATCAGTACATGAGAAAACTGCAAACAGAACTTGCTGTCTGGCTCTTTAACAAAACACCTGCTTATTCTCATTTGCATAAAAAAGGTTGTGACTGAATAGACTCTGAATCATTATTTTTCAAAAAATACCTGATGATCTGTTTTCTGAAGGCATACAAGGCAAGGGTTGTTCACCCACATTCCCGGTGGAGCTACTAAAGTATGCTCCCACCTCCAGCCGTACTTTCTATGTTAGTGCCCAGAGAACTGGTGTGGTATTGTTCAGCAGTAGAGCAGAGCTCTATAAATTATCAACATAAATGAAAAAAGGGTCAAGTTTTGGTTCACAGAGACTAAATTTTGACCCTCACTTCACAGAAACCAGGTCATGCTGCTACAATTTCTTGTATCCATTACTGTTCAACACCACAAAGCTGAGACAAAGTTATAACGTGATTGAGAGGGGAAGCACTAAATATATTTGAAAAAAGTAGCCAATAAAATGGAAGACGAGTCTAAGCAGAGGCGGTTCCTTGCCTTTTGTGTGCTTGTATTCATCTATTATGCGAACATTTTTCTATTTGACCTCAAATCATTTAAGGAACTTCTGGATTTTTTTTTTTTTTATTCAAAGAAGGACGACTATAAATCAATAGACTGCAGGCAGGTCAGTAGAGCTCCTTTGAAATCAGCGGAATTCCACTGGAGTTGTATTAACGCCCATCTCATTTTGTTAGTATTTTAATTCTAAAGATTTTGCGAGGAAGAACAAATATCTACATATGCTCAATCAGAATGGGTCCTCTTTCACAATATTTAGGCAGCTTGTGGCCAGAAATTTCATGGTCTAAATCAAGATATAAAGAGCAGAGCAGGCTCCTCATTCTGTTCCCGTGTACATGGGGGAGAGTGGGGAGGGAACTATTATTATCAAGACCAGGAGTACGCCGTAATGGTAAAGGAAGAACAGGAACACCTCCAAGACATATCGGAGTGTTCCAAACAAAATCTTGTACTGCTTTCAAGCATTGTTCAGAGGTCATTGAGGGCTTTAAGTGTCCATCTAGTACGTATTATGAGTAGAACAACTAAGTGTGTATTCACACATCTAAGCGCAGAGGACTCTGAAGAATGGCCACGCTCTTGCAAAAGCTAAAATGAACTTGGTTTTAATCAAGTTTTGAGAGGAGGTAATGGTATAAAGATTCAAATGTTCTTTCTCAAAAATTTTAAACATGTAAATAATGGGAATCTTTTTTAAAATCTTTTGCTCCATTTCATCATCTTCAGTTTCACAGTAGGGAAGGAATATAGTCCAGAGACAACAAAGAACCAAGATTGTTCTTGCAGCTATTAGTTCTTAGATAAAAAAACCAAGGCTATAATTTAGAGCCAAAAGGACTCTGACTCTCCAGCGCTCTTCAATAATGCACGAGCACAAACCAAATAAGTATTTTAAGTCCTAATACTGATTTTGAGAGGAGTGTATTTAAAAGGAATATTCTGGCACAACGTGTGTATTTGACTTGTGTTTTTTAAAATTTAAAATTATTTGCAGTGTCTTGAGATTACGTCAAATAACTGGTTATTTGTGTTATATTTCCGCAGAATCAACAACAGTTGAGTGTCTGAGGAGAAAGAAAATCCATGTCATCTATTTGTCTACCCAAGTATTTACTGACAAAAACCAAACTCAAATCCTGTGAGGAATGAGATTAGCCATAGAGTGGCGCATGCTTGAGGAGATCATGCTTACTGGATTTTTGAAATTCATCCAGTATCTGTCATCAAAATAAAGTTTTTCTTTACTTCTAGTGTATAGAAATATATCAGAATAATGGTAGGGATGAGGAATAAGCTCATACGCTGTGATAAATGACAAGACTTCCATCGTGCTCAAAACATTATCAGAATCCATTTCATACCTCATCTGTTATTGTAAGCATAAAATGGGCAAATGTTCTTCACTGTTGTAAATGACAGCGTACTGGGGGCAAATGCCTTGATTTTCTATCAGCAAATAATGTTAAATTATAGTGTTTAATCATGCTCGGTGAGAGTGCTGAACTTTAAAATATGAGTTTCCTTCCAGTCACTCCATCTTCAGTTCCCCTGAAAATGTAGAGCATCATTTACAAAATCCTGAAAATAACTTCCCCATCTTGAAGGCTTCTTGATGGTTCAAGTCTGATGGTAGAGCAGTAATTGCAAACCACTTAGATGTAAACATTATTTTGATTGAGGAAATCAGGTATTTGAGTTTATAGTGTGCAAATAAACTTTGAAAATCAGAACTCTCTAATTTTCTGGCACCTCTAGGCAGTGAAATTTTCTGCATTTATAGAAGAGTCTAAATTTTCTGGAATGACACAACCTAAAAAATATTGATTTCTAATAAGGTAGTTGTGTTTACCATGCCATAATGTAAGTGGTCGGAAGGTAGGAATACTCCACTGGCGTAACTGGAGGTCTCGGGTTTTATATGTGTGGAGACTCTCACCTACACTCCCCACCTGCTTTTTCCAAAAGGAAAGGTGCAGGTAAGGCATAGAGGGGGCTTGTACAGGGATTAAAGAATATAAAATGTCAAATACCAGTAACACAGTGGATGGTAGTACTGACAGTATCTTAGCAACCAGAGACACTTCAGGAAAAGCTGTATGGGGAAATCAGCTACAGCCAATTTTGAAGGCCTCTCTCTGGTTTATATTTGTTATATCTTTCTGAAACTGTATTTCTCATCACAGTATTTGAAAACACAAAATTTTTTTGTTGGAGGACTTCATCGTCTTCGGTTTCTGCTGAGGGATGATACATTTTTATATTTGGGTTAGTAATCACTAATTTATTAGAGCAATTTCATTAACATGTGCTGGACTTGAAGGCAGATTAGAAGAGACAATAGTGAAAGGAGGGGTTGGTGTTGTTCTGGATAGAGAACAGTCCGCCTGTAGGGTCAGTGGCAAAGCCTCTGATTCTTCAGTTGCACAGAGAAAGGGTCTGAATGTCCTGAGAAACAAGAAAGGTTTTTATATCTTTTTGATATCCTCATCTTTTTTTCTGATTAAAGTAGTTTCATCACTGTAACTACAGTCTAGATTTTCAGGATTTTTGTGTCACCGCAATATACAGAAAAGGAAAGGGTTTTTTATAAATCATTTGGAACAAAAGAATATGTTTCATAGCAGTCAAGGGGCTTATGGAAAAATTTTTATCACAATGCAGAATTAATATGGATCACTGTGTTTTCAAAATATCAGCTTTCTATTCAGTGCTCTTGGTATAAAAATGTAGAAATCTTGAGGGCAAATGGAACTTGCAGTTAGTCAAATATTAGAATAATTGATGTACATAAATGACAATAAACTAAACTGTCATATTCACTTTGTTGCTCTTTGCAGGAGTTTCGGCACCTATTGGTTCCTATTATTCCTATCATAATTAACCTTCATGATAACCACCACAAACATCAAAAAATTAAAAAATATTTATTTGAAAGTAGGTCTTTAATAAAGTTTTATTCGCATACTGGAAAGTTACAGTTACCAAAGAAAAAGGAAAAAAGTAAAGTGCAAACTAGTTCTGTTCGATAAAAAGTAGATATCCAAAGTCTTTCTGTGGGCAAACCTTTGTTCTGCAATTTATTTAGAGCTGCTTGCTGTTGAGTGGTAAATGAAAATCCTTCTAAAGTTTTACAAGAAATAGGAAATTATCCAAAATCCCCTAAACGCTCATATTCAAGAAATATATTGTCTGTTTATTACTCTTTATCTAGAGCTAATGAATTAGCTGTGACAATGGAAAGGATTTTTTCAGCTCACAAAAGGCAAACAGATAATTTGTTGTAAAAACACGGTGAATAACTTGTGTATAGTTCTTTCTTTGTTAAGCCACTTTGTTAATCCGCTATTGCTTAACTTTGCTAAAAAAATCAGACTTCAGGGAAAAGGAAAATAAATAATTTTACTGTATTCCGGAAAACGACAGACTACATAAGTAGTTTTAATCATATTGCACTAAGACTTAAGCTCCATGTATTGAAACCTTCTGTCTCTCACCAACAGTAAGGTCTTAAAACTCTTGTTACTTACTGAAAATTCATCCTTCTCCAGGGCTTTTCTCTTTTATTATCTGACTTGGATTTTTCTGAAAGGCAATTTTTAGTTAGTATTTGGAGTTTAAGTTGTGGCTTGTTTGCTCCCGGAGCCGTTTTGAGCCAGCCCCTTAAGGATGGTCTGCTCTCAGCAGAGCAGTCCTTTGAGAATAAGCAGGTATTCAGTTGCAGTGGCTGGGATACTTGCAGAAGTGGGAGATGCTGGGCAGAAAATATTTGTGTTAAATGTGGAGAGAATCCAGATCAGATTTATCAGGAGAAATCTCCACCAGTATCGTTAACCTTTAGAGAACTAAAAGCTATTATTTCAGAGGGAAATCTGAATAGATTCACAAAGTGGAAATTTTAAACACAACAAATATCAATAGTTAACACCTTGGTCAATAAACTGGAATTAGCTCCTTGTGCAAGTACAAACATTCATCAGCACTCTGTCATGTCCTGCCACTCTAGCAGCTATCAGCCATGGCATTCAAATTTCTTTAAGTCTTTCCAGTCAATATTAATGAGACTCTAAATGCTCAGATAACACCTGTCAATTAAATTGAACAGTATATTGTCTTCATAGTCTTTTGAAGAGTGATAAGCTCTTGCTTTGGATAACGGAGAAGATTTCTTGATTATAGCCCTTGAATCCATTCTGGGAGGCTGCTGAAGGCTGCCCTCTCCAGTTTGGAAACAATTGAATTAGACTGACTGCTAACAGATGATGCTACATGAGAAAGCTTATGTGATGAGATAATGCCTCAATCTCTTTATCTGAACAGTAAGGAAAAGACTGGCTGGAGAATTTAGTGGGAGAGATAAGCATTGTGTTAATACATGGAGACCAATTAACAGCAAAGCATGTGCTGTTCAGTATTACTGAGATGGTTTTAATATAGAAGAGTAGAGATGGTTTTAATATAGAAGAGTAAAATTTTCAATTTAGGTAATTGTGAAATTCCACTCAGGTCAACAGGCAGGTAAGTTGGGGTGGCATTCAAAGTAGCATACTGATCCAGCGATCATTCTTTCAGGAAAACTGTGATGAGTTTTGTTTCTCAGGTATTAAGTACGGAGCTTTAAAGGTGAGAATCCCAACCACGTCATGCAAGGTACCAAAGACCTTTCCTGCTGAGAATGTCTATGAAACGCGATACCCAAGTTTGAATAGTAAAACAACAAGAAATATTCCCTGTCGGTTTTTGTACTGTACAGGTATACTTTCTTATTTTATTTTTTTTGTTCAGCAGCAATGACTTTCTGCAGACTCATGCTGCACCTTTAAACAAAAATTTTTACCTGCTCACCTATTTTCGGAATGATTTTAATATTCCCGGAAAGGCAGTTCTGACCAGGCAGTCAAGTGGGCAACAGTGTAACAAATACTTTCCTCTTGATCAAAAGTCAGTGCTTCTCTTTATTTATATATGTGTGTACATATAATTTAGAGGTATTTATGAAGAAGGCATTGAAAGAAAATGGCTGCATATGGCGGTTTGCTATCCCCAAATAAATACGATATAAGGCTTGCTGAGCCCACATCGTGTTTTCTCTGGACTCACACTCACCCACCACCCTCTCAAGTGAGTGCTGAATGCCTGTGGGTTCCTGAGCCCAAACTAACACAGGGGAGGGAGGATGAGGTAGAGACTTCATGGGTGAACACCCAGTGGCCATAAACAAGGAAAGAGGTTATCAAGTTTTGCACCTTGCTCGAGATATTTACAAGTTCTTCTTTCTAGGTCACTGTTCCTTCACAGATGCAGCCCAGATTTATGTAAAGTTTTATGAAATGAATTCTGTCGGCATTAATTTTCCATTTGCTATCCACATCCACTTCTTTTCCATTGCTTTTTGCTTCTTCTTCTTGGATCTTTTCCTTCTGCTTCTTATTTCCCGAGGTATAGAGCTGAGCTAATTAGCAGCTGCTTTAAGTTACTGTTTACCCTGCACAGGAACACATCTTGAATCAAAGCCAGTCGGTATCACAAAAATGATGCTAGATAGAGACAGGCCAAAGTCTTGAAAGCCCATTGACAATCTCTTTTCAAACTCACCGTTCTGCTTCAGAGGAGTCCCACTAAGAGACATTTCCTGGCTCCATGGGTCCCTGCCTGGAAAAAATTTGTTAGAAACACATTTCTAGCCAATTCCTGGTAAGTGAAATCACCTTGTGAGTACTCTGAGTCACTGTAGCATAATTAGCATTCGAAAAGAGGGAAAACAGAAAACAAGAAGTATTTGTTTCAAGTAAGAGGAAAAAAGGAAACTAAAGAGAAAAATTAAAAGGAAGTTTGCTCTTTTCCTCCTTTTCACCAGCATAAAGCTCTAATAGTACCTATTATTTTTCCAGCTACTGGGAAAAAGCCAGAAAAATCTGTTCTTTCTGGTTAAAAATCCATAATTTCAGCATAAATTCATCAGTCCTGGGTCCACAAGCACATAATGCACATACATATGTTTGTGTTACACAGATGGGGTCCGTGTGAGTTTGCAAATGCTGTGACTAGTTGTGGAGGAGGTTGCAAAGATGCAGTTCAGCTCAGAGGTTCTGCATTTCAGTGCAGGCATGAAAAGAGGAATTAGCGGTATCTGTAGTAAATGCAGTATAAGTTTGAAGCTGTGAAATTTCTTCTATTTTCTGGATTGCTTAATATTGTTGCTCACTCGAATATAAAAATTTGCTCTGATTTCCATGAAAACAAAGTGGAAAGTATTGCACTGGCTTTATGAACTAAATCACAACTGGCAAAAATTATAATTTAAAATTTCTTGCTGTTCATAAAAAAATCTACAGTGATTTGCAGAAAGAAAAAAGCCTCTGTCAGAATGAAAGCAGGATCTTTAATTGAACAGACTGCATCAACTCTACAAGCTCTAATTCATTCACCAGGTTGCGGTATGATAGTGTCCATCTAACAACTTTGAAGGTCGTTCAGACTTGACTGAGCTGAACTCCAGAGAAAAGCCTATAAATACATTAAATTACAAATTAATACTTCTTATAAATATGTCAAGAGCATCACATTTGACAATAGAAAATTAACACTGTACGGGTGGAGTTGAATCAAAAAATAACTGTCACGCTGGCAGTTCTGCAGGGACAGGATTTAAGCTAGTAATCATGAAATAACACTGGGAAGTAAAGGTGTTTATTTCTAATGTCGCTCCTCTGAAAGGTGTACATGCACAACCATTTATATACATGTATATATAATGTATATATGTACATTATTTTAGCTAAAATCAATATTTTTCCAAGTACTTATATTAATATAGAGGAAAGATTAAATTTGCTAAGTTTCGCTGAAAGTATTTACTTCCTTGTATGTACGATTCCATATTCTTCAGTAAGTCTATATTGAACTGCTCTCAGACCACATGAAGATCAAGGCATGGAGCACCATGGTGGAATGTAAATTTAAAATCAAGTGACTTTCCACAGAACTGGGGCTGCCAAGATTGATGGGGAAGATAAATCACTCTCTGTGGAAGAGTACAGCCAAAATGAACCGGCATGGTGTTCAGAAAGACTTTGATTCTGGCTGATGGATCAAACTATGGTGAGGACCTTGTCAACCACCCAGGGTATAGTGTATGAACTTAAACTACGAAAAACTAGAATTAGTAAAAGCTAATTTAGACTTATAATAATTTGTAATAAGGTATTTTGAGTAATTCCACACGAAGCAGGTGTACGCTCTTCTTTGCACGTAAGACAGAGTGTCCCTTGAAGTGATTTTTCTAGGTTATATTTTAATAATTATAAGCAGTTAAAGAAAAAAGGGAAAATTCTTAAGGATTTTCAGACTTGTAATCCACGAGGGCATTTGCTAAAAGTAAGGGGGTTAAAAATTCTAGAAAAAGAGAAGATTGTATGCACAGTGCATGGCACTGTCTGTCTACTTTTGATTTCTGTTCACCTACAGGTGAACACAAAGTCTTGCAGGTGAATTAGCTGGTCGCTGCAGCTCACCCCTGCAGTCTGGTTTTCTTTAGGGGTAACACATGCAGCCGTTCATCATCCTCCAAGTCCCACAGAGGGACTGCTCCAAGGTGGGGGAAAGAGCAAGTGCTAATGGGAGCTGCCTGCAGGTTGGTTTGAAAAAGCTGTACCAAAATACATCTAAGTCTACAGTTCTTTAAATCAAATCTGAGGCTGAAAAAGAGGAATAAGTTTGAATGTGGGGAAAAATGACCAAAAAACACTTCAATGGCAGCAAGAGAGGAAAAATATTTTACAATAATCCTTGAATGGCTCTAGCCTAAAAGTTTTTCTCTGTTGCTCTCCTCCCACCTCTGTGAATCTTGCGTTTAACATCTATTCAAACTGGGAATAAGCAGGTTGGGTACCTGGCTGCTCAAAACCAGTGTAGCACCTACAGGCTCGGGGAAACCATCATTTCTCCACTGTGTGGGCAGGAGTGAAAATTTTGTTGCCCTTTTTTTCTTTTCTTCTTTTTTCTTTTTTTTTTTAATAAATCCCCAATTTATATAGGAGACAATATATCACATATTCTCACTTGCCTGCTGGTTTGTCATGGGGGAGAAAGAGATTAGCCAGGCAGGGCAGCCTACTGCCACCTACACACCAAAGGCCAGAGAAGTGTCAGAGCTTTATTTCCGTTAGATACAATTTTTTGATCCTCATGCTTCTCTCATTTGTTCTTCTAAGGGCCAGGGCAAGTGTCACTTGTTTTGGCACCAAAGCAGCTTCTCTTCTAGGCACGTTTTTCCCCTCCTAACTTACAGTCAGAGGAAAATGTTTTCCATTTCCTCTACAAATATCCCAGTGGAAGCAGCCAAAAACTCTGGCCATGAAGCGCAAGAGGCAAAAAAAAAAAAAAAGAATAACGTCATGCTTTATAGTGCATCTGTTTTCTTCTTTCCAGGGCAAAAGGATTGCAGCTGGATGACCTTGAAGCGTGGCTGACAGTCAGGTCCAGGGTGCCCGGAAAGAAGGGTAGCAATTGATGGCTGCCTTTGATGCCTACTGACCAAGGACAAACAGACATTTCCCTAAAAGTCGTTGACATCTAGTCTTTAAGCAGGCTGAAATTAATCACAAATGTCATAATTTCTGCCCCAGCATTCACGGTGCTGGAACCATCCTTCTTATGCAGGGCTATGAGCATGTCACTCCTGCCCCGCTCTGCACGGCCCCAAGGAGCCTCAGCACCAGAAAAAAAAGGAGAAAGAAAAAAGAAAGGAGCTGATTCCTCAGTGTGAGAAAACATGCTCTGTTTTGCAGCACGGTCAGTGGGATTTACAACTCTGATATGCTCCAAAAGGTCTGTACAAACTGTGCGGAATGAGGTTAGGAGAGGCAACCCCAGCTCATGGAAGGACTTTTTCAGAGAAAGCTCCCTGGGGAAGCAGCTGGAAAAAACAAAAACCTCCCAGCAATTCCTCACACCAAGACGAGCTCTGAGGGGGCCACCTGGCTTTGAGACTATTTCTAAACCAATGTGGCTGGTCTCTCCCCATGTAAGAAAGGATGGCAAGTTCAGACTTGTAGGGCAGCAGATTTCACAAAACAAACATAATGAGGACAGCGATTATTCTTTGAGTCCCCTGTAATTTTCATTTGTACCTTTATCAACCTCTCTTATTACGGCTGAACCATGGGCAGATTTGAGGTACCACATCCAGCAGAGAACTGCTCTCCCCACGACCTGAAGATATTCCCGCCTGCCAGTCCTGGGAAGTGGGGTGGGGGTGGCAGTGTTCGGGGGTATGTAGTACAAAATAAAAGCACTGTTACCACTACAGTGGTTACATACGAAATTATTACCCCTTAATAACATGCACGTGGCAAGGAGAGACAACAACCTCTACACATTTATTTTACACTGCAACATCCCCATGGCCTCACAAAACAAAAAATCTAATGAGCAATATTTCTCTTTCACTACTTGTATATAAAAAACCATTATATATTTTAGTCCAAGATGAAACGACAGCAGATCAGTGAGAAAATTTTTATTCATAACAATGCTACTTCACTTCTTGTTCATTCCTCAGCTCCTTTCCATAGCTGATATTTTCTATGAGGGAACAAAAGCAATTTGTTTTCTCCTAAAGTCACTGAGCAATGTAGCTTGAACTACAAAGAACTGAAGAAGCAAAAGCCTTGCTACCACAAAACCAAGTGTTATAAAAAATAAAGTGACACTCCTCAGAAACAGCTCTTGGCACAGGATACAGGGTGGCTGGTGTTCTTTCCTTCCTCTCTGTAAGCATGAGTAGCTTGCAACCAAGCAGAGGGCATCAGAACAAAAGGCTTTACAACACACAGTAGCAGAGGGCTCCCTGTGAGATCAGTAAGACCGTAACATAAGATCCAGAAAAAGAAAGAGTAAAAATCTTCTATTTGTTAATTTTTTTCTGACATAATTATTAAAAACTGGGGAAATCCATCAGTAGGGTACATGATCTGCCTTTACAGAGTTTTTGGTTCCCCCTTCCATCTGTACTAAAAAGTGTCTCTGCCTTTTTATTTTTTAAGGCTTTGCCTTCTTACTTCACCACTACTTTCATGAAAAAATAAAATAGAGCTATCTACTTTTTTCGCTGTTAGCTGGCTCCACTGATGCTGGAGAAAACGGATCCTGTACCAAAGCTGTGCCTCAATGGAAGGTTGGATATCTTCATCAGACAGACGTTCCCATTAAGGACACAGTTTAATTACTTGTACAAATACTTTGCAACCCATAGGCTGAGGAGGAGATGGGCTTCTGTTTAAACCTTTCTCCTGTGTTTTCGTCACAGCATCAGCTACTTGCATTTCTTCTCATTGACAGAAGATATGTAGAATGCGTGTACAGAAAATTCAGCATTGGTAAAAATATTGCTGGTGGGTGGGAGATGAGGTGAAACACCCTGAAAGGTGCCGGCTGGCAGCAGAAGATGATACCTCTGAACACATTTTGCACCAACTGCAGGGCGGGAGGGGAGATAACTAGAGGGCACAGGAAACCCAACAACAGCTTTATCTGCATGCATTGTGTGTGAAAAGCAGTTTCTGTTCTAAATCATTAAAAAACCCTTTTGCGTTTGTCAGAAAAAAAAGCAAATTATTTAATTTAGATGACTAGAAGCTGCAGTGGTCTGTAGAACGATGCTCTGCCAGTTTAAGTAAGATTGGGAATGCAATCAGCCCTCAGAGCTGAAGAAAGATCTCACAACTACGGTTAAAGGCACAGAGATAAAACAACATCTTTTTGAGTATCCACGGACAAAGACTGGGGGCGGGTTACGGGTCTGTCCAAAAGAAACTTCGTGTTGGTATGACCCCAATTCTGCTCCTAAAAGAAAGGCTGAAGTTGTAAGCATCTAGAGACTTAGATCAGTTCCCAGTTCTTGATAAATTTTTCTTCAATGGTGGAAAAGTCTACACCCTTCTACTCCACCTAGGATCAGCACCTGTGGTCTGAAGGGTCCTGCCTGTAAACAGATTTAGAGGGTCTGCCAACAGGCTGAGATTGCATTTCCATCCAGATCTATGATGCTGGGCTGGAGCTGCCGTCAGGATACAAAGAGGCAGACGAGAGAGAGACTATGGTGAAATTCCCTAGAGGAGACTCTCCTCGCAACTGTTCTTGCTCTAGCGCACACTTCTATTTGATCAACCTCTGAGCAAAGGCACCAGTTTAAGCTGCCAGTAACAATCAAGGTCATCATTTGATACGGACGTGTAACGATATTCCTGTTCTTAGTCAGTCCCCTGAGTATGTGAATCACACTGTGGGTGGCTTAAGCTCCTACCAGACACGGGAGGATGAGCAGATCCCATGTGCCTCCACCTTCCTGCCAATTAGCCTTGACGCCTGGGATTAACCAACTTTGGGAAGCACTGTACCTCCCAGGAGGTTGCAACCACCACTGGGATTTAACACAAAGACAGCTGGAAGGGAAGGAAACTGTTCAAGGCATTGGCTGAGGTGGGAGAAGGGAAGAGGGACACTCAGAGCATCAGCTCAAAGGAGAAGAAAAGAGCTGTTTGCTGTGAGCAATCCTTTTGCCTTCGCAGAGAAGACTTCTGCTGTGGTCTGTGTTAGGTAACTTCTAACCGTTAGAGACGAGAAGCTTTAGGAAAAAAGTACTTTATGACAGAGAGGAATTACATCTTTAGCCACTGTCCTCGCCACGTATAGTACAGCACAGAGAGGAGACCTGTTCCCTGTGTCAAAGGCGGTGACCATGATTCCATAAAATTTCACTCAAACCTTTTTCACAGGATAGTCACAGGACGCTTGTCCCACTCTAACCTCCCAGTAATGAAGATCAACTTGAAGCATCACTTCGTATTTAATAGATCACATAGAGAGTAGGACACAAACCTCCTCCAGCCCACCTCAAAGCACAGTTTCCCTGGGGTTTTGTAAGTGGGTAAGGAAACTGCTTTAAAGAGAACATTTTATATTGAGATGTCTTGTATGAAAAAATTTAACATTTTAGTGCTCTTTATTTAGTTATTGCCAGGACTTCTTTTACAACAGTTTGTAATGTAGGGAAAGGGCTTTTTACAGGAGTGCACATACAAATAAGAAATTGTGCAACAAAGCTGTTGTAACTTACTGTAATATTTTAAGTGAAAAGGAAGACATTCTGCTTAGCCTTTAATTAAGTTTATTCGAAGCACACACAAGAAAAAAAACTTACTTGTGTTTTCAGTGAATACTTTCTGCAATATATTTCTATACCAGAATATAGTGAAAGGGTCTCTGCATCTTGCTAACCTGAACATTTTTTTCTTTACGGGAGAAAGGCTGTTGATAGAAAATATATCTCGGACCTGATTGCTTGCATCTTGGCCCTAACTGAAGCGTGTCCCCAGCCTGCTGCAGTCACTCTATCAGGTTTCTTTCAACCTAAAGTACTCGTAGCCTGATGGAAGAAAATGCAGAGCAAATGTCTACTTGGAATTCCTCTCTGTGTCCCTAAGGGACAAGCAGAGGGACTCGCATACCATGAGCCACAGAGGGAACCACAGAATTATCCGCTCACGCACACGGTAGTTTTATCCTTATTTCAGTAAACGGAAAGCAGTAAACACTGCAGAAAGCAACCAGAAGCACCGATTACCTCTTTACAGCCAGAGACTCTCAACATTCTTCAAGACGAAGGAGGTTCTAGCATTTGGAAAAGAATTAAGTCCGAGAATAGCCCCTGACGTTGGCTAATTTATTTTCCATTCCCATTTTTGTCTTTCCAAGGCACAAAAGACAGCAAGGTAAATACCTAACACCAGAGGAATCAGGCAATATTTGTAACTGTTTACTGATGTACAGTTTGCCTGTACAAGTTTAACCCCAGCAGCATGGCTGAGACGCATGTGAAGAGGATCAGTTCCATGTCAGACCGCAGTGAGTCATTTTTGCCCCAGACACAAGCAGCCGGGGTGGGCACCCAAGGAGGGTGGTGAGGGGCTCCTGGGCACCCTTGGCACCATGTTTTCCAATACCATGATCTTTTAAGCTCAGCCCAAAAGCAGATAAGCAGTACGGATCAGGTGTGTGGCAAGCAGCCTAACTGCTTCTCTATCGAAGAGGGTAGGAACTTCCTCTTTTCGCCATGGCAGTTCAGGCATTTCAGATGTATCAAATCCAGTCCTTGTTGCTCCAGTTCTACCTCCAGCACCCCACAGGCTGAGTTCTGGTTGGAGTTAAATCCCCTTTGCCCTCACTATAGAATCAGGCACGCAGTGATCCAGCCTTCGTCTCCTCTATTGCAGTTCTATAATTAGTTCCTCTCCAAATAAACCAGATCCAAATGTGAAAATGCATTTCTTAAAATTATTTATTTTTCTTTCTTCCTTATTTTTTGTTCTTGAGGAAGAAGAGAGTGGACTGGGAGGATATTATGGACTAAAGTGCTTGTGGTGCTCTCTCGCAGGGTAAATAAATTCAATTTGTTTATTGAGCTGCCTCTGAAATCGTGGAGATATTGGCAGTGCTTCGGAGCATTGAGCTTCCAGCCAGTGTCGCTGAGGCACACATGGATATCTCTCCTCCCCTGGGCCCCCAAATCAAAGCCATAGGCAGCTGCATGCCAAGGGCAAGCAGCCAGGCCAGCCCCAGCATGCTGCAAGGTCCCATGGGTAGAGAAAATTCCCTGCTGACAAAGAGCAACCTGGGAAATATGGGGTCTTTCTTTCACTGTCTTTCACGCATCATCAGCTTCTCCTGGATATCAGCCCTTCTGAATTGCCACACAGCAACTTACAGACAAAATAGTTACCTCACAGCCATTTTCTTTTTCCTTTATAGAAAGCTTTTAGTATTGCTGACAGGTCTACTTTCCTAGTTTTAGCAAATTTTCTCTGGTTAAATGAAAGCTGATAAATTAGAGACTCCTCTAAGATCCAGAAAATTAGGTTAGGTAAACTAATTTTTATTTATTTCGCATGATATCAGAGTTGTTTCTTATCATTCTTAACGTACATTTTGCTCAGGAGTAAATTAAACTCTCTGTCCAACAAAGAGGAGCTGATTTTTCTACTACTGCTTTTCTCTCTTTTTCTCTATTGTCACTCTCTTATTAGGGAAAAAAAATAAGCTTCGGTAGAGCCAGAAGAGCCCTTCAAGCTTTGTGCATCACCCCAAGGTATTCCACATACGATCCAAGCAGTCCACCTATTGGGCTCTGCTCGACACAACAAATACTGAAGTCAGAAGCACAGTAATGTTTTTCTTTACGTACTGACTTTATGATGTTGACAAACAGAGTGAGATCTCCGCCCTTTTTATGGTGAGACTTGTGCAGAAAAAAGGTCAATTAAAAAAATTTCAATTAGTGTTTTTTCCTCCTCCTTCTTCTACATGCTGTGCTGAGCTCCTGGGAAGAAGCCGGGCTGGCTGGAGCTACATATGGACCCGAGTCCCCCAAGGCCCAAATCCCGTTCCCGATTGTTTCTATTTTCTCTTGAATTGCTTCCATTGCAAAGTGAGCTTATTTTACATCAATTGTGATGGGAAGAGACAGCTACACTTCCAAAAAAGTAAACAAGAAGGGGGAAGAAAACGGTAGCTGGAGGCAGAATTACCTCTTGGGAGACCCAGCAGGGCTGTAAGGTTTGGTAGGTTATGGCTCCTCTGGATTTACATCTGGCAGTGCCAGGTACAACAGGACGAAGACCTTTTAGTCACCTTTGGCTGACATTCACAGGAAAAGCTCATAGCTTCAGGCAGGCTTGGTTTCTTCTGGAAGGCTCCAAGAAGGAAAAACAGAAAAGAGCAAAGAGCAGGCTTGGAGGAGAAGCTGAAAAATCCCCTCATTGTTTTACATTGCCGCCGTAGGTTGAGAAATGCCATCCCTCTGTCGTGCTTCCCTTCACTGCCGTGCAGTGATGCAGGAGAGAGTGTGATGGGTGCACGAAGACCATGTCTGTCCCCGACTCACTGCAAAGCTTAGAAGTACAAAAAACCCAAAGAAAATCCACCTCTGCCTGTTAGACTTCAGTGTCAACAGAGTAGGTCTTCCAGAAAATACACGGTTTCTGGGGGAAAAAGAAGCACCAACGAAAACCATTTGATCAAGGCCACCAACCCAGCAGCTACTGGTGGTTGCAACCACTGCAAATTTAATGTGATAGCTGTCTTGTTATGTCTTCATTTTACTCAGAGAACATGGAGGGCAGAAGTGTCTTGGGTCACAGAAGGAGAAGCTAGGGCTCCTCAGGGAGAGGTTCCAGTTTTCTGCCCACATAAGTATTTGTGATGCTAGCTAAAGACCAAGGCATATGGCAAAGCCTGTAAATCACAGGGAGACCGGGTAGGAAGGACACCTGTGCGCATGTACACCTGGGGGCCTCCCCTTGTGCAGTGAAGGGCTTGAGCACGTCTGTCCAATGGCAAAGTACTTCAAATAGGTAAGTGTTGAAATAATCAATCAGGACTTGAGCCAGCAAATATAGGGGCAATTGAGGACAAAAAAACGAAGTTCAGCTCCTTAGCTAATGCTCTAATTGTGTGTTAATCTCAATTAGGCAGAAGACTATGCTTACTTTAATTGCCACCTTGCTTTTGATATGTGTAAGGGCAAGTAAGAAGTCAAGTAAATGTGTGGGTGACACCTCTGAGAGAACGCAGGGAGTACACGGACAAAAAAACCCCTTTTGTCCTTTTTATTTTTATTGAAAAATAAGAGAATATGACATCCAAGCTCCTGCATATGAAAGAATCTGCCCTTACTGGGTGCCGTGATCCCCTCCCGGAAGCACGAAAGGAAGAAGAGTGGGCCATGAAGGTCTCAGCAAACTGGAAACTTCGGAGCATCATTCTGGCATTAAGCTGGAGGAGACACGGTGCCTAGCTGTGAAACCAGGGGAATGAAAACAGACTAACGGCTGGGGAGAGGAACATAAGGCATGCGGCAAAAACCCTGGATTACTAAGGAAGGAAGGAAAAGGGGAAGGGGAGAAGCCAGTTTTTTCTCAGCTCAAAACACATGATACCAATAAATTTTTCCAAGAGCACAGAAATTAAACATTTTGAGAAACTCTTTCTCTATCTGTGAGCTTTACATGCCCTTTGGGGCATAAACGCAGCTAGTAGTAGCACTAACAGTTTGTAATTTTCAGTATCTTTCTTTTCCTGTTTCTTCTTGACACCTACTGGCCTGGAAATGGCAGTTCACATCTCCAGATTTCATCATTATCCTTGGAAATTATGAGGTTTGTGATTATATAAAGGCAATGAAAGAATTCACTTCTTCTGTTTAAACAAAAAGTAAAAGAAATATTTGGTTTCCTTTTTTTTACGTGGCATCAAGAGTGTGAAAAGGGGTAGGAAAATAATTGATGCATTCTAAAAACTGTGAGGTGTGAAAAATGTTAAAAGCTCAACGACGATATCCATGCTATGGTAAGGTGTTAGAAGACTTACGTAGCAGCACCGGTATAGCACAGAATATATGACAGAAATTAAGACAAAAAGGTCTTGTGCAAACAACCCAAATTTTTTCCCTTCTAAAATTAGTGCTGGAAGAGCAGCTGGTAGAGAAATACTGAGCAGGTCCAAGATCCACCTAGTCACATAGATTCGCCAGCAGGAAGTAATCCCCAGGCAGTACCACAGGGGATCTGGGAGCATAGCTGCCTGTGGCAAAATAAAGGCAGCACTGTCTCCTCCCATTTACAAGCGGGTTCCAGTAGCCTTGCTCCTTTGTGAATCTGAACAAGAAAACCATAAAAAAAGTCAGTTTCTACTTGTTATCCAGTATCTGTGACTAGGCTGGATGAGCTGGGTGTACTTCTTAAAGATGATTTCTCTGTGCTGACTCTGCTGCTCCCAGAGGACTTAGTTTCAGTGATAACTTTTTTCCCTCTCTCTATCCCTCAACACTGTGTCCTTTATCATGAATTTCATGTTATCCTGCCTAGTTAGATTTACGGAAAAGACGGTTTGATAAGCCCAAAGAAGAACATCTGTCAGTCTATTGATAAAGCACTGTGACACAAAGTAAAGATTTTTTGTAATAGCCTGGTTTGTTCTTTTAATCAAGAGCAAACAAAGGCTTTGAACTGCATCAATTTCTCATCCGAACAAAAAAATATACCAATATCCTAGGATTTTACCTTTATACTTCACTTTTCCACGGATATCTCAGGAGTTTAAATGAAAAATTATCTTTTAAAAAGAAGGATCGTGTTTAAGAAAAACTCGTAAAAATTGCAGTGCAAAGATCAGAACAACTTCATTAGTCTTCATCAAACAAAACAAATATTTTTTTCTTCCCTTAATATGCAATCATATATTGCAACTATTAATATTGCAGTGATGTTTCTTTGTCACCGCACTTACTGGATATATCAGCAAACCTCCTTGCATGAAAAACATGATCACTAGGATGACATGCATTATAATTTTTAAGTTTATTAATTTTTCTGTAAATACAGCAGTTTCGCTTTGCACAGCTTGTAGTAATGGAGAGCTCAGAGCAGTTTATCCTGTTACTACTAATCACTAGTCTAGGTGATATTTTTAAAAGTTTTTAAATTATAATGATAAAGATGATTAGGAAAAAGATACAGCTTTTCAGAATGGTCCATTGCATGATAGATTGCCCCAACAAAAAAGATATTTCTCATTTCAGAAATGCGCCAGAACTAGCTGCACCTCAAGCAATTGCATTTTATGGCATTTTATGGCATTATTGTTGACCCCCCGTTATTTTAGGCATCTTTCCTGTGTTCATCTTAGAGCATAATTGAACCAGCCTCCTGCCTGTGTCCCCCGCTAGGGGTTTAGCCTCATCCAGCTGGTTCTAGGACACCTGACAGCACGAAGGGATGGTTTCACCCTGGTGCCTCAGCTGTGACGAGTGACCCACCACGTCTTGGGCAGCCAGGCAATTGCCACAGGGACTGGGGTGGTGACACCACAGCCCTCGGCCTCTCTCAGGGCAGGACTAACGGCAGAAGGTGTCAGAACCTTGTACAAATCCTGGCATACTTTTTACCACATTTGCAACCTCATAGAGGTTATGACAAATGACAAATGCTTGTGATCAGACTATTGCAAAAAAGGTACTGTGGGAAGAAGGCTCTCTTGTTCCCTTGGCTGCCACCTTTCTGCAATGCTTATAGATACCTCCCAACCTTCTGTTTAATAACGGCATCTTTCACATGTGTCCTGATGCCCATGGGAGCTCCTTAATCTCACACACTTCTGGTGGCAGTGACCAGCTGGGACAGTGCCTGTGGGAATGCTCCTCTGGGGAGCTGCTCCTCAAGTCAAGCCTTTTCTTTAAAACGAATCTTCTATATCTCTGGTAAAAGTCATTCTTCTCTGTTGCCGTGCAGATGCCAAATATATCAGCCAGGCACTTTTTGAAAATTAAACTTTGCTTAAAGTAAAAGTAGAGATGAAACGAGTTCCCAGCACACATCCAGGGAGGTGAGCCTTTGCTGCTGTGACAGGAGAAAAGCCATGGATGCAATAAATTGATAAAGAAGAAAAGTAAAATTTTTTTTGGTGGGGTTTTTTTGGAACTCTGTGATAGATGATGGCAGTGTGATGTGCTAACTCTTCAACCATCACCTCCCTTTCCTGCAAGTACTTTGTTTGCTTGCCCGAGGGATGTGGAATGGGAAGAAAAATATTACAGCCTCTGGGGAAAGACTTAATTCCTTCTCAGTATACTGGTTAAAGGTTCTGAGGAAAGGCAAGACTAACCCAGAAAAATTCCCCATAGCAGCAGATCATTTGACTATGGAGGGAGCCCAAACCCCTGGCAAATTTAGACATACACTTGGTGGGCTTAAAAAAAATAAAATATAAGAGACCCATTCCTCCCATTCCCCATTCAAGTGTTGCTCCAAGCCCTCCCAAAGTATATGCATTAGAAATACAGCTGCATCTGTTAGCACAACTTTTTTGCTGAAACGAAATTTGGTTCCTGCAGGTGACAGGAAGAAGTAAAGACATCAACACTTCCAATATGTCCAGCCCCGCACTTTCATCACTGGAAGCTACAGTGAAGAATTTTAGCAGGCTGATGGCAACCACACAGAGGAAAGTAGAGCCAAAATCTATTGCTTTTCATTGACTCGTATGCATCAGTCCGTATATATTACAGTTTCATTTTTCCTACCTTAAACCCGTAAACGAGGGAACGTTGTTTCTCTGGGCTTCCAGATTACTCACCCAAATTTCTGTCAGCATTTGCCATCTCATTACCATACTTATGAGTTTAGTATTTCATCTTAGCTTAGCAATTACTTAGTAAGATATAAAACAACTCCAGCAGACACCCTAAAAACCTCTCATTTGAAAAACAATTTTCCTTGATTCTTTTCTCTTTTTTGCACAGGTAATATTTGCAAGACTGCAGAAATTTCTTCTGGGCAATAAGCTTGAATTGACTAAGCTTCTCAGGCCTGTACATCTCGGAACGTAACAAATATTTCAAAAAATAACAACTCAGTCGAGTACATGTTCCTCTGTCATCTCTAGTTCCTGGGAGAATGTCCTGTGATCCTGAAACAGTTAACAGCAGACAAAATGCAAATACTTCTTAATAACCCTTTTTAATTGTTAGATTAAAAAATCATGACCAAGTCCCTAGCCTGGATACTGAGGATGCTTCCATGCATTATGGAGTCAGTCAGGCACCAGGATGAAAATTAAAGCTAAAATAAATTTAATATATAATCGTTAGGAAAACTGCTATTCTGTTGATCTGGGCAGAGCCAGGAGATTTGGTCACCACTCCCCATATTTTCAGAAAAAACCTACACTATCTTCAGACTTAGAGCAATTCAGGTTTTTCTATCCAACATCTATAAATCCACCTCTTTTCATTCACCTTTTCAGCAGACTTAATATTTTGTTTTATTAAAAAATGCGAAGGATATCTCTCAGCAGTGAGACACAGGGAAAAACTAAAAGTTACTTGGTGAAAGTCTCAAAAGGAATTCTCCATAAAACACTCAGCAGTGGGTTTTGCTCCCAGTATTATATTAGGGCAAGGACATATGGCATATGGAGCGACTTGCAATTAATGGGAGAACTGGGCATCTCATAATCTATTTAAGTAGAATATATCACGCGTCATTTTCAGCTGTTCAGCAAACAACCTATCAAGCACTGGGCTCCTTCGGAGCCCAGAAATCACCGGAAGGCATAACGTTCCTCCACAAAAAGAGGCAGTCGCAAAAGCAGAGTAAGCCCAGTCCTGGAGCTGAGCAGAGGGAGATCCCCACACCCCCCTGCAACCCCAAAGCGCCCAGCACCGTGTTTGATTTTATATAGTGGCCATTTGTCCTTCTAGTTTTGTGCGCGTCTCAAAATTTCTTGTGAACACCTCCATCCTTGGGGCTTTCTTCCCGGTCAGGCACATCCTGCTCTTTCATTTCACCAGCAACTTAAAAATTGTTGAGCGTTTCTGCAAGCAAGGAGTTACGGGGGAGTGGTGATTAGTCTGACTCTTTCTGCACCAGCACAGAGCCCACTGAAAAGCAAAAGTTAAAGCTCATTACGTTATTCAACTCAGTCTGCAGGATGGTTTTCTCTAGAGAAAAACCTGGCAAGTTATCTGAGAATATTTGCCTGGAAAAGCTTTTAATTTTCCTTTGCTGTGTATGCCAATGACGTCGGCAAAAGCAATCCATGCACCATTGTAGTGTATTTTTTATGCATCACCACATTCGTCTATATAACAAACCGGCCCAAAATTAAAAAACCATGTGTCAATACTGCCTACGTGCTGCAGCACAGGGAGAAGCTTGAAGAAAGAAAGGAAAATTTCTGTAACAGATTTTTTCCTTTGCTCCAACAGGAGCAAAGTTTATGCTAGAATAAAATGAAATGCTACACAGAAATAAAACTGCAAAGAAAAATTGCCCAAGATAATAAAAATTCAACAGCTCCCCAACTCCAGTCTAGGTCTTGCAGCATGTTTGGGCCGAAGGGTGATACGTCAATTTTTAGCGTTTTGGCATGCACTGATATGATACCTTCTAAATCCGGAATGTAACACTGGTTACGGCTTGATTCGATCAAATTCAAGGACAAAAAATTTCAGGAAGGCGTGTAAGTAGAATTGGCTGTAACCTGCAGGAAGAGGTGTTCAGAGAAAAGTTCTGCAGCAGTGTGAGAAGGAAGCAGACCACTCCTTCAGAAACCAAATCACTTGGCAGTAAATTTTCCACCATCTTACCTCTGTTGCAAAAAAGCCAGTCCAGGGTCTGGCAGCCTTTATGGAAATGTCATCTCTGGCTTTGTATCCTGAGGAGCCGCCCGCCATGCAGTGCTTTAGAGCACAGAATTACCATTTCACTGTAAACTGTGTAGATGGTCTGTTGTGGCACTGGAAAAGCAGGCAGTGAACGAAAAAATATGTATGTTATAATCGCTTGGTGCATCTGCATCACAGGCAGGGGTCTTGTCAAATCGAGGAAAGAAGTCAACCAGCCTTAATTTAAGATGCAGAAAAATACAAGCTTTCCTCTAATTTTCACATAAAGTTCTTGGGCTCCGATCAGTCTGTTGCTCAGTCACTTTTGTATCTCCTTATTTTCTTCTAACTGCCTTTTAACCTTCCTCCCTGAATCAAAAACCACAGTGACGTCAAAACTGTATTGCGCAGGAGGGTTTGCCTATTTATTATGCTAATGAAAAACCCTGAGACCACTCCGAGCTCCAGCCACCATTTAATTCTCATGTTTAAGCTTCATGATGGTCTTGGTGCCAGAAAGAGTAATGAGAACCCTGAAATTCCATCCCTTTACCTCACCACAGTCCTTATCACTTGTGATGTATATAAAAGTTCCTGAGAAGGCTGTCTATAGCACAAAGCTCGGGACGGTGTTCTCTGTATTCTGATGTAATGCTGTCTTAATCCACTCTGTGCTACTGGAAAGAGTTGAAAGAGGGCAGAGAAGTATGAAAGGGAGCTGAAGAGACTAAAACTTCTCTGACCTAGAAGAGATTATGTCTCTAGACAGCCAGCTCAGAAGGCTCCTGCAGATATTGCTTGGTCATTCAACAATGTAAGTCTCAGGAGGTTTCTGGTCGCACACATCTTTTTGAGGTTTTCCGTTATGGCATGACAGAAGGGAAGGTTGATATTATTTCCAGTGATGCCAGAAGGCCTATGAGTATTCTGTCCCTCAAAGACGCCCTCCTCATTGCTATTCTGCTTAGAAACCAGCTCTGTTTGAAGATGAGCTGAGGAAAAATATCAAAACGCTTTCAAAAACCAAAATTGATTTTTTTTGTCCTAACTATGGATGAAGGGAGAAGATGGATGTTTTGTTATTGATTGAAAACGGAGTAACAGATGAAACATTGGAAAGGACATGAGATTTCAGCAGAGATTCTCAGATATGATTGATGTATATCACTGAGATTTAGATGGCTAGATAAATCACAAAACAGATAGCGAGGGGTTTTAGATCTCAGAGAGTGTCAAGGTCGCAAATGCACTACTTCTTTTTGAACACGAAAACACACCTTGTAAAAACCCTTTGGATCCCAGCATTGCGACCTGAAGTACTCTTAGAGATTTCAGACTTGCTCTCACAGTATCTGCCCTTCTTTCATAATCATTTTCACTGTAACTTAAGAAAAGCAAGAAGAAGGAAATCCACAATTTATTGCCCTGCAGATCACTGCTCTTTTTAACACTTTCCAAATACCTTAATTTATTTTAAAAAAAAGGAGCTTTCTGATAGTCCATAAAATATAGCAAAACCAGTCCCTGTGGTGAGACAGTCCTGGCCCTTACACCAGGTCTTTAACAATGAATGAGCAGATCCTGGTGATTTTAAAAGCAATCAGATACATCTCCAGCTCCAACCAGGTTCTGACCAGGTTCAGCTTTAAATCTAATTGTCTCGCTGCTTTATGACGTTACATTTTTTTGCGACTGCTTTCACTTTTGACCGTGTGTGTATAAACATAAACACAAGCATATATGCAGATACCAATGTTTTCTTCTGCTGTCCTTTCCCTATTAATACCTCACACCTATGTACAAGAGCACCTGGGGGGGCAAAACCCACTTTGCAACCTGTATGAAAGCACAGCAGATTGAGCATAACCCACTGCATGTGGGCTTGCTGCGGCAGGGCTGTGTCAGACCTGCCTTTTATTTTGAGAAAATTTTCAGCTATTTTATGATCAGTTTGATTTTTTGTAGGTCTGCTACTTGCCCAGTGTTACCCCCCTCCTTGTGCCACATGGAGGTGCGTGCCATTTAGCAAATCTGGAAAAAAAGGGTTTCATAATTTTTCTCTAGGGCTGGATTCACTCTCAATTTTCACAGTTCCTCACCAGTTGTTAGGAGCAATTTTTAAATAAAATTTATTACTCATACTTACAATGCAGTGGAGTTCCAGGACAGGTAGGCTTGCTTGGTCTTGCTCCAGCTATTAAGCTTAAATCTGAGACTATGTCTAAGCAGAGCTAAACAATGGAATTTGTGTCTGCAGGTGACATTTTTAATTATGACCTTCCTTTCCTGAGATAGGTGTCACTGGCACTGCACACATTAAGCTGCCAGGTGATTCTTCTTTTTGATTTCTCCAGCAGTTAAGAAACTGCCACCAGCTCTGAGAATTCCTAAACACTTCCCTGCCAACAAGACTGCTGTGGCAGAACCTATTGACTACAGGCTCATTCCCACTATTTTGTCCTCCCTCCACAGCAACTCCCCTCAGATAGCTCCTAGTTTTTTGGCTGCTCGCTTTTACTACATCCCTCGACCGCAAAAAAAAATTGTTGAAAATTTTGATAGAAGAGTAAAGTGCGGGAAATGGCCGAGATTTATGCTAATATCCTCAGTCTCTAAAAATAAAATTAAAACCTGAGCCAATTTGTTTTTTTAGTGCATATTGAACTGGTAGGTATGTCTTCTCCCGGTGCCTTGGCTAAGATGCAAGGCAGGAGATGTACAATTAGGGTGAAAAGGAAAGGACTACGTTTGTTTTTCTGCTGCTGGCACACTGGCAACTGCAGCTCTAGGGAGGCCCTTTCCCCTTCCCAAATTTCTGGAGAAATGACCATGATATGGAGCTCTACCCCTCCCGGGGCCTGCGGAAGGCAGAACCCAGTCAGGTTCTAAGCGTATTGCCCCCACTGCCCCAGGGACACAGGTATGGCTGCCCACATGATTCCAACTTTTCTAAGGCTCCCCCACAGCTCAGCATCTTTCACTTCAATACTTATTTGTACTATCTACCAGCTTTGAGTACTTAAAAGAGAGACCTATATCAGGAGACTTTAGATATATAATTAAATTTGTTTAAACACTCGACATTTTTGCAAGGAAAAGGAAGAAAATATTTCTTTTTTTGACTTGGCAGGAGACAACAAGTTAAGCAGCCAATAATATAAAATAAAAATCTCAAAAATATTAAAAGTAAGAAAGCCGTGAATATCCAACTGAAACAGACGTTTAATCAAGAGAAAGTACAGCAATCCAAATACTGGTTTCTTTCCGTTGTCCTGTAGTGATGCGCAGAAGAGGCAGCTGGATGCAGTATTACCAGTCTCAGGTGTCTGACAGCCAAGTGCACAAAAGTAAAGCCTCCCGTCCTCTGGACCCTTTCACATGCTAAATGCTTTGGCTTTGGACCACCTTTGAAGTGAACTGCCTTTCATTACAAGAGAATAGAAGTAAAGATGAAAAAGTAACGGGATTTTAATTGCTCCAATAATGGTAGGAAACTTCACCGTGACTTAAATACTTAAAAGTTAAGACTATTAGTTAAAAAGCCCGTCATTGACCTTGTTTTATTTTGTGCCTCTTTTCCCTAACTCCCCAGACAGGCATACCAGTGCATGTCAGGTTTATTCCTAAATGATTGAGACTCACTGTTAGACAGCAATACCTATAAATTAGACCTTTTTACCATAAGCGATTTTGAGAATGAGGGATTATCTTGTAATATACCAATGGCAGACTGCTCAGCTTGAGACTGTTGCGTAGACCAAACACCCAAAAACTGAGCAATAACAGTCCTCTGGGGACAGGTGTCGGCAGTGAGAGGCTGCAAGGGCTAGCTATATTGTTACAGGGTGGGGAAACCACGTTTTCCCGCAGGCAACTCCCATTGCCTGACAGGGACCATGATTATTGTCCCTGCCATGAGGAAGCCGGCTTTGGGTTTCTTCATGACGTAAAATTTTTACACTTAAACCCCCAAGATTTCGGAAAGAGAGGGCATGGTATTAAAGAAGTATTTTTTTTTCTCCTGGCCAAGATGCGTATCAGGACAAATCCTGTTGGCGCACTACTGCCGGGTTTTCTCTGTTTCTGCTTCTTTGCGGTCGGATTTTCCACTAAAGAGATGGGACTATCACGGTTATACACGATTTATTACTTAAAATAACAAACAAGGCATCAGTCTCAGAGTTCGTGGAGCTTAGTAACAAATCGCCATAATGGCAGATAGTCACGAGTTTCAGGGTTACACAGCAATTTATAACTTTCTGGTCCAACAAGCAATTAACACGAAACTTTGTTTTGACTTGATAACCTGTCACCTCTGGTCACTTTTACTGCACTGCGTCAATTTTCTACCAATTACCTGTTAAGTCATGTACACCCATATACTTCTACTATAACATCTAAATTCTTAGCTTAAACTACAAAATCACACCACTATACTTTAAAACCCTCCACCAAATCACTCAACACACTTTCTTATTTATAGCTACAAAAACATAGGCTTGTAATTCTTTTGCTTAGTATCCCTGTCCTGTCATCACATCGACCCGAGTTCTCTCCAAGGGTTAAGGTCAAATCCGTCATTGTCTGTGGAAGTTTTAACCCCTCAGTTTCCTACAAAATCCCATCAGTCAGACACATCCATGGGAAACAACATTGTCAGGCAGCTTTGGTGAAGAAGATTCCAGTCCTGATCTAGGTAGGCATTAACTGCACTTTGCAAATTTTGAAAAGCCACTGCTTGTTACCTGTGCATCTTTATCACAAGACCAGGTTTTATTCCTCACACCATCTTCCTACCAGGAACATGAGTGCATCTGGGAGAGAACCACCTGGCAAGACTGAGTCAGAGAGAATGAGCTCAGTAAAGGAAGACATAGTGTTGGACTATATAGACAAGCTATTCACTTGGTGTTCCCAAGGTGATGCTCCCAGGTGTGAGGTGAGCAATAAAGAACCCATTATCCTTTATCACCTTTTAAACTATATGGAGGGATATCAATAAAACTGCTTTCGGTGACGGGTTTCAGGCGGACATTAGCCTCATATAAAGAGAATGACACACCTAAATCCACAGGCAAGACTACACTGAACAGGACAAAATTTATCAAAAGGATTTTAAAGAAATATTTTAATGTGTAAGAGAAAGTGACCATGAGTCTCTCTCTCTCTTCTTATTTCTCCTTTCAATGGTTATGCTATTCAACACGGGTTCAGCAGTGATGGAGGTTACGCAACACTTTCATAAGCAGTCCTAAAGAAGTCTTTATGTTATGAATGTGTTATTATTTGGGGGAAAATTATTAATCCAAACTACAAATCAGAACATAAGCCAATCTTCCTATTTTCTGGCAAAAGAAGTTCCATTTGTGTCGTAAGGAAAAAAAGTAGTTGCTTGTCTTCTGCCAGGGATCTCTGCACCATATGGGGGACCTTCCCTCTTTTTACATCTCTGGAGAAGTGCCCACGACATGGAGATATCCTGTTGCCGCGGCAACAGGAGCCTTCTCTGGAACGGCCCCTTCAGAAACAGGCAGCACAAAACTAATTGTTAATTTAAATCGAAGGGAAAATAAGCCAGATATTGGCTATATCTCAGGAGACACTTGCTCTGTTGCAGCTTGGACAGACCTATTTTCCCCACAAAGAAATGACAGGAAATATATTTCAAAATATGAACCACTCAGAAATCTGGGAGACTTTCAGCACTATGGGTGCTATTACATCTTGGTGCAAAATTGAAAGTGAGTCCAATGAAGCTTTTTGAGAAAAGCTTTTAAAATTTACAGGCAAGAGTAAATACTATAGAAAAGCTTCAGAGTCATGTAATGGGAAGAGCACAATAGTTAGGGCTGAAACGCAATTGGCAAAAGAAGCAGGAAGAAATTAATGTAGTTCACATTGCCATAAATGAAAACAATATTCTCAAGAAGATTGATGCATAAAGTGTCCCATAATATATTAATACTGGCTGTAGCTCCAAACTCCTCAGCAAGGAGCCACCCATTGCGACCCCTTGGGAACCTGAGATTCTGTGAGCTACTCTCCTTCTTGGCCTGCTGCAGCTTTGTCCTCTCTTCTTTTGTGGATAATTCGGGGAAAATAAGATACAACAAACCTTATAACACATCAATAACTAATAGCTCAGGAGCAAATCAAGTTGATTAGAAGGATGGAGCACTTCTAAAAGGAAAGGCTGAGAGAGTTCGGATTTTTCAACCTTGAACTGAGATGTCTTATGCATAACTTAACTGTGTCTTACCTGAAGAGATAGGGATGGGCTATTTACAAGAGCCTGAAGTGACAGGACAAGGGATAATGGCTTCACACTGATGGTAAGTTAACAGTCAATTTTAAGAAATTCTTTATTTTGAATGTCATGAGGCCATGGCATATATTTTGCAAAGAAGCTGTTGTTGCCTCATCCATGGAAGTGTTCAGTGACAGGTTATATTGTGCTCTGAAAATATTAGTCTAGTGGAAAATACCCCTGCCAATTGCAATGGATTGGAAAGGATGACCTCTTCAGTCTCTTACAGCACAAACTATTCTACGATTCTCTGAAATAGGGGAGATGTTTCCAGTGGGCACTTGGGTATGAAACACCAACCCATACCTCTCCTCCTGCATGAAAATTACCGCACCCACAAGAAATACCTCTGCCACTGATTTAAAAATGTTCTGAGCACAAGCAAGTTTTAACCCTCTGCATGTGGCTGGCCAGAAAAAGATAAAACCCACTCATGTGCTCTGGGAGGGTTTTTTCTCTGAAGTATTTCTCATAACACCCTTAAAATTACCTGCAATAATTGCAATATTTGCCCAGTCACCTCAAAAAAGGTTTGCGGTATGATAAAGCAGAAGAGTCAAAACCGGGCTCAGTCTCACAAATATAAAGTTTTTTCACAATTTGTGCTTCATAATCCTTCTTCGAATATAAGTAAAATAAATAACTTATTGACACCATTCATATTCAGCGCGTGTACTGTTTAAGACATCTTTGACGAACGAAATGCTAATATGTTTTTAAATAATGAAATTAGCACAGTATCTAACAGTGAGGCCATTTCACTGCTCCTGCCAACGGCAGTAGAAGGATACAGTTATATTTGTGACAAGCGACATCACTCGGTTTGAATATCTGCTTTATTGATCAGGAAATAGTGAATACATCAGCTCTACAACACCCTTGAAAATTACGCTGAGGAAACAGTTTTGTAGGGTCAGCAGAAAAAGCAGATTAGAATCTCATTTTTGTTTTCATAGAAAGCTCCAGAAATAATATCCATTTACAAGGAAATTTACCAGAAATTATAGAAAATGAATCCATGAGATTTTTCCTTTTTTCCAGGACACATGGAAAAATGACAGTTAGAGAATAGAGAAAAGGCCTGAAAGGGGGAACCCACCTGTGGCTTTGCCGTGGTCTGACGCTGCAGAGCCTCCTGCTGCCCCAGCAGTTTCTGCAGGCCCTGGCAGAGGACACCATGGTCTGTAGCACATTCACCATGGCAGGGATAAAATTAGCCCCGGCCTCCCCATGGCTAAACAAATTTTTTTTGAGGCAACACCTACCAAAACGTAGATCAAGGGGCTTTATGTTACAGCAATACCCGTAAAATCATCTAAATATTCTAAGACATGTTTATGTCTCCTTCTAGATCCCATGCCAGCGCAGTAGTTTCTATTTCTAAGGCAGACAGACCCTTCCAAACCCAATTCCAATCCTAGCCTCTGCTGGTGACCGTGCTCTAATGTTCGCGCACCAGCCTGAGACCATATTTCAGCCAACCCCAAGCCAACTGTCAGTGACCTCATTAAGCAGAGAGCACCTTGTTTCCCTCACCAGCAGAGCAGCACATGGGCCTCTTACAGAACCAGGGCTGCCCAGGACACTGCAGTGCTCAGGCAGTGCACGCCCCACTGCACTGGAAAAAGAAAAGACAGAGAGCAAATTAATTAATTCATACGTTAATTAATTTACCATTCTTATGGTTCCTAAACTCTTGCTTCTATGACAAGGTAAATTTATGTGTCAAATGGACAGAAAATATTTTCCCAGCCACTCCCGGGGTGAATAGACAGAGTTCCCGTCAGCTGTGCCAAAGTGGCAGAAGGCATTAAGAGCTCCAAGGCTCATCCTTTCCTCTTCAAAAGGTCTGTTAATCCAGTCTGACAGGCATTTCCACATGGGACTGTGGTTTCCTCTGGGTGTGCTTGTTTTGGCTGTGGGCACACGCTGCTGGGTTTTTTTGTTTTTGGAAACTCTCGTATTTCTGTCTCTCACCTTCTCTTCTCTTCCATTTTCTTCCTTTTTTAGCAACAGAGTGAAGGAGTTGTTCAACACGCAGTGAAACCTGACCTCGAGCACAGATGCTTATGAGTTCCATCCCTTCCTACCCTGCCAGGACCAGTGCTGCTCCCACCATTCAAACTTTATCTCCACTGTCTCTTCTGTGATTGCTATCCACAAGCACTCGCTTCTTTTAAAGCATGAGAAGCATGTCACTGAACAAAAAAAGATGCACATGGATTTGAAATTTATCCGTACGAAAAATGTAGTCTTGAACAGGCTTCTGCCCCATAGTAGGCAGCGTCTGAGGAGGCAGGTCCTCAGACGTCCAAGCTGTCACATTCACCAACAGAGCTGTACTCCAAAAGAGCGGAGTTTTGCCCCAGAAATTATCAGCTCACTGCGCTGGAACATGTGCCACACCTCTCAGCTACTGAGGTATTTTTGTTCTCTTTAGGTGAGTAAATGGTGCCTTTACTCAGTATTCTAGTACAAGGCAGGTGACACGTTCCTTTCACAGAGATTTGAAATCCAAAATCTTTTCCGGAATTGAAGAGCTGAAAGACTCTGACTTGAATGCTTGCAGCAAAAATTAAGAGCAAACATCATCAGCACACACGTAGCGTCCATTCAGAGCCTGTTTGAGCCAGAAAGCTGGACTTCAAGGCTTTTAAATCCACTGGAAATATTGATGTGATTAAAAATTATTTAATTTGGAAATAAATGACAGTTTGTTTGTCTGCTTTGTCCAATTAAGTTCCTGAAATACTGGCCTGGATGCAGGAAGAAATGCAGCCGAAGCAGGAAGAGGAATTGGAGGAGGGGTGGAGAGCAGTGTGTTTGTTATTTTATCAGACATCCGTCTAAAATCTATCAGGGAGAAAGTTGAGCAGTCCATCAAATATTTTATGTGTTCATAATCTATAAAAAAGGAAGAGCTGAGAACTCATAATCATTTAAAGATAGAGTGGGTTGTGTTTATCAATCTTGTGACTGCATGTTCTCTACCTAAGTGCACAGTTTCTTAAGAATTATCGATTTTTTATTGCAGTTTGGCTGGAAATGGTGTTCTGTTGTTTTAGAGGAAAGCCAAAGAAATACTATCTCTAAGAGAAATATAAGAAGGCATTCCCCTGGGTCGCAGAGCAAAGAGGCTGCCTATGCACAGTTAGTAAATATCGCCGTGTATGAGATACTGTGCTTATATTCTAACCGTAGGAGGAACGATAATATTTCAGAGATAATTTGAATTAGAAGGGAAAGAAGAATTTTCTACACATTAGCCACATCACATTTTTTCTCCATTTAACTACAGGGAGATGCTTCTGCTAAGTTACTCCTGAGAACATTGCAAGAACCCCTGGATAAAATTTTTTTGGTGTGTGATGGGAAGCAAACTAGTAAGCAAATGGAAATTTATTTCTCCTGTTATTAATGTTTTTTGAAATGCATTGAAATATCATTGATGTTATTCCACGCCCGTTATAAATTTCTCCTTAGGACACATTTCTTTCGCTTATAGCCACTTGCTCCAGAGAAATTGCTATTAAAAGCCACAAAAGGAAGAGAAGTATCACAACAGAGGTAAAAGCTTCTCATCTTATTACTGTCGTTTGGTAACGGAACCGCCTTAGAATCAGTAGCTTCTCCATTTATGGTGTGATTGTTTCATAGTTCAGTGAGGGAAAAAGAGGTTTTTCCTACTCTGCTATCCAGCAAGGTTCTCAGACTCCTATGGAATGCTTGATCCCTGCATTTAGTTACTTTGGAGATGTAAAACACTCACTGGTTTACACAAGTGCTCATACTTAGGTTGCTCTAAGTGAGGGAAGGCCATGGACTGCAGAAAGACAATTCTGCGTTGGTGCGGAGCCTTCCCATACCCACAAATGACACGGGCTTACAGAGTTGCGGGGCAGGGAAGAGAGCAGAGAAAGCTGTTTGCTGATTCCCATCCTCACAGCTTCTGAAGTTGCACCTCTCTTTGTGTACAGAACGGTCTTGCTGGAGGCTGAGTAAGTTCTGCTGTGCAGAGAGCTGAGAACAGGCCTAACATAAAGCAGTCCTGCCCATGTTTGCTTGGAGACACTGAAAATCTCGGACACCCTCCGGTGAGACTGCTCACAGACATCCCTTGACGGCCTTAGGACTGTCTTCCGCACAGAAGTTGTTCTGAAAGACCAAACTTTCTACCTTCTTAGAAATGTGTGGTGTTTCTGATCCATTTTCTGACCTGATAAGAAAAAGGTACCTCATTTTTGAGAGAGGAAATCTCATCTACAAGATTTTCAGCACAGTTTCAGTATGTCTGTGTAGGCCTGGATTCCTTCGACAGAAAACTTTCATCACCTGACTATGCCTCAATGCCCTTAAGCAGGTGAACCTCTGCAGCTCTGGTTTCTCTGCCAGGACGTTTCCACTTTAAAAAATTCAGGAAATTTGAAGTAACTACAGATAAAAAGAGGGGTCAAAATATCAGGTTATAAAACATGATCTGCCTGCTTAGAGCAGATTAACACATTCTGCATACAAAAAAGCATTGAATGGAAACAGTCTCTATATGTGGACATTAGGCAATACCAATAGAAGCCAAAGAAATTCAGTAGAGCAATCCTGCAGTGACAGATGTCACCGCAGTGAGGCTCACCCTGATTGCAGCGGTTACGAAGTTTAAATAATAAGCGCAGTTTAGGCTGCAATGAAGTTACACTTTAGAGGCCTTTCACTAACCTTTTGTCTGCAGCTGAATTTCTCACGCAGTAGAGAATTTAAGTAGTGATTAAATTCCCTGCAATTTCTTCCTGAGTCATTAATGGAGTAACTCATACAAAAACGTTAAGCATATTAAATAAATGGCTCTACCTTGCCTGAGATGGGTTGCAAACACAAATTGGTCACAACAAACTATTCAGAAGAAGAGGACTGAAATTCTCACAGATAAGACGGATTTATATCCACTGATGCATGCATATTTGTTTCAGCAATTAAATACTCTGCTTCAGCCTCTTTGTTAAGGTATTCAGTGACATGCCTCCTTTTTTAGTGTATTTGTCCTGTGTTTTGTCCTGTATTTTGCCATGTACTACTGACTCATGTATTCACCTAAAAAACACCTTGATGTTTTAGACAGCAGCCATAGCTTTCCAGATCAAAAAAGAAATTACTTTACCATTAAGATTATTAATTAATTTCAGTAGTTTTTGGGTAATGGCAGGAGAGGGACTATTATTTCTCTCATGTGTGAAGAAGAAGCATTTTTGGTACTTCTGTTGCTTGTGGAAATGCAGCTCTAGCCACATGAAGGCATTGCCAGGTCAATTTTTACTGTTTCTGTAATATGCTCACCCAGTACAGCACTTGAAGTGATGCCTTTTTCATTTCGTGCTTGTGGAGGGAGAGTGGCAGACACGGAGTAACAACCCTCACAGCACTCCGTGCTGACTCGGTCTTTTACTCCTTTCAGCCTGAGCCAGATAAAATCTTTACTCATCAGCAGTGCTTTCCCAAAAACCTGCACTAGTAGAGATGATCAACACTTCGTCAAGTTTCAGCCCTGGAGAAAACTGGCTCGATACTGCGCCTAATAGTCTTCTAGATGTCTACCCTTAATTCCTACACCATTATAAAATGGTACCACCATTGCCTGTACTGCAGTAGCTGAACCCAGTTCATAATGTTTGGTGATGTGCGGTGAACCCTGCAGAGAGTAGGTTTGCCTACTATTAATGTGTGTATCCTGTTGTTTATTCCGACATCAGCAGTACTGACAAAAAGCAAGAAACTCAGTTTGATAAAGCTGAATACTTTTTTTCGCTTCACAGGCAAGTCTGCCGGTAACTCCGCAAAAGGGAGGGACACGCTCCTGAAAACCTCTTCAGGGAAGGGGAAAGGGAATGAAAGAATTGTTTTCCACGTTCAGCTCAGCTATCTTCTGTACAGATAGACAATTCCTGAAGCAAAGTCAACCTCAGAGGTAGCTTGATTAAATATGTCTAGGATCACTGAATATTTCTTCCTGCCACCTTCTAGAAAGAAGTGCGAAAAAGGCCCTGTGCCAGTAGGTGACATAATGGTTTTGAGAACACCCCTTTTTGATTTTTCCCTTTGTTTCATTCACATCTGTGAATTTTTTGTTAAAGCAGTATTTCTAGGGTAAAATTATAAAAACTTTAAATGTTTGGGTTGGGAAGGACCTTACAGGTCATCCAGTTCTAACCCCCTGCCCTGAGCATGGTCACCTTCCATTAGACCAGGTCTCTTGATGTCCAATCCAACCTGGCCTCGAACACTTCCAGAATGGGTGACCCACACCTTCTCTGGGCTACCTGTGCCAAGACCTCCCCAGCATCACAGGAAGGAATTTCTAACTTCTAAACCAAAAATATTCTCTTTCTGGTTAAAGCAATTTTTCTTTCACTTTATGCCCTCGTACAAAGTTCTTTTCCAAAATTCCTGGAGCCCTTTTTCCGTTTTGAAAAACGTTCTATGGTCCCATTGAAGCCTTCTCTTCTCCAAGTGAAGCACTCCACCTCTCCCAACCTCTTTCCATAGCAGAGGTTGTCTTGACCTCAGATCCTCTTTGAAGCCTCTTCTGAACCCAGTAAATCCTTGTCATTCTTTCATTGGGGACCCCAGAGCGGGAAATAGCACGCCAGGTAGGCTGTCTCAAAATAAAGCAGAGGCAGAGGATCGCCCCCATCTGCTGGCCACTGCGCTTGTGAAGAACATTCAGTTTTCTGGCTCTAGGTGAATATTTCTGGGTCGTGTTAAGCTCGTCAAAATACACTCCAAAATCCTTTACCTCAGCCCTCAATCCATCTTCCACCGAGGCTGTGGTTGTGCTTTGGATTGCCCTAACCAACATGCAGAACTTTCTACTTGGCTTTGTTGAAGTCCATGATCTCATGCGCCCACCTCTCCAGCCTGTGATGTTCCCTTTGGATGCCATCCCTTCCCTCCACTCTGTGAAAAGCTCCATACAACACTGAGAATTCCTGAGGGTGCCCTCCATTCCCCTGCCCATATTTTATTAAACAGTAGCAATGCCAATACAAGCTCCTGAGGATACCACACCTCCTTCACTCTTTTACCTTTATAAT
This sequence comes from Rhagologus leucostigma, assembly GCA_013397725.1. Classification (NCBI taxonomy): domain Eukaryota; kingdom Metazoa; phylum Chordata; class Aves; order Passeriformes; genus Rhagologus; species Rhagologus leucostigma. The sequence goes on from VZTD01004039.1 coordinate 42,358, forward strand.
TACTGGCAAGGATTTTTTCTCTTTTTCCCACTCCCCAGAAAGCTCAGCAGACCCTTAGCAATTGTCCCACCCTCCCCCTGGGACGGCTTTCCCTTCTGTTGAGAGCAGGAGGGTGATTGTTTGGGAAATCGGAGCCCATCCCTGCGGATCCCATTCCCAGCTGCAGAGGGCTTGAGCTCCCGGGGCGGGCTGTGCTGCGACGTTCCTGCCCTCTCGTGGGCAAACGGAGCTTCCCACAGTTCCTGCTATTCTGGAGAACCGAGGAAACTCCCCGAAAACCTTGAATCTCCGAGATGGCTCCCAGCCTGGTTGTTTCTGCTTGCTACCCAGCACCCCGGGACCCTGCGGAGCTTCTGCAGTGGCAGAGGCAAATGGCAATACACAGAGCTGCCGAGGATCCTATAAATATTTTTTTGCTCAAGTAAATATGCCCGTGTTCAGACTCAGCCAAACTTGAAGGGTATGTATCAGAGAACTTTGTTTCAGCTCAAGATTTCTTGGACCTCAAATCGCTTTTATAAGAGCTAATTATATTTAGCAAAATTTCAGTGACCTCCTGCTGGTTTTTTTCCTTTTCGTTGTGGATGTCAACATCAAGAGTAAGGGAAAAATCACTGGAAGAAAGTAAAAATACAGAGTAGAAAGGCCAGAGCTTGTCATATGTCTAAGCAAGAAGGAGCAGTGAAACTTAAACTCTAAGAAAAGTACAGGGATTTCAGAGTAATTACCCTACCGGATATACCTATCCTGGAGAAATGCTACGAAGACATGGAGAGCAGTGGGGCTTCAAACAGTTAATCTATTAAAATAGATATGTTGGGAACGTCAGTGTGTAGCCGAAAAAAAGGCAGCCAAATAGATAAGAGACAGATTTTTAAAGGATCTTAGAAATCTCTCCGCATTTGTTTCAGTGTAAGGCATCCTGCAAGAACCGGTCCTGCCAGCTGCACCACGCAGTCAAGGCAACAGGTAAAACAACGTCAGCAGCCACAAACTACTCTGGAAGTAATAGCAGGACTGAAGGAGTGCTGAGGACCTGTAATAGCTCAGTGGTTCTTTCTAACTTTGTTTTGGAAAACAGCTTTTTAGTTTATAGCTGGTTAATCCCTTCCAGTTGTGAGCTGGTGTTAGACTGTGTTTCCATATTTTGAACAGTGGAGGAAATTTTTTTTCAGAGCGAAACTAGAACAAAAAAAACCACTGTTCGTTCCTGTCCAAACTGCATGTTTTCTTCCATTATAATTTTGTACCAAATGCACTGACTTGCTGAAAAGAGTTTGATCTATCTATATTTTCTTGTCTTAAATACTGACTGAAAAATTCCAAGTTAAATGAAACCCAAGCCATGGTCTATTGCCATCTGCAATTTAGTTTATATAGGGCACAAGTCCTCCTGAAGCAGATTAACTTACTTCTGCCTGCTAGTGGTGTTTAATTTTTCGTGATACTGGAAAAAGTTTCAATTTAACTTTAAAACCAACAAGCAAAACATAAAAGCATAAGTTTTGTGTGCTAGAGGTGATAACAAAATTTCTTGGCTGCCTCTAAGCAAACTCTAGGTAGTATGTCTTCTTAAGTCTTAAGCTTTGCCTCGTGGTCTGACTGCCTGTGCACAGTGTCACAAAGAAGATGGTGCTAAAGCTATTTTAGTCCACAGTTTGGCACTAATCTGTCCATGTTCACAGCATTTGGATGGCAGAGAGTGAAAGCCTTGTTTGTCTGCACGCTGCATCTGGCAAGTCCCAAAAAAGGCGGAAGACCGTAAAACCTTGGTACTGACCAGGTTTTTCTGTGAATAAAATCCAATTGAAAGAGGCAGACAAGACTGGATGATGTCTCTCCAGCCCTGTTTCTCTAGCCTCTTTCAAGCTGTGCTGTCTTATGAGGGAACTCACTGTCATTTCCTGACGTCAGCTCTCAGCGTTCCTTAACTGTCACCTTCATGGCAGAAGAATAAGGAATTGCCCCTGCCACATATTCTTTCATGTGCGGTTGCAATCTGGTTGGGAAAATCTACAAGAGAAATGTGCTCAAAGCTTAGCTCCAACCCTGAACACAAGACCTGCATCTCCTTGACTCTGTTAATGCCTATAAGCATATTGCACGGGCTAGACGAAAGGGCTCCTTAAGATCCCACACGGCCTTGTAGTCTTTGAGCCTTCTAATATTTTAATTTATCAGAAAATTCCTACCCCAATACAAAATTCCAGCCCTTTTGGCAGCTTTTCCTAAGTTCCATTAGAGCCTCACAACTTTAAAGAAGTGTAGTTGGTTTAGTGCAGTCAATACACTGCAAAGTTCCATAATTTAATTTAATCTTTGCAGTAATGCACTTTCCCTCCTAGAGCCCTGTCTAACAGAGACATATTCTTCTTTGTAGTCGTAATGTCTCATCTGATTAAAGCAATAGGCAAGGTAGATGGATGCAACACCGGAAGTCCATTTTACCCAGAGGAAAGTGGAGACAATATCAGTCCTCCAAAACAAAGAATGGGAGGGCGAGAGGGTGTTGAATTCTTCACATCCTTTGGCTATTACCTCTCAGAAGGATTGAGAGGTATGTGATCAAGTTTTTTACAGATTAGGCTAAAGAAATAAAAAAGTCCCCTTTTAATACATTGAAAACCCCTCTTCATTTTAACCTACTGTGAGGCATTTTCATAAATGAGCAATTCACCAAGTGGGTCAGGAATAATCATATAAAAGCTGCTAGTGCTCAGTTATACAAACCTGTGGCACCTGAGGAAAGTACCTGCCCTCATCTTAGATATCTTTCACTGCAAACCAGTAACTTCAGACCGGCAGAGGAAAAAGGGAAAAAACCTCAAAGCACAGGAATGATGTGGCAGTCAGTCACCTACAGTGGACAAAAATTCCATCACTACCAGCAAATTTCACTGCTGCAGCACTGGCATCTCCCTAGCAAAAATCCCTTGCTCTGACAGCTGTAATTACGTAAATCCTTTCGACGCATTTGAGTCAAAGCCATTGATCAAAACAGACACCAGCGGCATCAGCATGGCTCCCAGGGGTTTAGGGCAGCAGGCTGTATATTTCAACTAGGCTTCCTTAATTTTATCCTCATTATTTTGGAGGTGTGGATGCAGAGGGGAAACGAAGAGGGAAGAAAAAAATCAAACTAGCAGATTTGCAAATTTAACCCTTCCAAGGTGAGTTGTCTGGGAGGTCAAAAAAGCTGGGGGCTCTGCTTAGGCAAACTGAGTACCCTTGTGAATGTTTTTATTTTTGAGAAAGAACATAGAAAAAACGGAGGTATGAAACAACTCAATTACAAGAACATCTATTTGTTTCTCTCTGAGCAGGTAAACATCAAGGAATAGTGGTTTTCCTGTCCCTCTATTAAAAAAATAGTGTCTGGTAGAGTGAGAATGAAGCACAGACTGGAAGGAGAGGCTGCCACTTGGGAAGTTCTCCAGGTCTTTGGGTCTGAAGAGTTAAAGCAATTAACCTTGGCAATATTCTCCTTCACCCTTTTCCATATGAACGCTATGAGAAGAGCACATACTTGCCCAAGACAGAAATACCATCTAATTTCTCATTACACACAGGCCAGGAGACAGCTTTTCTACATGAAAATCCATCACTCATGGAGAGCTGGTCCCCAAAGCTAGGCAGAGGTTTCCTGACTTTCACCTGGACACAGCCAGTCTAAGTACTTGAGGAGATTCAGAGCCCTGCAGACATGGCCACCAATTATTTGGTAGTGACATCCCTCCTGCAATTCACCAAAGGTGTGGTGACGTGGTGTATGAGTTTGTAGGGGGTGAGGAACCACACTCTGGGGGTACACACACAGCTCTGGCCCATCCAGGTTGCCCCATTGAGTACGATCAAAAGGGGGAGCCATCATCAGGGTGCACACAGCCCTGTATATACTCCCTGCCTCCTCGTGATAGTGACTCGTTCAATAAGTGCACAGCAGTGGTACCAAGAGAGCAGGGCACAGCAGATTTTCATTTGGGAAATTTAATGTTCAGTTCAGGGAAGTCCAGGTTATCCATGGTCTAAAGGAGTTCACCACAGCTACCTGTAGGGGAACTGCGTCCCTCAGCAGTGTTTGGGGACTGTCATCTGATCAAAAATATGTCAGGGATTTATAAGAAACCTTGATAAAAATGAGAAGAAACAGCCAAGTTTAGCAAGAAGTAAGCAGCAACACAAAGCCTATGAGTTCAGAAGAAATTCAATCACTCCACAACTATTTAACAAGAGAGAGCCAGGTTTTGCAATAAACACTCCCCGCTGAAACGACTCAAATCAGTGATACTTCCTCTCCTGCTTGCTGCTACCTCCAACAAGAAGAGGAAGCAAATCATCTAGTGTTTCTTTGATCTCTCATGTATCTGAAAACAGAAATATCCAAGAGGAAGAACTGGGCCACGTGTGTATGAGAGCAGTTTCATTTAAAACACACATAATTCAATTCTCAAAGCTGAGAAGAAATGAGACTAATTTTCAGGCTGCTGAACGTGCAAGAATTTGTCATACTCCTGCTGGCTCTCTTCAGTGCCTGGCCTTCTTCCAGTGGCTGTAAAACAAAAGAGTTAAAACTTCACTGCAGCCAAATCAGCTGTACCCAGATTGTAGGTCAGAAGCAGAATAACAGGTCCAGGATATATATTTTGAGAAATAGGTTCTTTTTTGTATTCCTTTGACATCAGAAGAGGCCAAAACCACAGGAAAAATGGGCCGTAATATTTTCCAGGATTCCTAGTAAAAAGAAAGATTTACAGCCGAGAGTTAAAACAGAAAATCTTTTTGCACTTTCCTGGAAGCTTTTGAGGCTTTCAAATGGTAAGTAATAAATTTTTTTTAGTACCAAAACTCAAAGATGAAAATTCCTCCAGAGTCACACAGCAATCTTGTCAACAAAGCAACACAACCAGAAGCTCAATGGAAGGAAATCTGGTCTCACCCAAAGGCAGGAGTTGTGGACAACAGAAAAACACTGCTAACGAACGCTAGGGTCAAATCCTGATATCTCCGACAAGGAAACACCCGGTAAGTTCTGCCAAACCTAGGAAAAGACACAAGTTTCTTTAAACTGCGTAACACAAAAGGGGAAATTTGAGGGAAATACATTGGATAATATTTTCCATGACCTAATACTAGATGGTAGATCCATAGAGTACTATGTATAAACAACTTTTGGAAAGTTATAAAATAATTTTGGATTTATTTGGAAGGTTTAAAGATACTTCTTTTTGTTCCAGGGAGATGACGTCTCAGAAAAAATCCCTTTGGTTTCAATGAAAAATACTTGGACTGAAATAAAATACTTGGATATAAAGGTACTTCAGATTAAATCTTTAAGCTTTAAAAACCAAAGTTATTAAATTTACCTAACAGAATATTTCAAATAGAATTATTTTGTTCTATTATTGATTCTACTAAGTTACAAGTGGTTTTTGCAGTGAACAATCCTTTATAACACCCCATCTACTTTTCCAGAACGTTAGCCCCACATGCAGTCCCAGTGGTACGAGAAGAGGGAGCGGCGTGCCCTGTCTTCTCAGGCTGCTGAATCCTTAAACCAATGAACAGAAATTAAAAATATGCTTCTTTTTAACTCTTTCTCTTGCAGGGAGGCAAAACTGAACAGATATACTTGTAAAATAACTCTCTTGTTTTACCCACAGCCCAGCTCAGTCCTACCAATCTGTAATTTGACTTTGATAAACAGGAAAGAAAAACTAAATTAACAAGAGTAAGAGCTTGAAAAGCCCTCAAATAAGACAAAACTTCATCTGCAAATTTGAAAGGAAGTGTTGTAGCAATAAATTTTGCTTTTCTGATATTTCTCTTTTGCCACAGGGACACTACTTGCTAAGATCACTTCTGGCTTAGTTAAGCAACACCATCACTAGCAGTGTGGTCCTTCTGTGGCAATACATCACCCATTCCCAAGCAGGGAAAAAGCCTAAAGATCATCAATTAAACATCAGAGTTTAAAAGCAGAGAAAAAGTCAGGAAGCAGAAAAGGTGAAGCATCTATCCCTTAGGACAGTCTCCCCATTCTGTTAAAAGTGCATGGCATTTCTAGACAGGAGGATCTAGCACTACCTGGGGACCAATATTGTCGTCACCACAGCTGGGGACCAGACATTTCTGGCACTCAATATTGCACAATCAGGCACATAATGACAAGCGAAAATAAAAGGGCTGAAGTAGCTCTGAGTTGCCCCAAGCCAGAGGGGCAGCTGAATATTTTGGGTGCTCCTTAAGTCTTTGCCCACACGAAGCTGAACGCCACTCCCCGCAGCCTGGGTGAGGTAGTGTAGAGCTGCTTCTTCTAGGGAGATGGGCTTGGAGAGCAGAGAGCCCTAAGGCAGGGAGTCAGGTGAAAATGCTATAAAATAGCGCCATTCGCTCTCAGAACCCTGGGATGGATCTGTCCAACAGGTGTCCCTGTGAAAGACAGCACAACCCAGCTCTCTACTAGCACATGTGATCTTTTAGGGAAATATTTAAGAAAAAGTACGAAAGGGCACATCCTCATAATTTTGCAGCCGTTTTCCAGTTAAATTGTCTTTAGAGGTTTTTACCTAAGTAGGAAAAAATAGAAGTCTCTCTTTCAATTTTCCTGCACAGTTTAGTACCACTGTAGTGCATTAGTTGTCTCTTATCTTAAAAAAACATGGTGCCAGTTTCAGGCATTTATCAGCTTCACGTGACATCCTCTATCCTTTCGGTGTTCTTCCGGGAAAAAGTCTGTCCCTCATTTACTTAAGGATTAAACTCATGCATTTGCAAAAAAGAAGGTAGCCCATAAAATTGTACTGCTCTGCCTTCGCAAGGGCAGTGAAGAGGGGAGTCTTTTAAATGGTACATAAATTAAATTTAAAAATATTTTATTCTAGTCCAGAAATGTCCCTTAGCACTTCACCTCTTGAAGACCTTGTTACACCAGACTTAAGAATTCCTAGAGGAGAGATAATTAATAGACCACCATCTTATATTTTTTTACTGCTACACCAAAAGGCAAGCCTTCTAAAAATGATTAAATAACGTTAACTGTCTGAAGACTATATTTCCATGAGTTATCTCTTTAATTAAAGAAAACAGGAGAAGGAACGGACAGGAAAGCTATAAAGATCCTAAAGCCATCAAGTTACTGCAATGTCTAAATGCTTATCCTTATTATTTCTTATTTTTTATTCTCTATGCTGTCATTGCAGCCTTTCTTTTCACTAAAATATCTATATTTTCTGAACATAGAGCAAAACACTGAGATTATAATGCTTTTTAAACAGTCAGTTATCCACTGTAGCTTCATAGGAAATCCAGACACTACCCAAATAAGCTCATCATTGGTGCTAATTAATTTATACTGATAGAGAACTTCAATTAAAATAATATATTCACATTTCGTTAGGAGCGTAATATATATTTCTGACTTTTAATAGTTAAATGCATTTTCTCCACGCCTAGCAGAAAAATACACCTCAGAGTTACACTGAAAGCTGGGTAGTTGAAACAAGAGGGTGAAACCGAAGGTGGGGTTAAAATATTTAAAAATTTCTTCTCTAAAAGGGGAAAACTCAGAGCCAGAGAGGAGCAGAGTGGCAACAGAGGCAGGCAAACACCGGAGCTCAGCAGGAGCCCTCAAATTCAGCCATGCTGTCTCTACTGCCTAGCAGAGCTGAAATATCATTGCAGGCCATAGGCCGTGTGCTCTGCGGAGCAGCGGGGTTCTACAGAGGAGTTTTGCTCCCTGGGCATTTCAGTGGCATACTGGCACTCAGGCAGCATATAGGCATCTAATAAACAAGCTGTCCTATATTTCTCCACATATTCACAGTGGAATTCTCAAAATTAATTTATTTTTCCTTTTTCCCCACTCTTCGTCTTTTTCTTTTTCCTTCCTCCTCTTCATTCACTACAGGTTTTTCTTTTTCTTTTCCTCTTTTACTTCACTCTACTTTTTTCTGTAAAATGGAAATGCAGACAACAGAGACGGAGACCCTGCAGGCCCGAGGTAACGTCATCAAACTTCCACAATCTGGAGGACCTGCGTCTCTCTAAGAAACACTTAAACTTTATAAAGGGACAGGAATAAAAACTAATATGGGTATAAGTTCGTTTCATCTCACATGGTTATAACACCGGAAAATCCCTTTTTATTGACTGGCTGATAAAGAGCCAGGAAGGTAACGCAGCACAGGGAGACATGGGAACACCACTGCTGACCTTGCAGGTGGGGTATTCGCCTTGCTCAGAGGGCCCAGCTGGGTGATTTCGGTGCTGTTTTTCCTTTAGATTTCAAGGCTTAGACCATGCATGGAGAGCAAATACTCATGTCAGGGAAACACCCACTCCTGTGCAGGAAGAAGCTCTAGTCAGGTGCTCGATACTTCAGCTTCCTCTCTGTAGGCTCCATAATCTCATCTGGGGAAATCCTGACAACGTTATCAGACGCCTGATAAAATGTTGAACTTTCAAGTACTTAGTGATTCAATTTCCGTCAACACTTAATTTACATATATTTTTGGACTTTAAATAAGAAGTGAGACCCTAAAGCAGAAGAGATTCGACTTGTAGCCTAACATCTCTGGCATCCAAAACATTGTGCCTGATGTTTGATACTAGCATAAACAAAGCTACTTCTCCATACCTGCACCAAGACGGTCAATGTGTTCAGCTTACTGAAAAAGAGTGGCATTAGATGTCTGTTTAATTAACCCTTTTATGTATCCACGAACAGCACAGCAGAAGCAGTAGCACCAACTTCTTACTCCATTCCATCGTTGTTCACCCTTGACATGAGGCAGATTTCTGAGAGAGGGGATTCTTAAATCTCTGGTGCCCACTCTGCCCGTGGGCTTTTCTGGCAAAGATGGCACCTGACAGGGCTTATTTTGGTTCATATAAACTCCAATTTTTCAGGCAAAAATTTTTTCCAAACACTGTTCACAGATTTAGAAGAGGTTGACACCATTTAACACTGTAGATTTAGCCTTGGAAGAGTAAACCTCTACCACCTCCAATATTTTCCAGTTCAAATTGGTACTTTTTGAAGTGTGCCCTCCAGGTAATCACACCCTCCACACTGGTTGTCTTTTCCAATCAGGCCGGGGGACTTTTCTAGAGTACATTCCAGGAGGTCCTCCTTCACACACAGCTTCTGAAGAAATGCCCTCCATCTATGACCTTGGAAGCAACCAGAAATATTTTCCCATATATTTCATGTCTGCAAGCCGACAGACATTAATCTGCTTTCCACTCTCAGCACAAAAAAAACTATATCAAACTCTTTTCATGACTGCTCTGATATTTTCTGCTGCACTCACCGCAAGGGTTACCACAAAGCATGCATAAGTATTGATAAGCTACCTTGGAGTAGAGGAAAATTGAAACAATTGAAACAATAGTTCCAGCTTCTCTGCGTTATTTGCTGCTGTTCACTGTATTCCTCACCGAAAAGACTGCCGTCCTTGTTTCACTGCAGGAGAAGGTCTTCCCAGAAGGAAGGATATCTCTGAAACTAGTTACAATCTTTACATGACTATGAAACATGCAGGCATCCGAGATAAATTATGTTTTGTATATAAAATACCTTTCAAAAATACAGCCTTATGAAAGCAGAGTAGCCGTATGGCCATTTCATGCATGATTTCTTAAATTTTCACCCCTGCTCAGAATATTGCTTTGTGACATTCAGTGAGGTGTGAGTTACGAATTCCCACAGGAGCTGGATCTTACTCCCATTGAACACTGCTGCAAAATCCTCATTATTTTGAAGAAACTGGAATTTCTCCTTCAATACGCTCAGAAGTAAACTCTCACTTGTTTTGCCATGAGACGTTACTTCTGTGGGTCGTTTTCTATGATATAGAGCTTTGTATAATACGTATATTTTCCTTACTTTTGTGCATGTGTCTGGTTTCTTTAAGTTGAATTGACTTACAAATTTTATGAGCTCTCCCTCTTATTTCTGTCTTATTGCGCTAATATTTAATACACTGAAAAGACCTTGGGTCGACAGAGAAACAGAGGAAATACTTTATAAGTAATGCAGTTTCATAGATCATTTCGCGCATTTACCTAGGTTATGTTCATATCACAAGCCAGGTAGTATTTGGTTAGCCATTTCACAGCCCATTGTGACAGGCGTGTAAATTAGGACACTGTGCTCCTACCTCTTATGCAAGAACTGAAGAGCTCTCAGGCATGCCTGCGTAGCATAGAGGAGAGGGGATGGTAGAAATAGCTCTTCCATGTACTTCTGATGACTTATGCAGCCTCTAAAAGCCAGAGCTCTGCTCGTGGACGGGGCTCAATAAAGAGGGAGGAAAATGCTAAGACAAGAGAGCTGCAGCTACACTCCATGACATGTTTTTGTAAACTGAGTAATGTTCCCAGCAGGAAAAACCTGCAGAGATTCATACAGTGGCATTAACCTTCCCCCCAGAGCCTCTCTGTGTACGTGAGTGCATGGACGTTCACATATTTCTTATCCTAAACTAAGATTTTTTCCGCCTCATTTGCACAGGGTGCTGGGGTTTTGCCAGAAGAGCCCACAGGCCCTGCAACATTGCTGTGTCCCTCGTGACAGCCAGATTGCTTGTCCCAGTGCCTTGACACCCTGCCAGAGTTGTTCTACTCATGTTTGTCATTCTCATAATTATTTTCCTGTGACTGGCTTTAACAACTGTGAAAACAAGACTCTGAGAGCCAGTGCAACAAAGTCAGACCCCCCCACAAACCACAGTGCTCTCAGAGATCTGCTCCTTTCCTCCATCTCCTCTCATGCCTCTCTCCTTGGGACAAGTCCTTGGCTTCCCTGCAGCTTGCCCTTGAGACATCCCTGAGATGAATGCAGCATTTTAGCAGGTAAAAAAATTCCACTGCTGCTCTGTCAGCCAGCTCAAGTGAAAACAAATTGCTGCAAAGTAGCACCAGGCAGCACGTAAAATTTCTGTCACAAGCTCCATAAATGGCTTCATTTTGCAGTTAAAAATTAGAAAACAAGGTTTCAAATGAGTTACTAAAGCAGGAAGTTAGTCAGACGTGAGCAAGAGGGACAGCAATGAGCAACTCCTTCCCTTGCGGACACCCAGCCACAGACATGGACTCAGAACCAGAGTGAGTGAGCCGGAGAGCAGAAAGCATCAGAAGGGCAGGACCAGAGAGGAAACGAGACCCCTGTTCTGCACCCACATACCAAAAGAGGGAAGATTTTATCCATTCTGAGGCCTGTCTGCTAACCAGCCTTCCTTCCCCTTGCAGCCATAACTACCAAGCCACCAGCTTCCCATCCCTGCCCACGGCCTCCTGGGCAGTTCCACTCAGGAGCGGTTCTAAAGAGTCCTGCAGAACAGCTCAGTTGTGAGTGAGATTGCAAGTCCCCTCGAGCATCAGGAAATCTGAAACCTGGCGTCTCACGCACTCATTTAAGTACTTGCTGTTGCAAATAGAAACAGCAACACTTCCTCTTCAGCTGCCGTCCTACTCTGCAAGCATCCTAGATGAGACAAAATTGCTGTGGAAAAAGTCACATCAGCCTCCGCAGACCAAGGGGGCTAAGGACCATCTTAGCTTAGGCATAGAGGAGATTCTAGTTGCTTGCCTAGAAACATGTTTATCAGAGATTTCATCTGGAGCAAGGAGAAAAGCCATAAGCCGCTAGTGCCACCACAGCTCAGCAGCATCATGGCAGGAATTCCGAGGATTTGCATTTTGGGGATAGGTATGAAAAGGTCCCAGTCCTTTTTTGGGTGTACCTCCAGGTACAAAAATTACATCTAAAAATAAAACCTAGGTACTGAGGTCACAGTGGCAGAGTTGAAAATTTAGCTCTGTATACTGGACTGTATTCCCCATCACACAAAAATTTTGCTCTCCTGGTTTAAGTGCCGGGAAATATATTTGGTCCTCAAAGCCTGGACAGTCACACAAGCACCGAGACCCTACATGGATAACAAATCGCCACCAACATTTGCAGGTTCCTAAACAGCCTAGAATACTTCCACAGGTGATGCCTCTTGTTCCTAATATGTTGTCCTCTCTTTCAAACATAATGAACACTCCAAGAAGAAAAACGATGTTTTGACCTCTGTATTAATCATGCAGTTAGGATGCTAATTCCAACTGAAAAAAATTTGGAGAAAGACAAAAAGAATTGGCTGGGTTCCAGCACTAGAAAACGCCCTTGCCTGTCTGCTTTTCCTGATAATTATCTTCTGTAAAGCACCAAATCACTGTAGCAAAAGACTCATGAAAAAAAACATGGTCACACACCATGTAGGGGAACAAAGGCACAAGTGAAGAAGAACATGAGCTTCCTCAAAGCAACTAGGTTTCAATGCAAAGCATTTCCACGTCCTTTCTACTTTCAAAGGAAACTCAGAATAAGGCATGGGAAGCTATGCACAGAAGAAAGCACTTCAGAAGAAGCTTTTTAATCTTTGAAAGAAGCTCTCGAGAACTTCTTATCTGAACAAAAAAAAGGCTGGAGAAAGACTGGGTAAAAGGTAAAAACGGAAAATCCCGAACCTGAGTGCAATTTGCAAGTATTGACTATATTCCAGTGGAATATTCATTATTAGAAAATTGCTGTGCTTTTGGAACCAATGTTTCCACAGGAATGTTCCCATTTTCATTCTGGCCTTTTTCTCTCACACATGCTTCGAGAGGTCAGCATAATCCTGGAACCGGGGCACTGCATTAACAAAATGACATTTAATTATCTAGCTTACACAGGAAGGTTTTGAAAGTCAGCTTTGGAATCAGAAGTCTTGGTTTCATAATAATGGGGCTCTTTAACTGACAATCTTAAATACCTTAAAAAAATTTATAAGCTCCTTCACAAAATCCAGGAAAGGGAATATAATAGGCTCTACTCCAAGCAAAGGATCACACGGCTGCTAAAAACAGCCCTCAAAGGTTTTGTAGTATTTAAGAATGTGATGGGCAAGGACTAGACAACACCTAAACAGACTTAAGAAGAAAACAGTGTGGACATGAGTTTCAAGCTGAGAATGTCAGAGAAAAGAGCTGTTTGCTGCTGGATGTATTTAGGTGACCAGAACTTGATACATTCTCTGAAAATAAGCAGAATCCATCAGGGAGAATCACAACTTTTTTCTCCTGCCTGGAATTTCCACAAGCAGCAGGTACAGAAAACCAATGGTGGTTAATTGTATTTTTAAAAGAAAGTTGCATGCTGAATGAAGTGCAAAATCTTCGGAACTAGTGAATCCAGGAGGGCCTTATAGCTAATTAAAGGACAAGATGATAAGTTAGTTAAACACGATGTTATTGATTCTTGAAGCTGGAATCATTTTGATCACATGGCTTGCAGAGAGCTGAGGTCGAATAATAGCTGAATCAAACTGTTTTTCTGGTTTTTGTTCTCATTCCAAAACTGGGTCATAGAGACTTAGAAGAACCTGCACTGGAACAACAGTCAAAGAAAACAGTCCTATTTAGGAAACACTTCTGCAGAAAGCAGAGGTTCCAAGATGAGAACATCACAGCACAGAGAATGTCACAGCATGACTCTCTCAAACCTGACGGTTCAGCAGCACATGGAGCCATCTGTGTCTCTTTTTCCAGCAGAAGTGTTCGGTGCTGCTCCTCAGGCCCCCGCAGGCACCTCTTCAACACGTGGACTGCTCACAACTTCCAAGCCACCTCGAAAGTATGATATCTATTCACTCCACAGGGTGGGAGAACTGCGTGTTTGCCCTGGCAGAGCTGAAGTTTCCCAGGGCCTTGCAGTTGGGATTGCCCTGCAAGAGTCCCAGGAACATCAGTTTCTGCAGAGCCAGGCACATATTTCGGCGGTGTCTCTGTGGACAGCCTGGAGTCTACCAGAGACGAAAGAAGGGGAAGACTTGCAATTCATGGCCCCATCTCTGCCTGACCTCCCCTGCACTCCACTGAGGGAAGGCTCATCTCCTCTCTACCTTCTGAGGTGCACCTGCACACTACAGCTGGGAAAAACTTGTTGGGCAAAGTGACTATTTCCAGAGATTTTTGCTCAAGCCCGCTAAAATCCAGTATCCCAGATAGCTATTTACACAAGACTAGTAGAGCATCTTGCTTACGTGTCAGAAGAAATTTTAGCAGAAGTGGAGAGAAAAGTAACAAACATGACAAGGGCTCCCCGGTGGCTGTGCAGCCATCGCCCTGGCACCGCTCACAGGGAAACCTCCGCTTGCGTCTTCAAGAAAGTGTCAGGCTTTACCTTGGGGGAAGACAAGGCTCTACTTTCCGCATCAAGGAGAGCTCTCTGTCTCGCTGTGGTCCGTGTCACACACGGACTACTGTGGCCCCAAAAAGATTCGGCCTGAGCAGTGCCCGCCGGTACCAACCCCGCCCGGCGCTGCCACTTTGCTCCCACCTCAGCAGGGATCGCGAGGCGCTCGTGTGTCTCCGTCCCGCCCTGCAGCCGTGGCTCCCTCTCGCGGCTCCGTTCGTAGTCACAACTGCTGCGGCCACACAAGCCCGGCTGCCAGGGCTTCACCATCCCATCCCCCCATCCTCCGCATCCCTCCCTCCACCTACGCATCACAGTATTCTCTAGAGAGCGCTCGCTGCCTATTTACTCCGGCTCCTTTAGCGCTGCGTACTCCTCACAGCAGGAGCTGTCAGACGTGCCTTCATCCATCTGCTCCTGATCAATCACAGCCCGGCACCAAAGCTCCCCAAAAGCTGCTGCCGAGGTCTCTGGATCCTTCCACAACCATCCTGCATGTTCCCAGTTATAGCTCAGTGACACCATCCTCTCACTGATGGTGTGGCAACAGCCAATTCTACCTCCATTGCATGAAGTTCACTCAATGAGCCTTCCTACCACACATACAATACCAAACCTGAGATCTTTAAGTAATTTTCAAACCACAGTTGGCAAAAGGGTAAAAAGACCCCAGAAAAGGGGCAGCTGTCAGCAGGACTGCTTGGCTACGCTCACGCTTGCAAGGGCTTTGTGCAGCTGTAAACCAGAAAGTGTTTTCTTGGGTATGTTGTCAGTTTTAAAACTGATGAAATTTTGGGTTGAACAGTTACTTTTCTCCACAGTACCTAGCATGGGGCTATATTTTGGATTTCTGCTGGAACTGGTGCTGATAACACAGGGATATTTTTTCTTGTTGAGCAGTGCTTGCACAGAGCCAAGGCCTTTTCTGCTTCTCACACCACACCAAGAGGTTGAGCAAGCAGCCGTGTGGTGCTTAGTTGACAATAGGGGTTAAACCATAGCAATCTTTTTTGGCCCTAATATGGAGCTCAAAGGGTTCAAGATAACATATTTGACTGGAACGTTCTAGATCAAATTTATAGCTATTGCTGTTTAGCTATTAATCGGCAAGCTCCTCTACTTGCCATGCGGCTTGCTTTTTTCAGGAAAATTAATCTATGATGCGAGAGGTTTATGTCCAAAAAGGAGACAGAGGAGTCCTATACGCTTTACTAGAATAAAGGGAGAGAGGCTATGGGCATTTCCCATGCAGTCTTTCAAATTGTTCAAAGACACAGCCTCCTTTTTATCCTAAGTTCCTTGCTGCATCTCCCTCTTCCTTTTCCCCATTGGCTGAACTGCTCGGAAGGTATAGACTTTCCGAATCACCTACTCTAGGCCCTTCTCAAATATGCCCCCCTTTTGGGATATAAAAGAAAGAAAAAACCTAGTCATTAGTCTGTCTGTTCTTTTTCTCTAAGTTCAGTATTTACCATGGCCTTTGCTGAGCAACTGTTCATGTTGATCGGTAACATTTTCTAGAACCAAGAGTTTCTTCTATTACTTCCCTATTTCTAAGTTTCTAGCCCTATCTAAAAGTAGATTCACATGATCTGTTGGTAAACACATATTCATCTCATTCCTTTCAACCCCTCCTCTTTTTGTTCTTTTAATAATTGTCTTTAAATACTTTAATCACTATTGATTTAATCTTTTTTCCCTGGGTCTTCTTTGATTTTGCAGTTATTTTGTAGTGACCTATTTCCTGTCTTTTTGTAGCCATTTCTGGATCAGCAAGCATGGTTACTACCTGCATCCGCTTGATCACATGCTGAATGAGCTGCACTAAGCAAGGGATCATGTTGCTATAGCATGTAAGAGGACAAATAGCCTTCTTTTAACCTGCAGTCTGCCAGGTAAACATGAAAACATGTCCCAGTTCCATCCTTTCCGTTTTTGGATTGGTACACGAGCTAACTTTATTTCCTTTGTTTTTCTTTTACCTCTTTCTGTTGTCATCTACTTGCAAACAGCAGTTTGAGTTGTTTAATTTTCCAAAAACTCCTCCTTCTTCTGCCAATAGATAATCTAATACCAGCCGATGTTGAAATAACACATTCCTCCTCTTCTTGGATTTGATTCCATCTGCCTCAATATCTGCAACAATCACAAGGAGGGCAATGGGAATCCAACTGTCTAAACCCAAAGATAGTGTGGATTCACAAATGCTTTTTCCTACATATACACACCCTCTCCTATTTAGGCAACAAATGGCTTTTTCAGGAGAATGAAATCACCATGGACTTCTTTCTCCCAAAATCCCATCCCATTATGGATCTCACTTATGGTGCTCACCCACCGTTTAAGTCCATCTGGGCTAGCCATCCACTGCCACTTTTCAAAGCCTCGTGGCCTTCTGCGGACCAATAAAAACGTTACGGTTAAAAACTTTTGCTACTTCTTTTCTTAAGGCTGCAATTGATTCTCCTACTCCTGGCCCAAACCTAACTAAGGAAAACGTTCTGATAGTGTAGTCTAATTACTTAGTCTAATCCTCACATTTTCTTCCGCACCACCTGTGTCTAGTGAAGGCACAGAAAACCACTTAACATAAAACAATGACAGCAAGTATTATCCCCCGCAGTGATTGGAGATCTGAAAGGAAGTATGCCCACATAGACTATTTCAGCAGATATTCTGTGGGTAGGCACACGGGGCTTCCTCCGATGTCGACGCACTGGCTACTGCTCCTGTCCACTCCTGCGGCATGTCAGTTGAGGCTTCCCATCCTTCTCTTCGGGCAGAGCTGTCCAGACCTCAGAGACCTTGACCTTAATGTTATGGGTACACCCATATTCAGCTGTCCTGGCGGCTGTTTCTGTGGTCAGTGACACTTGGAATTGGCCACGCCACTTCACCACCAGTGGTGCTTCTTTCCACTCCTTAACCAGGATCAAATCCCCTGGTTGGATGTTATGAATAGCAAAGTCCAAAAGCAGGGTGTGTGCCAGCTGAGCTTCCTGTCAAAGAGATTTTACAAGAGACAGTATCTAGGCCACATATTTTTTTAAATATACACACTCATTTCCACTTCCTTCACCAGGTTGAGAATTACCAGGGTAATTCCAAACACCGGTTCAGAGGAAGACAATTGAATATCTCCTCAGGACCTGGCCCTCATTCTTGTCAAAGCCAATAGCAAAAGCCGTACACATAGCATCTTGGTTTCTATCTCCAGCTTCAAAAGTTATTTCTTTATTTCTCTTTTCCTTTTTTCTACCCAACCTGAGCTCAGGGAGTACCGGGGGTATGGAAGTCCCATTATATTCCTGAAGTGGCCATAACCCCTTGAAGGACCTTTCCTGTAAAATGAGTTTCCCTATCTGAGTCTATTACTTTCACAATAATGTACCTTGGAATTATTTTTTCCAAAAATATGTTAATAACTGATCCTGTAGTTGTTGAAGCAGTTCGAAATGCATCTGGCCACCCTATTAGTTGACATATTATTATCAGAAGGTATTTAATTTTTCCCACTAGGAGTATTTCAGTAAAATCCACCTGGTATCTTTGGAAAGGACCTATAGGCCAAGGCCTCCTTCTCCTGGAAATTTTCTCTGTAACTTGGCTATTGGTGTTAGCACAAATCAAGCAACCTTCAACAGCTTTTTTCAGACCAAATATACTTACAGGAACATACCTCTTGAGAAAGGCTTCTGCCAGTCCCTGAGAACTCCAGTGACTCCTTTCATGGAGTTTTAATTTTCATAGGGCCAAAGCTTTTGTTATGCATTTTTTGCCATCCCTTGTAAACCAATTATGCCCTTTTTTCTCTGCCCCACTACTTTAATTATCTCCAATTCCTCTGATGGAAGAGACAGTTTCTCTGGTGGCTATTGAGCCACTGTGAGCAAAGGGAGGATCTTAGAAAGTTCTGGCAAAGTGCTGCTTTCTGTATTCCTTCATCTGCTAATAGATTATCTATTGCGTCTTCCAAGTACCCTGCCTGATATCCACAACATACATTATTGCCACCCATATTGGTAAATTCACAGCCTCCAATAAGCAAGTAATTAAGCCCTCATGAGCTAATGTTTTTTCCTTGCAGGTTAATAAATATCTTTTCTTCCCACAGTTTTCTAAATGCATGTATCACTCTACTTGCATCCTTAGAATCAGTAAGAATGTTAATTCACTGGCTCTTGCAAGTGTATACATCTCCGGTGTTTGAGCTGACCATGTGAGTGGCAACTTCCCACCTTCCTCTAATTCCTTCCCCCTAATGACAGTGTATCCTCTCATTCATTTCCCTTCTACTACCCTTGAAGACCCGTCAATAAACACATTTTCTCAGCCCAGGGAGTGTCTTGTAAAATTTTCCTAGCCCGGATCTTAAGATCTCTCACTTGAATGCAGTCATGGGTTTCTTCCCGGCCTCCCCTCTTCAGGGTCATTCAAACAGGAGGCTGGGTTAAACCCTTCCCCTCTCCTCAATTTTAAATCTTCCTGTTCCATTAAACAAGTTTCATACTGTAATAATTAAGCACTGGTCGTTAGTTTTGAGGCTTTTTCAGTTAACAAGGCCTTAATTTGATGTGAGACTTTAACAATAAGACATCCTCCTGTTGTCAGCTTCCATTAAAGCCATGGCTGCAAATTCTGCAGACAATGGGGCCAGCCTCTGGCCACTCGGTCTAACATCTCAGAAAAATAAGCAACAGGCTGCCATGTTCTCTTGTGTTCTTGTGCTAAAATTCTTTTAGTATGGTTCTGTTTATCACATATAATTCAAATCCTTTTTCCCTGTCTGAAAGGAGTAGCGCAGGGGCCTCAGTAAAACTGCCTTTTTTCTTTAAACACTTTAAAATTCTGCTTTCCTTCTGATGTCCATTCATCCAGTTTCTCAACAGGCGGGACAGGAGTGTTGTAGGGAGACATATATGGCTTCAAAAGATCTAACAAGGTCTCTAACAGGCTGTAACCCCTTCCTTCCCTCCTTTGAAAAGAGGCTATTGCTTTTTAGACACCACTTGTCCTGGTTGCTTCAAAGTAGTTTGGAGAGGGTCCATATCTAATTTTTCATATTTGCCTGTGACTGTCCCCACTTCTGGATTTACTGCAGCATAGGCCTTCTCAGATATTTCACACAAAGTTTCAATAGTAACTGTGTCTCAATTAGCTCTGTATTACCTTTTATGATATTAATTTGCATTCCCAATATAGCCAGCAAATCCCTTCCCGGTAAATTATAATCACCATTGGTAACAAACAGAAATTCATGCATTTCAAATTTATCCCCCACATCTACTAATAGGAGTTGAATAAAAAACATTTACTCATATTTTTCACTTACCCCCTGAATAATTAAAGAACTGGACAATTTTTCCCTTCAGGTATAAAATTCAAAGTGTCTCAGGAAGCCCCTGTGTCTATCAGGAAACACTTCCTCTTGGTCCAGACTCACCCTAAATATTATCAAGGGCTTAAGTGGGGTGGGTCTCTGGTATTATGGGACCCCCTGATGCCCCTAACCATCCATCTCCATTAATTGCTGGACTTCCTCTTCCTCAGGATCCAGCTGTCTTTGCAGAGGTTCCTGCTTCCAGTGTATAGGAGCTCCAGTTGGTTTAGACGGTTGGGACGGATAGAGACGAGAGATGTCTGAAGTCAGGTCTTAGACCATGTGGTTTATTGCAAAGGGATTGGATGCAGGAGCCCTGCTTGTAGCTACCAGCCACAGCTCGAAGCAGGCCAGAGAAGCAAAAGAGCAAAAGAGAGCAAGAGAAGCAAGAGAGTAACAGCGTAAGAGAGTAACAGTGCCAGAGAGAGTGCCTGAGAGAGAGTTTGAGGTTCTCATTTACAATACAATAAATCTTCTTCTGTGCAGAGAATAGTCTAATTTTCATTAACCAATCTAATACAAGATATAAATCCTATAGCATTTACAGACAGCCTATAAGAATCATTACATAGTAACCCTAAAAACTACTCTTTGGACCCCTTCTGCCAAGCTAATAGGGTCTGCTCTTACCCTTGGACCTATCTGTAAGCAGAGGGTATTGTTAAATCGAAAGGGGATTACCTTCAGCCGGCCATACCATTGTTTTCCAATTGTTCAGTAACTAAGGCTTGGTATCTCAAAGCTTGCTTTCATTTCAATCTCGCTTATAGTTTCAATATTCTCAGCATCTTTTGCCAGGGAATCATATTTATAAGGCTTTCCTCTTTCATCTTCACCGACACAGTGTCCCCCTGCCCTGCAGATAGCACACTGATTCCTCCCCAAGTGCTGTTTTGATCGGGTCTTGCCTGCCAAGGAGGGAATGCCTCTGCCACGTGCTTGTGGCTGATCCTGTCTCCTCTGTTCCAGGGGACCCCTTGGACCCTGTGGTTTATCTCTCCCATTAAAAATTCTGCCATCACACACAGTCTCGTGTTTCCATGCCTGGTCCTGCCTCTTCCCATCACAGAGAAACATCTTTAAATCCTGACATTCTTGTTTTCCCTGTCCTGGAAGCCAAGGCTACAAAGAACCTGCAGCTGGCCCTGGATCAGCTAGCAAATTTTGAGGATAAATGCCTACTGCCGCTATATGCCTTAACCATATTCCTCCACACTCCCCTTCAACCAGTCCTTTCCCAACCTGCCAACACCATCTGTCCCTTGTTGTTGAGACTGCTTCTTGACTCCCTTTATTGTGCCTCCAGACATGGATTGTCAAGACTTTTCTTGACTTTCCTTTTCTGCTCCACTTGGGTGTCCATGTCTTTATTACCTTTGGGAGAATGTGTAAAATACCTCAACATTCTCTCAAGGGACTCTCTGGAGATATTTCGAGATTGTCATCCCTTTTGCTGGACCCCCTTCCTGGCTTTACCTGTGCTACCCTCCATGGGTGCCCTCTCAGGTTTGTTCCTCGAAGACGCCATTTTACTCACCAGTGAGATTTTCAGTGGTCCTCCCCTGCGGACTCTTCACCGATCCCCCTGGTCCGCCACTTGTCTGTTTCTTGGACAATGTCAAGAACTCAGTCAATCATCCAGTGCTGGCCGCCACCGAAGCCAGCTCATCACTGAAACTTGGTTGAGGCGCGCCTTTAGCTCCACTTGCTGTCTTCTGCCCTCAGACAGCGGAAAGGTCCCGGATAATCTCCCATTTTGTCAGGAAAATTAATCCACGATACCAGAGGTTTATGTTCAAAAGGCAGACAGAGGAGTCCTGTAACTTCATTCAAATAAAGGGAGAGGCCATGCGCATTTCCCATGGGGTCTCTCAAATTGTTCAGGGACACAGCCTCCTTTTTATCCTAAGTTCCTGGCCGCATCTCCCTCTTCCTTTTCCCCATTGGCTGAAGTACTCAGAAAGCACAGATTTCATGAATCACCTACTCTATGCCCCCCTCTAAACATGCACCCCCCTTTTGTGATATAGAAGAAAGAAAAAAACCTATTCATTATTCTATTTCATCTTTGTTCTTTTTCTCTAAGTTCAGGAATTTAACATGGCCTTTGCTGAGCAACAGTCCATGTTGATTAGTAACATTTTCTAGAACTAGGAGTTTCTTCTGTTACTTCCCTATCTATAAGTTCCTAGCCTTATCTACAAGCAGATTCACATGGTTTGTTTGTAAAGAAAAATTTATCTTATTCCTTTCACTTGCCTTAATATTAATTAGAGTCTGATGCTTAGTAGTAGCTGTTTTTTTGTTTCACTGCTTGCTGCAACGCTGTACTGCTTATCATCATCTTACTCTGCTATGTCTGGGAACATTTTGATAACAGCCATGGCCACATGCCTGAGGTGGCAGAGGGCCAGGGCATCAGTGTATTCCTGTGGTTCTGTGGACAGGATGGAACTCCACTATGAAGTCAGGTCCACAGGACCATGAGCTGTGGATGAGTCCATGAAGGAGCAGGACACCCCAAAGCATCTGTGGCCATGAATAAGTCCACACCAGAGCAGGTACATCTCAAAGCATCTGGGGCTGTGTCTGTGCCACCACAGGAATACCTCTGCAGGGATTGTGGGCCAAGACTAAGCCCACACTGGAGAAGGTAACATACACATCAGGCATTGGTGACTGTGGATAAAGCCACATTGCAGCAGGTGCACCTTAAAGCATCAGTGTCTGTGCTTGAGGTCATGCTGGAGCACTTCAAGGCATCAGCCATGGGTAAGCCCATGACAGAGCAGGCACACCCTGGAGGGGCTGCAGCCAAAGGGAAGGCCATGCTGGAAGAGATTTACTTCTGAAGTGGCTGTGGCTGTGGGTAAGTGTGGGAATTAACAGCAGGTCAGCAAGCCTGTCTGGCTCTGACAATGATCTTAGTACAATTCGTTTGTGCCCGTGAGAAACTTAGTGTCAACAGAAGCAAGAAACCTAAACAGCAAGAGGTACAGCTGGTATTTTTCGGAATGCTTAGAATGCTTAGAATGCTTATGTTACCAGTAACTAATAATAGTATTGTCTTAGGGTGACTCTATCATGTGTATCCCCTATCATGCTCTATGCCCAAAAAGTAATATTGTGCCTTTTCTGTGCCTTTAAACTGAGCTTGGAAAAAAAAAACCCAGATGAACTTTCCAAAGCAGCTTCTCAAGGACACAGATATATACTCCTCAGTGTTTTTCTGACTGCGGAAGGCACGAAGGGAGCACCCTGCTTGCTTTTTCTTCAGCNGGCGGGGGGGGGGAGGGTGATTGCAACCTGGTTTTCTCTCAGGGGCTATATTACTAGATTTTGGCCAAACCGGCACAAGTATGTTGTAGCTAAATGATAGCCAGTGAATCTATTGTATTAGTTAAGCAACCAATGGATGAGTAACATGAATGATAAACACGGCAAAATCTATAAAATGTCACTGGAATTCTGAATAAAGAGCCTTCTGCTTGAAACTATTCCTGGGGTTCGTCTGTGTCGTGTCCGCCTCCATAGCGACATCTGGTGTCTCCCATGCAATATTGCAGTGGGACACAGGATACCCTTGCAAGACGCACAATACCCTTACGGGACGCATGGTACAGCAGGACGTGCATTGACACAAGCCGTGCACTGACATGGGACACATTATCGAATATCACGCAACTCAGCAGGTCAACATGCCGAGAGGAGGCGGAGCCCGGTGAAGCTTGAGAGGCAGTGGTCTTCTGCCCTGGTCCAGACCTGATTTTAGACACCAAGACTGCAAGTCTAGGTGAGCCACCAGGAACTATTTAAGGACTATTTAAATATGGAGAATAATATATCGAATGAGGAAAAGACTATAGTGTCAACTTGGAAGTTACTCCTAAAGCGAGAAGCTTAACAATACTTAAATGTGCTAATTTTCCTTCACAGAAGGTATATACAAGTTTATATATTCAGGCTTGGGACGTTACAATTATGTTAACAATAACTCCGTAAGTAAATATTGTGAAAGTGCTTAAAATTGTTAACAAGCCATGAGTCAGAACTCTCTGTGGGGTGAGCGGGTTACCATCTTTATCAAATGTGGATCTACAGGCTTCACAGAAGCTTCTGTGACTCAGTTTTACCAATTAAAAGGCACCTTGAAAAAACATGCAGGAATGGAGCTGCGCTGCCTTGAACGGGCTCCCCCCCGGGCCCCCCACATGGTGCAGATGTCCGAGTCTTCCAAGTGGAGCATGGGGCTGTTACCAAAATGTTCCCAGATGCCCTTCAAAGGGTATTGCTGTGGGCATGATCTCAAGACTTCCCCGCGGATGCCAATGTAGCATTCAGTGTGACTGCATCGGAAGGCAGTGAGGGAGGAAAAAGAAACGGGGTAAACTTCTGTAGACGTAGGGGGGTGAAGCCACAGGCAGGCAAAACTGGCAGCGAGCCGCAATGGAGCACCGACCAAAACCGCTCGTGAGCCTTGAGTTGAACCACCTAGCTACAAACCCTAGGACAGACTG
>VZTD01004042.1:8231-48302 GCA_013397725.1 Rhagologus leucostigma
TCGCAACGCCGGGCTGGGGGGGGAGGGCGGCCCCCACGGAGCTGCGGGCCGTGGCCCAGCCCCGCCGCGTCGCACCGGCAGGGCCCGGCCCGGCCCAGCCGGTGCCGCGTGGACATCCCAATTACCAGTCCAGAAGCCCAGAAGTAAGAGAGAGCTTCCTGTCCTTGTTCATGCTTAAATGTGGTTTACAGAGGCGTGGCAAGCTTCTTAGGTGGCTTAACAGAGTTGTCAGTATTCAAATTAGCCAATTCATTGGTTCTGTCGGGTCTGGAGGAAGTTAGAACAGCCCCTCGGAAAAACATCACTTCCGTGGCTGGTGGGTTTTTCCTTAACTAAAACGCAAGCTGTGCTAAACCGTGACAAGGTCTAATTTGCTGTTGTAGATTGTCTGCAATTCTTGCCACATCTAATGCTTTCCTGGTGAGTCCAGGCTTCCTATGTTTTGTGCCCAAACAGCAATTACCCTCAGAGTGAAGGAGCTACTATTACAGAAGGCATTACAGTAGCACACCTGGCATCTCATTCCAAAGAGGCATCTCTTGGATACAACCAGTTCTTTATTTTACCAATCAAGATGACAAAATGCAAAATGTAAAACGTTTGAAACAATCTTTCTGGCTGAAATAAAGTCCATCAGTTAATGGAATACCAAGCTTAGGAAATGGTGATGTAGCTCAGCAAAGGGCTTCTCTTATTCTCAGAGAAGATGTAATGTGACTTTGCCAGGCAGAGCAGATCAGATGGGATTCAAGCAGTGGAGAAAATCAGCTTAGTATATATATATAAAGCTATGAGTGACTTCAGAACAGAGATGCTGTCCTGCATAGCACCTCTGACAGTTAAAATCCTTTTTATTTAAGCAACTAAATCTGGATTATGCTTCTCATTTCTGGGTAGCATGTCTCAAAATTTTTCTATCATTACTAACTTCAAAGCATGTAAGCTGCTTTTTCTTTCATGCTTCCAGCTCTGAAGTTCTGCTTCTAAAGTATAATCTTTTTCATCAAAATGGTAGAAACAGTTGTGGGGGAAAAGCCTCTATAAGGCAAAACTACTTTTTAAAATTGCAAAATTTTAAATTAAATTATAAATTAAATTAATTTAAACTAATTTTAAGGAATTAAAAGTATACTAAGTAATTGACATAAGAGAAAAGATGACCAAAAAAAGACTTAATCTAAATATGCGGCATAGAACTAGTGGCCTTTGCATACAAAACTTTAGACATTTTCAATCATTTCGTAAGGATCAAGAGAACAGTGAGAGTTGACATATCTGTGAAGAATTTTCCTAAAAAATTGAAGAATGTACTCCTGCTCAGAAAGACTTTCTTCTTTTCTCATTAGAGGAATTTGCCTCTTGCTTATTAAAATTCCTTTGAGTTTCAAAATCCCACACCGTCCTGGAAAAAATATTTGTCCTTGTCACCACTGGCAGATGTAGTTTCTGTGGTAAGAAGATCGATTTTTATTCAGGGAACTGGAGTAGTAAAGACATCTGGGATAATCCAAAGAAGGCATTAACTAGACTGCTTAAATTCTTACTCATACAAGTATTGATTACCTGCTTTGCTAAACACGCTAGTAAAAGGAAGCCTGTGAATTAGACATGTACTATTACATGTTTAGTACCTTTACTCCTACGTCTTACTGAGATACAGCAGACTTGACTATTTGCTATTTTGAGTTGTTATTTGTGGAATGGCACAGAACCACCAGGAGGTTCCTTAAAGGAGAGATGTTATGGATCTTCAAAATTGAAATTCTTGTGAAATGAAGCAACTCTGACTAGATCTATACCATTTTCTCCCCTGTTTTGGTCTTTGGGGAAGTCAACCAGACAATAAGCTAAGAGCAAAATCAAAAAAAATTCCTCTGACAGGTTCTTGGCTGGAGATAAATATCTCTGCATACATTCACAGGCACATAGTTTACAGTTGTCCTAAGACTCTGAATTCCTCTCTTGTTTCCAGATATGTTTCCAGATATGTGACAGATATAAGTGGAGGATTTTCTTCCAGTCTTTATTGCTGGCCTGCTGGGCAGCTCTATGGAAACCACAGCTGTGTTTATCCTCTTCTTCTATACAATCCTAGAATGGTTTGGCTTAAAACGGACCTTAAAAACCATCTAGTTCAACCCCCCCAGCCATAGACAGGGACACTTCCACCAGACCAGGTTGTTCAATGCTTATCCAACCTGGCCTTGAACACTTCCAGGGACAGGGCATCCAAAATTTCTCTGGGCAGCCTGTGCCAGCATCAGTGACAATCATGGGACTCTTCCTTTCTTCACATTGTACTCTGTGCATAATGATGTGTCTGAGCAAAACTCGTGCAGGATTCCTGTGAATAACAAGATGCTTCAAGAAGTGTAAATGCAATCCCAAGCATGGAGATGGTAGAGGAGGCTTTCTTAGGAGTCCTGAGGCTGGCATCACTGAGATTTTGGAGTTGAGGTTAAACATTTATAAGGAAGTCTGCAATGCATTCATGAATTTTTCAGCCAGTGAATTGTACTGGAGAGAATACAGCAGGAATATGAAGAGAAAATGGAGCTTTACAGTTGTTAGGTCAGTTCTATGTAAACACTTGAGTGATGTATCGAAGAATCGTTCACTTTTCATATTCTTAACTTGTTAAAAAAAAAAAAAGCTTGCTTATAAAGCTCTCTGTTTCAACTGTTTGAGCCTGAGCATATACCACCAGAAACTTACAGTGATTTACTTGACATAGTTAAATTTTATGTTAAGTGTATTTTCTTTAGTTTTAGAAATAAAACCCTTCTATTCCCTTGCAAAAATGTAAAAATATGCTGAAAAGTTTGATTTGCTTGCTTTTATATCAGATGCACTGAACGTAGAAAGGCTCTGACACTGTTTCAGAAGAGGTGAGGGATTTTTGTAAGTGGGAAATGTGGGAGAATACATGCCAGAGCTCACCCCCTGCCTACCCCCACATGGCAAGGTATTTTCAAGTTATGTCTGAATCTCTTCCAGCTGACTTCAACGACAAAACTTCAATTGACTTGAGGTGGGTGAAGGATGAGCCTCAACAATACCAAGTGCAGTTGGGAATGACAAATGCAGAAGTGCAGTCTTGTTACATGGTATGAAATTACTTCTTGTGGATTTTCAAAATCAGCAGGAGTGAAAATGGTAGATACTGTTGCAGGTCATATGTTTCTCCTTGCTTTGGTAAAATTGCCTCTATTTGTCAAGTCATTAGTAGAGTAACCATTTATCCCACAAAGTGCGGAGGAAGAAGTCCGTGTAGCAGACCCTCAAAAGGGTGTTATGGTGAATACATTTTTGATGAGCTATCAGGCATGATAAAAGCTGTGGACATTTGTAGAAAGCAAATCAAACACACATCCTTCTGTCACTATAGAGGACCTTGCCTATGACAGAAGCCACTGGTTTGAGGGGATTTAATTTTGGGGAACTTAAGATGTTTGGAAACTGGCTTGGGTTAGAGGGAACTGATAATTAGGTTCTTGCTTTTATCCTGGGAGACAGGGGCTCAGTACTGAGAACAGCACTGGACACCAGTTTTTGACTGGAACTTTTTTTCTGAAGTTTCAACTTACTGAGAAGAAAAATTTAATTATGGTAGGGTTGTCTTCAATGATTTTTTTGAAATTTGGAAGCAAAAATTTAATATGTATATATAATACTTTTTTAAGTATTTGAGACTTAAAACAGGAGTTTTTAATGTGGAAGACATGCTAAAAACTCACTGAAGTGTATTATTTGCATGTATATGAAATATATCCATATTGTCACTATATTGCATCTTGGGATTTAAAAGTATTTCCAGTATCCATATTATTTGTATGATGTGGAAAACTCAAGAAATCTTCATCAACTTCAGACTTAGGGGAACAGTTTAAGTGATATCACTGTAATGTGGTAGATATGAAGTCAAAATTACTACTTTTACAGTTCTGTGACTACAGGTTTAGGAGGAGGGGATTTGGGAAAAAAAAAAGTCTAATTGAAGAAGCATGTTTGACTAGATATTGTTTCCCTATGAAAATTTAGTTCAGAAAATTTGGGTTGGAAGTTGAAATTGCAGTTGCTTACTTGTTCTGATCCCTGTTTTTATTAGATGAGAAGGTTTTTATTTTAGTTAAATGTAATGAAACCTTTTAGTGCCCAGCGATACGGAACAGGAATATAGTTTGAAAGGCCACTGCCATGGAAGTATGTGATATCTCTGTGTATCTACGGGTTTGGATGCAGAAATCACTCCATTGAAAAGAGCAGGCTGAAGAGATGAAAAATAGGTAATGTTGCAAAGCATCCCAAAGACTGAGAAGCTCTGGTGCTTTCTGCCCCAGGGATATCTGCAAGAACTGGTGGATGTACAAATCAGGTCCCTGCTGAACTTCTATGTGTCCCTGTCTGTGAAGTCTATGTGTGGGCTGAGCCTGTTACCTGCTAGTAACAGAACTTACTTGAGCCTCTCAATTGTAACAACTTGGTGAATTCAGGGTGATCTAATAATAATTGGTTCTAAACTGAATCTCATACAATTCAACATCTGAACAAAAAGTAGATTTGAAACAACATTCAATGAATTCCAGACAAGGACAATTTTCAGCAAAAACCAGGAGTTACCTGCTCTGGTCCCCATGTTCCCAACTAAGGTGTGTGGTAGCAGGTATGAAAAAGCTACTTAGTTAGACTGGTATGAAAAGCTACTTGGTTAGAAGTTTTTATGGATATATAGTCAGCTATGAAAGCTTCTTTTAACCTTACATATCAAGTGAGATAATTATGTTTTTACTTGTACCCAGGTAAATGTCCAAATATAGAATCATAGAATGGCTTGGGTTGGGAGGGACCTTTAAAGGTCTCTTCGTCTAACCCCCCCTGCCATGACCAGGGACATCTTCACCTAGATCAAGTTGCTCAGAGCCCCATCCAACCTGACCTTGAATGTTTCCAGGGTAGAGACATCTATTGCCTTTTTTGGGCCATCTGTGTCAGTATTTCACCTCCCTTTTTGTAAAATTTTTTTTTCTTATATCTAGTCTGAAACTCTTTTAGTTTAAAACCATTGCCACTTGTCTTATTTCTACAGGCCCTCCTAAATGATGCTTCTCCCAAAGCTGAGTGATAACTGATACTGATGTCAGTGGGAGAGGAGCTATACTAACATGATGATTTCTGATACTGTGCTGAAAGTGTGGGACCTGATGTTGTGTTCTCCATTCATATAGGCAAATTTTCCTCCTAAAGTCATCCCATACAACATAGAAACACCCAAAGCTAAAACTTGAAGTGGAAGGTACATCTCATGACAGCTGAACACAACCTTGTTAAGGCTGCTCAGAGACTGGTCAATCCAGCCAGTCTTGTTGGTTTTCATTCACAGCATCTGCCTTAGTGTCGGAGGTGGTGAGGAAATACAAGAGAATAATCAGGATTATAAAGGAAATATGGAACCATTATTTTTTGTCCAATTACATTTACTTCATAACAGTCCCTTGGAGGATGCTGTTTAGGCTTTTCACTGGTGTTGTAAATGTTCCAAAAAATACCATTTTGTGCAGAGATTAATTCTCAGGACTTGTCAGCTAAGAAATACTGAGTGAGATTAGTGAATTTCTTCCAGTTTTGCATAATTTCCAGATTTTTGGACATATACAAATTTGATTTTGAAATTGAGATTCTGAATTTAGCTTTTACCTGGGAAGTTTATAATTATACATGCCAATAACTTCATGAAGCTACATCAAATCATTTGGCAGAGTTATGAAATGCAATAGCCCACAGCACTTTCCGTCACCTGCAAAATGGATTTTTGTTGCTTTTCTTCATTTTTCTGGGTTAAGCAAATATTGGTGGGAATTGTGCCAAGAAAACATTTTTTAACAAAAAGATGGTGTGAGTTTGTTGTACGTTTTTCTTACTTTTTAATCTTTTGGAAGAAAGTCCCATCAGAAAATATTTTTAAAAACTATTAGGACAGTTTTCAGTTTTGATTTCAATACTGTCATAGTGAAAGGCAGAGACCTAAATGAAATGATGACAAAACTACAAGATTGATCTGTAGCATATTCAAGATTGATCTGTGACATTCTTTTGCTACACTATCATGTTGAATATTATTCCTGAAATTTGAACTTCCAAGATAAAACAACCTTGTAATGCAAAGAAAATTCCAGGTTATATTTCTTTAGAAATTTTGGTGGTAGAAGGGAAAATTGAAGTTCATGTACTGATTTTTCAAGGCTTAGAGGGAGATATTAATTAATGCTTACTTAGCTTTATTATTTCTCTGCAGTAATTGTGCTGATATTTCAACAGGATGTTGCTGATCTTGAAACAAAAAATGATTTTATTAAATAAATTTTTTTTTTTTAAATAGAAGCATGCTCAAGTGACCCTGTGTAGTAAATACAGCTAAGTGGGGTCTACCACCAGATCTGGTCTTTGAGTCCTTTTTCAGTGTTATACTCAAAGGCTAGATCTGGACAACTGTTTCTCTTTCTTTTTCATAAAGGCATTTTCCTAGGCATCACCTAAGGAAGGAGAGGTCAACAAAGCTTATAGGTATATTGTGTTGTTGCCTTCCAAAAAAACAGGATTCAATCAGAAGTATAGGAATGATTTTCTTGGTTTTAGGAAAAATAAATTAGGGAAAAATGAGTTTTGAATTTGCCACATACAGGTATTTTGGAAAAAAAATTTCATTAAATTTTTAGAAAAAAATTCTACTAGTTCAAGGAAATATTTTATTGAACTCCAAAATATTATTAATTCTGTTTGGCTGTTACAAACAAAATTGTTTTTTTCTGAAACTAAAGCCAGATTTGAATTTTCATTACAAAAATGCTGAAGTGCCGAAAATTCTGCGTCATGAATGGAGTATAGTTTGTTCTTCAAAGATATACAGTCGGCTGAGTTAAATCCCACACAAAATCAAAAATGCTGCAAACCTGAATCTGCATACTTCAGTGAAAAATTGCATTCAGCTTTAATTTTCATCAAATGTAGCAATGAGTTATGCGTATGCTGTTATGCATAAATTCCAAATATAAAGTAGTGTCCTGAATGGGATTTAAATTCTGATGAAAGGAACAGGGAAGACAAAGAAGAGATAATACAGGACAGGTTTTCAGCCTGCGAGTATGTTACCAAAATTAGGTGCATTAGATCTATTCTTCATAAATTCAACCCCTCTAGCTAGATGATTCCTGCAATTCTAAGGATTTTTTCAATAGCTTTGTAATATTTCGAGAATTTAATGTGAAAGAAACTGTTATTTGCCTGTTAAGTTATGCAGTATGTATGATTCTGTGCATCAGTTACTGAAATAAGTGGTTTGATTTCAGAAGTGTTCAGCATCTTTTGCACAGGTCATAAGACCTTTCCAGGCATATTGGAAGTGTACAAAGAAAGATATTATTAATTGAGAAAAGCAGAATATTTCAGTCTTCACAGAAATAATAATCCTTAATAAAAAACAGTTATGACTCTTTATGTTTATGTATTCATTTTAATTTTTCATTCAAAATGGTTTTGGCAGGTTTGAAACTATTATATGAAAAATTATCATTTAGTTCTGGGCGAGGAAAAAAAGTTATTTGAAATCCAAAGATACCATGACCACACCACACAGGCATTAATGTGTCTGGAGCTCCTTGACAATATCTTTGAGGTCTCGGTGGCTCTGGAGACACTACTTCCCTCATCAGCAATGGAGCAATATTTCTTTGTTGTTTTGGCAAATACATATGTGTCTCATGCAGTCTTTTTTTTGAAATAGAGTATTTTACTTCAGTTAATAATCAGGTGCTAGTGTATCAGATACTATAAAGCCAAGGTGGTAGATTCACTGGAGTGTATCTGTCTACAAGAGTGAGTGCTGAGTGGCATTAGAGAACATGGCAGCTCTTTTATTTCCTTTTTTAAATTTGTATATTTATGTTATAACCTTCTGGATTGTACAAATCTCAACACCCATTATTAGAATTCTGCTTAGCCTCTTTCGTCACTTGGAGAGCTTCTTTCCTGGCATTACACCCTAATGCAAGGAAACAGAAAAATAACAATGTATTTTCAAGACTTACTCACAGCCTTCAGAGATGCTAAATCCAATGGCTGGAATCAAGCCAGAAAGTTTTGATTTTGGGCAAATATTTGCAGTTTTGCAACTGCATTACCTTTTCTATGGAGTCTTGTTGGTTTTCCTGAGGCTATATTTAGTAAGTGATTACAGATGGCTTTTAGACAGTGGGAAGGAGAAAATGAAAACTTTCATGTAGAATTACATTAAAATTTTCAAGGTGTAAATATACTTATTTAAGAGACTTGCACCATGAAAAGATTTATTGCATTAACAGTGTGCAATTCTGATTAAAATATGTTATTCACTTGTTCCTCGTTTGTTCATATTCACTTACTGTCCGTTGTCTTTTTTCTTTAATTTATTTATTTTAAAACCTTTGAAACAGAATCTATGTTATTGTTCTAGAGCCATGGTGAAGTTATGACATTGTCACACCCTGCCACTCCTAAACACTAACACATGACTTATTTTTTCTGATTTATTTAAAAATTTGGTATTTCTCATTGATGGTGTGGTATTTTAGTCCTTTTAAGATGGTCTCTGTAGGATATCCAAATTCTTTTGGTCTTACCTGTGTTTCTTTCCTCATGGGCTGAAACTTTGCTTGGAGTAAGATTTGTGATTTTTTTTATTTACGGAAAACTTGTATTGGTTAATTTTGTTTAGAATTGGAAGGGTAAATGGAGGGAAAAGAGCCCCAAAATACTACTTTGGGGGATGGAGCATACAGTATCGTGCTAACTGACTCAGTGTATTGGTGTGAGTGAGGTTTCACTTGCCTCTGAGTGAGGTTCATTTGCCTCTATGTGAAATTTCTGCAATATTTAATACCATACTATATAGAGCCCTGGAAGCATCAGGATACAAATGAAAAGTTGTTCTTCATGTAGGTAACAGGGTAATATCTCTACTGCACATCGGGTCATGTGAAATTTGTGCTGCATGTGCCAAAAATATCTCTTCATAAGTGAATAAATTCCAAAACAGTCTGGTCTTTTTTTATGGGACAGACACATAGTGGTGATCAACATGCACAGAAGAGATTTCACTGGAAAAAATCAACAGCAGACTGTTCCTTGAGTTAGAAGTGGAAAAAGTGCAAGGCTATCACAATATTATGCTCATTGTTTTAGACAAGGCTCTTAGACAGAGTGACTCCAAGGACACATGGACCTGGATTTCTCTGGGTCCCAGGTGCCACTGCATCTGGGATGATGAACAATGTACAGTGAGGACAAAGGAGCCAAAACCCTGTGTCTATTTCTTTTAATGATGGCACTTAACTTAGAGCTCATTAACGTTTTTGCTGCTTGAGTTAAGTAAGCAAACTGCTTACTTATCCCTTCCTATTTAGATTGATGAAACAGTCCTCTCAAACAGCAATGAATGACGGAATAAACAGAATATAAGAAAGGGAAACAGATGGTTCACGGCTATCTTTTGTAAAGCTGCAGAGGCAGTATATAAGAGACTGCAGAGAGCTAATCAGTGCCATGAAAGCTGTGCCAATCTGATCCGCTTGTATCTTATCAGAAGGGGACAGGAAAGGGGATTATTGATATTGCTTTTCTTGGGTTTGAGATATGGTGTCGCACTTGGACACGAAAGAACCACGCAGACACCTTGTCAGGAGAGAAGCAAAGAAAGGCCCTGGGGTCAGAGACCCCGAGCTTTATTATATGTTCTTAAAAACCACCGTGGATTGGAGGGAGAAATTACCACCCCTCAATCACACTGGTCAAAGGAAAAGTCCATCAAATGTCTCTGCCTAGGAGAATGGAATGTAAACAATAAGGTACGGTTAGCAAAACATGGCTATGTTTACAGAAAAGTGCGTGAGAAACTGTTACAGAAAATGAAAACATCGAAGAGCTGAAAACTCAGGGCAACAATATGGATTCTGAAATGTTTACTCCCGGTGCTGTGGAATCCCAGTACCATATCATCAGTTTCATCTTTCTGAAGGAGGAGTCAGAGAGATAGGAAACAAGCATGTCCTTGTCCTTTTCTGACAGTTAAATGGGAAAAATCACCTCCTTAACAGGAAGTCTCAACCTTTAATATATAGTTTTCACCTGTCTGGGGTTTTGTTTATTTGTTCTTTATTTTGTATTTTTTAATTTTGTTCCTCTTTTTTCAAAGGTGTGTCATTATGTCCCACAGGACAAAACCAAGAGGGCAGGAGAGAATTTTGCTTTGTGCCAGGAGGAATGATTCCCTGGCTCTGTTGCAGTTTTGGTGTAGCAACCCTGTTAGAATGAGTCCATATGACTCCAACTGCTACAAGAGTTGTTGTTTTGTCCTTGAAAATACTGATTGGACCAAAAACTCTTTCCACCTGAGTCTGAATTTATTTCCTTCATTTTTCATTGTTTTTGTTTGCAAACAGAACAGTGAAAAAGGCATGGCCCATATTTTTTTTTCCTTAAAAGAAATAGGATATAAGATGCCATAGCCATTTCCTCAGACATTGAGCTACAAAGCATTTACATAAAATTGTTATCATTTCTGCTGTTACATTAGCTCAGCTCTCTCAAAATCAAAATTTGAAATAGAAAGTCATATTCTTTCTTGTTATTTTCTGCATTTGTACATGTGTATTTATTCCACAAGGATCTTGCTTTTATTGTGTTTTATGTGAATCTAAAGTTTTAGAATCTTTAGTTGCTATGGCATTCTCCCTCTGACTGTTGATAGAGCTTTAAATTAAACTGAAGGTTTTTGGTAGGTGATTCTGACATTTATATTTTTGCATTTTACAGCCTAATAAGTGTGGGAATAAAAGCTGCAGTTCACAAATATATTTACAACCGTATAAATGAGGATGTGCAATAAAGTGCAGGGCTTAGAAAACATAAGTAACAAACATTACTTATACCTTGACAAAGCAAAAAAGCACAAGTAAGCATAATTGTATGTGACTGTCATCATGAGAGGAATGTTTGCACAGTCAGAATTACGAAACAGCATTTAAGCAATTTTTCTAGAGGGAGCTGCAAGTACAAACCTTGAAAACAATTTGACTTACAGGTGTTCAGCTTTTTTCCCCGCATTTATGAATTTAGAAAAATAGTGACTGTAATAATTGTTGGTTTTAATGCAGACTCAGAAATCATCATCCTTACCTGTGTTATCACAGAGCTGCTTTTGTTTGAAAAACTACATGTAAAAAATATTTCCTCTTGAGGTTCCTGATGCTGCCTTTTCTCATCAGGGAAGCAATTCATCTTACTGAAATGCAAGTGAAGTTCATGGCTAATCTGGTTTTCATAGTAAGGACATTTCTGCTTGTATTGGTGCCAGAGGGAAGTTTGACAATTAAACACACCTTAACTTTTTTCAGAGAGATATATTCTATTTGTGTCTATGACTATGTATTAAAAACCAAATTAAGTTACGCAATAAGTATAATTTGGGGGGAAACTTTTTAATGATTTTACGTTAAGGGTATTGGTCATACTGTAGACACATTCACATAAAGTACAAGAGACAGGAAAATAATGTCTTGGTAACTCAGGAAGAAAAATCTTTGAGGCATAACTCAGCATTCTGTAGGGTTGCAATGGGGCAGGAATTTCCTGCAATTTTCTTCTCAGAGGAGTAAAATTGCAGTCCCAGGTTCTTGTGTGTTGGAAAAGAAGGAAACACAGTGGAAATTGCCAATTACGGAATTCTTCCAGGAATGGGACGTCCAAAGAGGTGATTGAATTTTTCCTCTCTAGGTTAATGAAAAAATGAATCATTTTCAACGTCTTGTTTGGAATGGAACTAAATGGCCTTTTCTTTTATTCATAAGAAAAGCCTAGAAGATGATGTTTTCTGAAATGCTTGAGCTGACTGGTATTTTCAGTAAAGATATTAGATGGTTTGTGAACAAATTTCTCTGGAAGCCTTTGATCCCAGCTGCAAGCTCTGGAACATCTATTTTTGGCGTTCCTGGAAGATTCTCTGGAATTCTAAAAGCATGAAGGAAAATAATAATGAAAAGAAAAATTAGTTTTTAACCTTATGTTCCCTGAAAGGCCTTGTCAGTGATCTTTAGTCTTCTGTTGGAAGAGAACATGTTTGTATTCAGGAGTATTTCTGCAGCTACTTATGGCCATAGAGTCCATAGACACAGAGAAAAATCGATTTGTAAGTCATGAGAAGTGAGGAATCAGTCAATGGCTCCAAACAGTCATTGAATAGTGTATACGGGCATAAGATTTTTGTTTTGAATTGTGTATTTATTTGCATATTTATTTATGAATTTCTTTATATTTGTCAGCTCTTAAATTTTCATGATGACTTATACAAAATAAGACACTGTAACAGCATTTATAGTTATGTCACTCTGCAGGCATATTTCAGGATTCTGACAACAATCGTGATTTTTCATATTTCAGCAGTAGAGAATCCCTAATAAAGCAAGGGACTGGCTTATGCTCTTTGGATTCTCAGTGTTCTCCCTCTACCTTCCACTGAACTAACTTCTATAGGACAGAAATACAATTCTCATTTTGGTTTTATGCTAAGCTACAATTCAAAGCCAGAGATTTGGGATGAAATTTATTCCAAGAAGACAATGCATTAAAAAGTTTGAAGAAAACTGATAACCCCGCAGGCAGAAAAAAGTGGCTTAGCCAGTGAACATTATAAGGAGATTTATTTCAAAAAATAACCCTCTGGTAATAATTATATGCAGTTTAGAGTCCTACAAACCTTGAACAAAATCCATCACTGGGCTCTGACTCCCATTACTGAACAATACAATGTGAGCTGTTTCTGATGCTAGAGTTTAACAATTTCTTATTAACAGGTGCTGTAGTGGTATTGCAGTAAGTGCTAACTGGAAATCCACCTCTTTAACTGGTTGAACTGCTCCCATTTTCAGGCAGAATATAAGTAGATGCTGAGCTTTGTGCAATGCTATATGGGCAGAGTGGCTGGCTTTAATTCGGTGCTGTGTCCCCAGAAGCTGCAAAAGATTTAATTTTATCTGGAATTATTTTTGCCTGACCAAGTGCTTGGTGATGTGGATGTACAGAATGCACATCATCTATCTGGTTGAGACTTATTGAAAGTGAAGCTGTGTGTTCAGATTAACTGAAATTTCTGAGATACAAGTGTGTGCTATGTTTGTTACCAGTAGAATTCTGAACAAGGGCCAAGTCAGAGGGTGACTGTTTCTCTCACCTTTAATTGAGAAGGCTGCGAGTGTGGGTGTTCACAACAGGGGAAGAAGAATCTGCCACAGAAATCTCTTCAGTGGGTGATAAAGCTGCAGGCACAAATTAGTGCACAGATGACTAAGCCTGGAGTTTTTTTTCTGTCAGCTCCTGGGCTTGCATCCACGCTTGCATTGCCAGTGGCTTCCTGCAGTTCATCATAGTGGATCTGTATGGGAGCATGATTGAAAAGATCATGCTCCCATACAGATTGAAGATGATTTCTTAAGGAAGGTGCTGATGTGCTTGAAAGACTGCTAAGTGTTTGCCAGCCCTTCCCTCTCTCAGTATATGAATCCCTGGCTCTGTTTTCACAGGGAGGTTGAAATTTGTGCGACTGCTAGTCTGCAGGATGCCACCTTTCTGTGTGAAAAACAGCTCATGTCATACACAGTAGCTCATAAAAAAAACTCCAAACAAACAACCAGAAAATGGAAAAGAAGTAAGACAAGGGAAAATAATAATCTAAAGTTTTTTTCCACCTGTTCTTTCTGCTGCTTTCCGTGGCCTGGCTTGGCACAATAAAGCGTGCATTAAAAACAGACAGGTGCATCCCAGATAACTTTGAAAAGCATTGCCTTCAGAGACAATTTTTTCTACATTCTCACTGTTTCTGCTTATTTCTATATTTGTCATTCTTCTTTGTCTGACAGTTTTTTGAAGAGCATTGCAAGCATTTCTCTACCTGCTTTTTCTCACCTCGAACTTCTAATCTGTACTTGCAACATCCTATTTAATTGCAGTGAAACAATGCTGACAACCAGTCAGTGCAGTGTCACATTCAGGGCCACATTATTGAAAGGCAATTTGCGTATACAAATCATAGAATGATTTGGGTTGGAAAAGAAGGATAAGTTGCACTAGAGAGAGCTTTTCATTAGTTGGTTACTGGAACTAGACTTTGATGTCAGGCCTTAACTTGTATATTAAGATCACTAAATTGAGATAAATATATTGTTAGCAAGACTTCTCATGTCAGCATATGTCAGTATGGGAAAATAAGTATTCTTTTAAAGTTAACAGTCTATTCCCAACCCATAAAAATGTTACATTACATAGCTGTGATAAAGTGTTTTCATGATCTGGGAGCGAAAAACAGCAGGGGCTTTATTTTGCATTGTAAATAACCAAACATATCAAGCTAATGCTCTAATGAGGGGGGGGGGAAAGTTCATTCTGCATGTACCTGCTATTTAGCAATAGAGAGTATTTTTTTAAAAATTTGGAATATATGAAATATCATCAGTCAGCTTTCTAAATAGAGCATTTCTTTAACACTTCCAGGGTGCTTCTTCAGCTTTCCAAACAAGAAAAGTAAGCCAGTATGTATTTATGGTCTATATTTCATTCATGGATAAGACAAAATGTCAAGTAATTGGTTAAGGATCAGTGTTAAAGTGAAATTACCCTCAACAGATATAAAATTAGACATCACTGAAAGGACCAGGAAAAGCAATTTGCATTAAATAATACAGTAAAAAGAGAAGCAGTGGGAAACAGATACTGAACTAAATTTCACTCTCCCATCAAAAATAAAAAGTTGAATTCAGAACTTTTAGCCTTTAATTCCTACTCTTGGATACCATATAGTGCTTGTTTATTTGTTCTCAATAACAAAGTCTACCAAATCCCTCTCTGTCCACCCCAAAACCCAGCACAAAAAGCCACACCAATTTTTCGGGTAATTTCTTTTTTCTTTTGTAAAGATTACTCTTTTTTTAGTAGTCTTATTCACTCCTACATTTCACAAGGCACATGGTTAAGATGGTACTTTAAAATACTGTCTTTTGATGTATTCATACATCCCAACCCTTCACAGGTTGCAATAATATTTCTTTTTTTGCACAGACATTAACTCCAGGGGCATCCCAGGAATTAAAGAACAAAACATTTGACGGAAAAGAGAAAGTAAAAGATACCAAAAATAGCTCTCTTTCTTGAAGGGGTACATAGCAAGGAAGAGAAGAAATTATGATGATGATATATTAATAAGAAAGTGAAACCAGAGACATAGTAAACAAAGAAATGGTATTTTGAATGTGTCTTGGTTTGAGACAAATTAGGAGGAAATGTCCTGAGATGAACGTCCTCTGATAGAAGGCAGGTTTCAGCAGCCCCTCCCCTGTCGCTGTTGAGCCCGGGACGAAGAGAACGGACACGAGCAAAGTCCAGAGAAAATGGCTGATTTAATTAATTATAAATCAGTTTTTATAAGTTGAGTCGCCAGCATGGCAAAAGATTATTGGACCTCTGACCAACCACCCATCAGGGTGATTGGTCAATCCACAGAACACCCATTTCAAAATATTTCTTGTTAGGATATCATAACAATTCCTTGACAAACAACAGGTGCAAAGATAGAGAAATAGTTTACAAAAACCCTTAACAGTATTTTGCCTAGTTTCTGTGAGAACCTTATGTTTCTCACAGAATGCAGCAGAAGGCTGAAAAATCCCTCCGCCAAAGCTTTTCAGTGTCCACACTCCCCCACCAGGTTCAGAAAGAAATTTCTTGGAGGAAAAGTGAAAAAAAACCCTGTTTATTTAACAAGCAGGGTGCACACAGGCACAAGGAAGAAAAGAAGATGGATAACGTTACATAATAAAACCTCTTGCTGTGGAGAAGACCTGGTAAATTCAGAGTCCTGTCTGTAGGTGTGGCTCTGCTCTCTCTAGAGCTGGGGTGAGGCGTGGGCTCCTCCGGGCCGCGATGTGGGGCCTCCCGGTGATGGTGTTCCGGACCAGAGCTGAAACAGTTCCAGCAGAAGAAGAAGCCACAGTCCCAGGAAAAGTTCTTGCCTCAGCTAGCTAAAAAGCAAAGAATTTTAACTTTCTGTCTCTCTCCTGAGAAAAGGAGCTGAGAGCTGGTGAAAAAACAGGAAGGTGCTTCCTTGGCTCTACAGCTGTGAGAACGCAGGGGAGTCTGTGAGTCTTTGAACACAAAACCATGCTGAAGAATTCTCTCGGCTTCGCCCCCCTTTCTTTCGGACCCAGCTTAAAGGCACAGAAAGGCACAGGATTCATGTCTGGCATAAAGCAGGCGATAGGGGATACAGCATCATAAAGTCACCCCAAGACAGAATGTTATGGGATAAAAGTTTACTGTGTTTACAAGTTATTTCAGCTTAGGAACAATTAAGATAAACTGTTAGGGAAAGTTTCTACATTTCTTACTGAGGAGGACCAATTAATAACTTGGTCATTCAAACACATAGCACTGGAAATAGAGCAAAGTAAAATCTCAGTTTATGGGATCTCTCTTTATTTTATAATGCTGCTATTATCATGTAAGAAATTTCTAGGGGATAATAGTGCCCAGAGGAAAAAAGTGGGGTACATGAAAATGATTGAAGCATTACCTTTTTTTTCTGACTGCAGATTAGCTTTGGGAATGGCTGAAATCAAGGGTTTAACTTTTGAATTATTGCTCAAGTTATACTCAGACGGGAGGATTTCCATCAGTGGACTTGGGGGTGGAGGTCTCTGTATGGAAACTATGGAGTCTGAGTGTAATAAATAAAATATTTTTTCTTTAAGAATAAATATTACTGTTTCTTCCACAGCAGTGCATAGTGCTTGCAGCAAACGAAAGCTGACAC
The DNA here is from genome assembly GCA_013397725.1 of Rhagologus leucostigma. Classification (NCBI taxonomy): domain Eukaryota; kingdom Metazoa; phylum Chordata; class Aves; order Passeriformes; genus Rhagologus; species Rhagologus leucostigma. Next base: position 25,117 of record VZTD01004042.1, read on the forward strand.
TTTTTGAATCTTTCTTTTAGTACATCAGACATAATGCAGAGTTGCGGTGGCCCAGTCTACCTTTCAATTTAAGATCAACAAAGACATCAAATGGGTGGACTTCCCAGCTCATGACAGTGATGCTGAAGAAGAGCAAGCCACGCCCTAGGGCTGCCAATCTAAGGACATCTCCTCCCCTGTTCCGCCCTATCCTTATGTTTATGCAATTAGTTGCTGGAAGGTTCTGTTCAGTTCTGATCCCCATTGGTCTCTTTGAATAAGTTCCACCCTAATCCCCTCACGATTGGTTGTCACCCCATGTCATTTCCCTATTGGTTTATCCCCTTGTTCCTCCTCTTTTTACTTGGTGTATAAAACCCCCTGCAACTGTCATTTTGTGGTTTTTGTTGCCCCCTGTCCTTGGTGCTGTGTTCTTCCATCACTCTGGGCGGGGAATAAAGACTTGGATTGCTGCTGCAAAGAGTCCCTTTCTCCTTCTCTACCTTCACCTGTTGCCCAGCTACAACCAGGCTGCAGCCAGCTCCCTCATGAGCCAAGGGCAGAAAGCTCCCTGGAGAGCTGACACCTGCCAAAGCAAGTTCTGCTGGCTCTTCAGGCGAGGCACTTGAACTTGTTGCCTGCCAGGCCACCGGGTGGCCAGCGGTCAGCGCGACAATGCAGACTCTTGTGCACAGTAGTTTGTGACTCTTCCAAGACAGCTCCAGCTGATTTTAGCAACAATCTTTTTTTCTCGTCAGGAAGAAAATGGGATAAAACAAGCAACTCACTTTAAAAAATCCAGCTGATGGTTGTTCTCTTAGCCAACAATAAATTATTGTTCATCCAAAGCTTAAGAACCAGTGAGTAATTTGATACAATCTTGAGAATACAATGGGGATATAAAGCGTGAAAGATGATACACTGTATGAAACATTGTTTTTTGACAGAACATGACTGTGTTTTGAGTATTTGTCACAACTTGGGTTTGGCTGCAAATTCTCGTTGTTTCGTCAGGTTTATCCCACGCAGTGAATCGCAAACAGACTAGTGAATACTAAGCAGTGCAAGGCAAGCGAGAGGTACAGGTTGCCTTAAGTGGCACTTTAAAACCAGTTTACTGCACTGAAATACTGAGTCAAACAAAAAAGGCTGAGACATGAAATAACAAAGAAAACACAGGATTAACCTTAAAATTGACAGTTCTTCATTGTGTTTCATATTTTACAGGTGTTCTGGGTTAGTGGGAATTGTCGCCCGCCCAGTTTCAATATTAGGGCATGTCCATATTTCCCATATCTGTGAAGTGATGACTCTGTGTCGTAGATATTTATCTCATATATAAAAATAAATACATAAATATATAAATACACACATACATACATATATACAATAAATGTTTTTTTACCTACTTACGGGATTTGCAAGGGAAAATTATCCAGAGCTGCATGCACTCTGACTGAGATTTTTTCAAACCTCGTATTCATATAATAATCATTCTCCTATGAAGTGATTTGTCTGATCAAAGATCATTTCTATCACAAGTGCTTTATGTTCTACTTGAGCTTTCAGTGTTTCAGTCAAGCACTTGAAAACTCATGGATTATTGCTGTGAGCACCAGTAAGGAAACAAGTAATACCATTGTTAAATCTCGTACTTAGTTGCCTCTCATATTGTCAATAAGCAGTATTTTAGTCCCTCATTTAAATTAGCCACTTAAAAAGAGATTACCTCTCGTACAGCTTCTGCTAAGGACATGAACATTCAAGGGAGAGTGTGCTTTAAATATCCCGTTTTGTAAATGGTCATTAGCAAGAATTACTGAAAGATTATTGATTTCTTTGCAGTCAGGAAAAAATGCTCTTTTGGGGAACAGTTGCAGAGAGTAAAAGCACTGAGAAGAAAATATCAGTAAGTGCTTCAACAAGCAATCACACTCATTATGTTCTCAGTCTGTGGAAGAGAGAACATTGGATTCTTGCTTGAATGGAAAGGCCAAAAAAGCTGCAATTGGATAGCTGGCCTTTGAAAAGAGTGGAAGGATGAAGGTCTCTAGGATGGACTAGCTCTCCAGTCATACAGCTATGAGTAATGCAGTCCAACATTTGTAGTCCTTAGGTAAGAAACTACCTCACTTAAAACTCTTAAAGAAGATGTAAATAGAATGTACTTTTACAAAACAATCAAGTTGTTATGGCAGCTTGGACTTTATCAACACAAAATTAATGTTTTATTAAACAATACCCTATTGAATCAGGAGAAATATAAACTGTAATTTGGTTAAGAGTACATAACTAATTAATGAGTGCCCAATGACTACTGTGCAAATTAGTAAAATTGCCAATAGTTCAGTGTTCTTTCTCTGCTTATTTTTTGATAAGAAACATGCTCCCTTCTGGATGCAAAGCATACCAGTTTTAGTCCTTACTATAGGGCTGCTAGTAAAGACCATTATCCCACTTCTTTCTATGTGAAAGAGAGGACCTATTACAGTTGTGGTCAACTCAAGCTGATCAGATTTGGGACTGAAAGGACTCTGCTTATTCCTGCCTGGCTGAGAGATTTAAAAGTTTGACTTCTGGGGTTTTTTTGCTCCAGTTTTGTTTTTAGGTAAAAATCCTTTCTATGATAAATCAGCTAGTGATACTAGACATCTAGATAAACAATGCTAATTAAAAATTGCCTGTAGTCTACCCATAAATCACACTATGGGAAATCATAAATAAAACTTCGGTAGGAGCTCAGGTTTCTCCTGGAGGAAAAATGTTCCCAGCTGCTTTTCTTGTGTCCAGCAGAAGCAACCTCACTCAGGACTTGCCACCCAGAGCTATTCATCCACCTGAAAGCTGGTATGTGCAAGTTGAAGCTCTGAAGGTCAGACATGTGATGTTGATATAAATTCATACAACATACTATGTGGAACACACTAAAATGGACCACAGCAAAGAAAACGAACCAAGAGACTTGCTTCTGTGTGAGCTTCCAAGAGCTGCATTGCTGATTTAAGTTTATTATGTCCATGAAGCTCTTTCTGCTTAAAAAAGGATTCACTGTTCACACTGCATAAAGACAGAATAAGAGCCTGATGCTTGGTTAGTCAGAAGGGGGACAGATTTTTCCAAAAGAAAGCGAATGTGGCTGAGTCATCACCTCTGGGAGCAGAAGGATTAGTGAAGCAGAAGCAAAGGATAAAGCAAGGACTAATGTGTAAGACTAATGGAGACCATTGCTATGTTTCATTTCCATGATCTTGCGTCTTCCGCAGAAGTTTAAAAAGTTGTCAATGAAATTTTAGTTGGTTCAAGCTTTAAAGAAGAAGGAAATCCAAATCCATAGCTATGCTAACAAACTTCTTATACCCCATAGGCTGTAAGGTGATGGAGATGGGAGTGACCGTTGGTCTGCTTTTGACCACTAATCTTAGATGTTACAAATCAGAATATCCTTGCTTATGGATTTTTTTAACATACTATGCTAGAAACAGCGTATAATCTAAAGACATTAGTTGCTTTCCTGATATATGCAAATCAGATGCAGACACATTCAATTTTTTTTAAAGGATTCAACAAAATCAAGAGCTGAGAATGTTTTCTAGACCATTTCTAAGTATTATTTTGGATATATAACATTTTCTTGAACTCCATCTCAAACTTTGGTTTCCAATTGTACAGGAGGTATAGAAATCTTGTCTTTCTAGCTTTTCTTTTATTTTGGGGTTTATTTCCTAGTCAGAAATTAAGTTATTTTCAAAGTTTAATTTTTTTGAAGTTTCAAGAGTCCACACTAACAGCATAAAAATAATATGAATTATAATTCAGCAGTAACTCACAGAGCACTGAATTATATAACATGCCCGTAAAAACGTTAATTGAAAAGTGTTTTGTGGACACTGAAAAGCTTCAGCAGAGAAATTTTCCAGTTTTTTGCAGCATTCTGTGAGAGCTCTGTGTTTCTCACGAAAGCTATGAAAAACACTGCTATGGGTTTTTGTAAATAATTCCTTTATCCTGCAGCTGTACAATGTTTTGTAATATTGTTATGTCTAGTTGCAGAATTGTTTTGAAATGGGTGTTGTAGGATTTAGCCAGTCGTCCTGAGGGGTGGATGGTCAAGAGACCAATCACCTGATGCTGTTCCAGTGAGTTACAGGATAAAAATTCACCTGGATATTAATAAAAAATCCTGCTTTCCCTGGATCCTGCCTGCCTCGTTTCTCTCCGTCCACAGTACAACAGCGACAGTGTTTTTTCCAGAGAATTTCCCTGAACTCTAGCACCACATGTATCACAAGCAGCAGGCAGCTGTTGGATTTGAACGACAGTACCTCTGCTGGAGAAAGGGAACACCTAGTCCTGCTGTTGGTGCTGCAGATGATCATCTGCCCAGGGGTGGTAAAGGTGTCTCAGTTTCAGACAAATTAGGAGGAAACGTCCTGAGATGAATGTGTCCTCTAATGGAAGGCAGGTTTCGGCAGCCCCTCTCTCACAGGTTCAAAAGGAATTTCTTGGAACAAAGTGAAAAAAAACCCTGTTTATTTAACAAGCAGGGTGCACACAGGCACAAGGAAGGAAAAATTAATAATGTTAGATAATAAAACCTCTCGCTGTGGAGAAGACCTGGAAGATTCAGAGTCCTTTCTGTAGGTGTGGCTCTACTCTCTCCGGAGCTGGGGTGCAGCGTGGGCCCCTACGGGCCACAGTGTGGGGCCTCCTGGTGATGGTGTTCCAGACCAGAGCAAAGCTGAACAGTTCCAGAAGAAGAAGCCACAGTCCCAGGAGAACTTCTTGCCTCAGCTAATGAACGAGAAGCTAGCTAAAAAGCAAAGGAATGCAACTCTCTTCCCTGCTGCGGAGCCAAGAGCTGGGGAGAGAGAGAGCGAGTTATCTGTGTTTTTTTGAACACAGCTGCCGAAGCAATTCCACCGCCTTCCCCCCCCACCTCAGATCCGGCTTAAAGGCACAGGACTCATGTCTGGCATAGAGCAGACGATAGGGGATACAGCATCATAAAGTCACCCCAAGGCAAAAGGTCAGCAAGACCTTTCTGGCCTGTCATCTTTTATGTGAGAGCATTCCTTGAACGTGTTCAGTATTGGAGGTGGTATCCAAATTTTGATGGTGGGCTCTTGAAAGAGGATGATGATGCTTTTAAATGGGAAAGTGTCAAGTTTTAACACCAGTCAGCCACCAAGTCCACACAGCCTCTTGCTCACTCCCCCACCAGTAGGATCAGGGAGAGAATCGAGAGAGTAAAAGCTAGAAAACCCATGGGATGAGAAAAAGGCAGTTTTATAGGGAAAGCAAAGACCACACATACAAGCAAAGCAAAAGAAGGAATTAATTCACTGCTTCCCATGGGCAGGCAGGTGTTCAGCCATCCCAGGAGAGCAGGGCCCCATCACATGTAATGGTTACTTGGGAAGACAAATGCCATCACTCCAAATGTCCCCCTCTTCCTTCTCCTTTCCCCCACTTTTTATCCAGAGCATGATATCACATGGTCTGAAATATCCCTGTGGTCAGTTTGGATCACATGTCCCAGTTGTGTACCCTCCCACCCTTCCATGCACCCCCAACTTCCTTTTGCTGGCCTGGCAGTGCTAAAAGCAGCAAAAGCCTTGGCTCTGTGTAACAGAACAAACCCATTTCTATTATCATCATTGTGCTCAGCACAAATCCAAAACACAGACCCACACTAGCCACTGTGAAGGAAATTAACTGCACCCCAGTCAGAAACAGCACAGCAGGAAAGCACTTAACCCCAGTGTTTCAGATGCAGTTTATAGACTGCCCAGGGGAGGTAAAGGCTAGCAAGACCTCTCTGCCCCAGCACCCTTTTTGTGAGAGTAATCTTTGTATGTATTCAATATTGGAGGTAGCAACCAAATTTCAGTGGTGGGCACCTGAAGGAGGATCACAGTGCTTTTACCTGTGAAGGAAAGCACCTAGGCCCCGTGTTTCAGGTGCAGATGATTTGCTGCATGGGGAGGTAATAACCAGCAACAGCTCACTGTTTAGACACCTTTTGTGCTAGAACTGTCTCTGTACATTTTTAGTTTTTGAGCTCGGCTCTGCCTTTCTGTGAGAAGTAAAGGACACAGCCACATCATTAATGTCATAGGAAGGAAAAAAATGAGAACCAGAAATATGAGAGCAATGTCCTCAAGAAGACATTGCTGTTCTTTTGAAAATAATCTGCTCCTTCTTACCAGACACCCTGTTAATGAACTGAAGGTTAAAGGAAGGTAAGGCATTTTGCAATATGAGAGCTGCCTAAACGGTTTTAATCTGGGTTAAGTTTCATTTATTGGATAGGATGAGGTAGGAATCTAACCTTCTCCTGAAAAACACACTGTATCCTAAGGCAGTAAATCTTTCCCCCCTTAGGGCATTTTGGGGGAGGCAAGGAATTGAGGAACAAATGGAAGCAAAGTGGGGGAAAAGCTAATTATTTACCCCATTCCAGTTGCTCTTAGACATGTCCAGTGGGTGTTGAGTAAGAAAATAGATATATACTGATTCATTGCTTTTCTGCTGTCTGTCCATCTATGAACTTACCAGAGGCAGGTTAAAGTGCAGGATGAAACAAGACTTAAAACAGACAACACAAAAATACACATGCTGTCCTGTGCAAAATGAGTGAATTAACAGACAATCTATTTGAAAGAAATTAATTTAATACTTGGACCCAAAACCAAAGAGACCTTTCTTAATTCCTAAATTTTTGGTGAACTTTTGTATTTTTTTCTTTTTATGTGGTGGGTAGTAAGGAGTTTTTGCTAGAAATAAAGTAAAATATTTCAAGAAACCTCTAACTCTGTATAAGAGTCTGGTTTGTTTTCCTTTGGAGAGTAAAGAGAAAAAAGAATGGGTCTACTATTATCATCTCCAAGTGGTCACACATCTGGATGTCCAATTAAAAAAAAAACCTAAAAAAGAAAAAATCATCAGAGGCATACTATGACAAGTCAAGAACAACATAGTAGGAAGAGCTTTGAATTTATATTGCTTTAGGCTACTTTTGTACTTCACCTCAAAAAATGACATTCAGCTGGCACAGCAGAACTGATCCTGGCTTTCTCTGCCTCAGTTACTTTCAGTGGGACAAACTTTGGATTATGAAACAGCTTAGAATCGCAAAAACAGGTTTTGCATGAGACACAAATACTTCAATGGGTCAAATTGAAATATTTGTTTTCATCTTGGCCTTTAATGTTTTTTACTTCTGCAAAATCCCTTATTTCAACAAGGACTCTGTAAAGTGGGAGTCAGAATATGAGCAGAAATTAATAGTGCTAAATGAATCTGCAAAGGCTTCTCTATTTGTCCTTACATGGGAATTTGCTTCTTTTATAATTTCTAATTTCCCTGGAGCTCTCATTAATGGTTGATAGCATTTGCTCGAATTCCCTTTATTAAATATACCAAAAAGACATCTCCTTTTGGAATAAAATGTCATTTTATAGTTAGGAATACTTGCTTATTTTCTCTCCTGTGTTTCTGCTGTTTTGGTTTTTTTTGTATCGTCCCCAAAAGTAGAAAATTACGATGGATAAGTAAAGTTGGAAAGAAAGAAAACTTATTCCAGATTTTTCTCTCAATTTTTTTATCCTCTATTGTGTAGCTTGTATTTTCTTTAGAATTATTGCTAAAATTTGTCTCTAAAGTGAGAACTTTACAGAAGTACCTTTCTTCCACTAGTAAAGATCGAGCAGATCAATTATGAAACTAAGCTTGATACATTATTCAAGTGTATTTTCACCCTTTCTATCAACACTTTTGGACAGTTTGAATGTTCTATCTCCTCTAATTTAATATTATTGCCACTTACTATTTATAATCTGGTGTCATCTGCAAAACCCAACATAGTCTGTCTATTCTACTGTGCTAGCATTGTGTGTGGAAAGTGATCAACATGTGGAAATTACAGTAGTGACCAACAGTTATAAATGTAGGTCATAAATACATCTTTTTAATTACACATTCATTATGCAGTCCACCAAACTGCATTGCCTCCATGGCTGAACATGGTGATCTCACTTTCAAGTTGTCTTTTTCTCCCTAATAAAGCACTTGCCTTTAAATCCAAAGTCACGTTTTACAGTTGCCTGTCAGCAGAATTATTTATTCTAGTGATTTTTGTTTCCTACTTTCCCTCCCCTGTTACTGCTTTGTGACTTCTTTTATGCAGGTCCGTGTCCTTTCAGCACTTAAATATATCTGCTTATCTATCAATTGGTTGATTCAATAATGCAAAAGGGGATTTGCATCTCTGGGCACTTGTGATGTCAAAAAGAGTAAGAATAGAGGAGAGGAATGTCTTGAGGACAGACTCTTAGTTTTCTTTAGACTTTGGCACTTCGCACGCTTGGATGGTCATGAAAGCAAAGGGATGGCCAAAAACACACAAAAAAATATTTGTTTTTTTTTTCTAACAAACCATAACAGGTTTGTTAGAGAGTATGAGACCTACATTCGGTGATATCTTCTGCTTTGTGAAATTTCCAGCACAGATTTCTGTATCACAGACTTTTTTTGGTGTTTGAAGTGTCAAGTCATTTCATCAGTAGGATATAAGCATTTCAGCTTCCATGCTTCCCAGGGACATACGTAAGGGATGTGCTGTATCTTTTTCTGCACTGTAGTACCTATGTTGAAACTATACATTTACTTGCAGTGGGAGCCTTAAGAAAAGCTTCAGGAGAATTTTCTTTGTGTTTCTCCATCAAGGTAACTGAATTGCCTTTCTGTTTCTCTAGGAGCTTACCACTTGGTGTGTGGTTGTGAATAACAGTGAAGGGGAGAGCCAGCTTAGAGGGAAAACTTTGGGGTGCAGGTTCTTAAGAAAAAGTGCAGTCACAGATTTTTTGCTGTCACAGCTGGAGCAGGGAGCTCTAATGGATCTACTGGAGGCAGTTTGAGGAAGTGCTTGTGAATTAATTACCCTTTTTTTCGTTTCCCTTGGGTGTGCCTTGCAGTGCACAGTTTTTGCCAGTGACATATGTGGATAGTCCAACAATAAATGATATGTCAGTAGAAAGGATTGCTGACACTTCATACAGTCAGTGGATAGATTCCTAGGGACTTTTTCACCCATTCCGTTACATCAGGAAAAGTCTTTTTAAAGGCGTGTACAAATAGCAGTTCCAGTGAAGACACTTTATTCTTTCCTTTTAACACTCTCCATATCCACACGATACTCTTTGCATCTGAGACTTAGTGTAGCTTTCTTTTGGTGAAGCTGTTAAAGCCCTGGGTATGAATATTTTTCTCCTGTGTGAAACTATTTGCTGTAGAGCTCAGAGCACTCTGTAACCTGTTAAAATTTTATTTTAGTTACTATGCTAGTGATCTATGTAGGGTAGCTGAAGCATAAAATTTAAATATACACACATGAAGGCCAAGAAAGGCTGCAAATGATTCAGATTTCTTGGGAAGGCATAGAAAGCTACTGTCAAGCAGACTTAGACAAGCAAGGAGTGTCTTGCATTCTAGATGTTTGACTATAGGGTAGACTCTAGACCTATGACTGTTGGGCCTGAGTCCCTTTACAAAGAAAGAAAAGACTAGAGAATAATTTAAAAATGGGGAGCCTGGAGTTTTTAAATGAGGCTAGGTGTCCATGGGATTCCTTCTAAAGATCTGAGCAAAAGAAACTTACTCCACTTGCCATGTTTCTAACCAAAAAGAACCATTCTCTCCCTCCCGCACCTCCTATCCCTAGCTTCCCCTTCCCAGATTTTGCAGTGCAAGAAGTGTCTTTACACTCACAGTGGTTGACTGCAGGACTTGGTGGTCTCTGCAGTCCAATAAAACTGCTTTCTGCAATGTGGCCAATATTCAGATTTGGCTGAAATTTGATCCTTAAAAACCATCTTTTAGAGGTAGGTACCTTGTATTCCCTTCCTGTCAGGCAGAGGGCAGTTCATGTCCAGGATAAGCTAGGCAGGATGGTCACTGCTTGGTACACCTCAGTGGTAGCAGTTCTAGTTTCAAAACAAAATGGAGACTCTCACTGGGTCATAGGCAATGCAATTTTGTTCACTTGTTAAGTTCTCTGATTATATTCTGCATCCCAGTTCCCACAATGGAAGAATGCCTGTATCTTTTTTTTGTGGGGGTTCCTTTTTTCCCTTAAGTTTAATCATTAATTTAGTTGTAACCATTTCAGCTCTTCTATTATGGAGCTATCTCACATGCTTGTAGACCCCATGTAGAACCTGCAGAGCCTTCCTGGTCAGTAGGTGCTACTGCTCAGGTATTTCTTTTCATCAGCACTCTGACACCTAAATCTATACAATTAATCTCCTGTGTAGGTAGAAGAGGTATAGATATACAGAAGTAGAGAAAATATCTATGTTCCTGCAGTGACAGTCTATTTTCTGTATATACTAAGAGCACAATGAAATGATAGTAAAGCATATCACTCACTTGAAATGGTGGGAAAGAAATTAGTATAACAGGAACCAGAAATTTTCCATACTACAAATAAAAAATGACAGAAGTAATGAAAATGGAAATGTCTTAACAGATTTTTTGGCTTTGGATCTGGAAATCAGATTCTGATGTGTGGAAGTAGACTTGTGTGAATCCATGCAGAGATCATCAAAACTGGAAAGAAGTTCTGGGGACTTCTAATTCAGATGTAGTTATCAACAGTTCTAATTCAGATGTAGTTATCAACAGTTTCCCATTCCCCTTATTAACAAGGAGAGTATAATTGGCTTTGTAAATTATATATTAAAGAATGTCTCTTCTTAAAAAGTAATTAACAGGTCCCAATTTGAGTTTTTTAGAGAGGGTGTTATTAATAAACAGTAGTTGAACTGGGAAACCTAGGCTGCCAGGGCTCCTCAAGCTCAGATTTAATTTTTACATGTGTATCTCAGAAAAAGTGGGTTCACACATCTGTAAAGTAAAGTTAAAATGTAAACACTGATGAATGTACTTGTGGGTGAGATAACCTGTTTGAACCATGTTCTGCTATTGACTCACAACAAACAGTAGTGTATCGCACGAGCAACAGCATTAAAGTTGTACTTAAATCAGGAAAATTTTAAGGAGTTTCCATTGCTTTTAAAAGGAACATCAAGAGTACTGTATTTGTGGTGAAGCACACTGAATGCTTATATTGCAGACAGATATTAAAATCTCTGGTATCTTCTTTTTAGTGTATTCTCATCGTGATGATTTGGATTTATGTGCTTGTAACAATTGTCCTTCAAACAGTCGTACGTGGAACTAAAATGCCTTTTTCTGTCAGGTGCATAGAACCACTAAAAACTGAAAATACCCTGTAACGTATTCTAAGAATTATTTGGAAACATGTTTTAAAGAATCGATATTCATACACACTCTTTGAAATGGTGCTTATGGTCCTGAATATAAAACATTAAGGCATTAGGTATTGGTAATTGCAGGAGTAATGTTGAGATATCTGATAACTGCAAAACTGTTTATTGCTAGACACATTCCAAGGCAATGACCATTACTCTTGAAAAGAGGAAACAACACAATGACCACTGTATTTTTTCTCATGAGGTTTAGCAAGTGCTGTATTTCTATTTTCTTAGGATATCCAGTGACTTAATTTAGGAGAATAAAAAAGTTGAATATGCTGTGTCTCTATACTCTTTCTACAAATCTACAGCAACTGAATTAATTAGATGAACTGCACAGTGTCCAGCTCAGTATAGAGCATATTTCCCATGAAAACTAAATCCAAACTAATAAACACCATCTGGAACTTCTGCTTAGTTCACTTCCATCATTTCAAACAATGAGGAACAAAGGGATTTTGAGGGGAGAGCTAGAAATGACACAGCAGCAGTAGTGCTTTATAAAGGTAAGGCATTTACACTAGTAGAGAAGTGTTTAAAGAACACCACTTCAGATCTGTAACTGCTATAGATTCTGTATTGTTGATGGTCTCCCTGTTCCCAGTCAATGCATTAGTCTATCTAAAGCTTCCAGCAATAAGTACACTTCTTTAGGTTCTTCCATTAAACAGTAATACTACTTCTTGGACTAGGTCAAATGTTTTCTTCTGCCACTGTTAGTATTACCTGCTTCATGTCCCCAGAGAAATAAAATGTCAAGTGATGAGTTACTGGGACCTTTTCAGTGTTGGGAATTAGTGCAGTTTTTCTACCTTAAATATAGCTTTAGTATCTGGGTTAGGTATTCTTCATCTTCTGTTGAGTGAGCAATACAGGGAAAGAAATCCCAAAAATAAGCAGACAGCATCAGTTTAGAACAGTGATGTTTTAATATTGTATCTGTGTATCTTAGCGTAAAAGGGTTGGGCATTCTATGATTCCAGACCATTGCTTTTGTCACAGTTCCATTATAGGATCCCCAAAATTATCTGCAATTTCATATTGCTTGCTTCTAATTTCTAACTTCATTTAGTTCAATTACAATATCATATAGAATAAAAGACCTATGTGCACTGAAAGTAATTTATATTAGATTTTTGTCTCCTTCTCTTACCTTAGCAATGCATTTTGATCCATTCTAATTGTGAGCAACGTAAAAACTGTATAAAAACATCACAGTGTTTGCTAAAGCAAGTTTCATAGACTGTGCTCATTATTCATAATTATCTCTTTATGAACAGTCATGTGATTGACATTGTTTTTCTTCTTCAATTTGGATGATTAGAACTGTAAAAAAATATGGAGTGGTAAGTATTAACCAGTGGAATTTCAATTCTTCCAGAGAAAGTAAAGTAAGTGAGTGGAATCCATTTATCACAGTAATGTTTAGGGTCTGTAATTACTGTTTCTCCTTTTGAATACAGCCTCTTGCAAGAAAACAGACAAACAAACAAAAAAAGAAAAACTCAACAAAACCCCAAACAAACATCACTATTAAAATAATAGAGGGAGTTAATTAGAATTTAATCTTAATTTTCTGTATGCTTCTATATGAACAAAATCTAAGTGTTAATATAAAGCAAAGAGAGGGAAAGGATGTAACAGTGTGATAAATCTGATTTTCTAACTAATCTAAATGTTGAGAAATCTATTTCTGCACTATTGACTTGGCTGCTGTTAATAGTAGAGAATAATAATGTTTCATTATCTGAAGGATAGTTCTTCATGTTTAAAAAACAGCAGGTCTTTTTTGGGGGAAAAAAAAAAATTAAATATTAAGAAATCTGGGTAAACTAGGAAATATAAGTACTGACAAGATCTTTTCCATCACATAAGAATTTTCTATTTGAAAGCTCTTTTGCATATGCTCCTCCAACTCTCCTCCATTGTTTTTCGTCTAAAATGATAATTTCCTGTTTCTCGGCAGTGAAGAGATAAACCTGGAAGCAAAAGTATTAATGGAAAATTTACAGCAGCAGCAATAGCGCTGTTAATTCTGAAGTTATAGATAATACTAACATTTATCCTTATTTAAAGGCCAGTAATTCCTGCTGTCCAAATTGGCTATATCGTGGAGATGGACCTGCAATATGGAGGTGGCTTAGACCACCTCCTTGGAGTTGTCTATGGCTTTTCCTCAGCTCTTGGCGGTTGTCTGGGACAGCTTCATAGTCTGTAAATGTTTCTGGCACATTTAGCAGTCAGGAGATGGGAAGGGCAAAGGCAGCAGCTATTTAGCCAGTTCAATTTATATTAAGCACTGTGCATATACAGAGACAGTTACAGTGAAACAGCAATTCAAATAAAAGCTGAGACGCAGTTGAAGAAGTTGTTGATTATCCACACAGAAAAGTCTGTTGTTTGCTTCTTCCAGTTTTAATAGAGCTATTAAAGTCTCACAGAACTGTCAGTCATATAGCTTTGCCTTCATGGTTTCATTTGCATTTCCAATGTAGAATGATGCTTTGTGTTATATGAGTTCATTGCAGTGTCTGTTTTTGGACTGTTTGCCTAGTTTTTGTGTTTATTCTTTGCCTTCACAGTGAATATTGCCCTGCATTATTACCTTTGTCATATCTTTGTTAGATCACATTAATTGTCTACTTTTTAATTTGAAGAGCTCTTTTGGACAGTGGAAGAAAGTGGGCATTGTGTCTCACAATTTGGATTTGGAAACAATTTGGATTTCGGCTGTGAAAATTTATATTGGTGAAACATTAGTGAAATAGAATCATAATAGAGGAAAGACATGGGGGAGAATGGAAAGCTTGATGAAAAATAGCCAGCACGCTGAGGAAATTGTGTAATGGCAATTGTACATGATGTGTGATGTGCTTTGTAAAAATGAGCAACTAATTTGCAGTAAATAATTCCGTTTACTAATGTGGCTGTTTATCACTATGTTAAATATTTGCAAGCAGGCAGCAGTGTCCTCAAATCTTCACTACATAGGATTAAGGTTTCAAAGGGGAAAATTAATCAAGTTCTCCATTCATTGATTAAACAACAAAAAGTATGTTCCTGATGGCTTCTGCAGTGAGAGTAACAATACTGCTATTGAGCTTGTTTGACTTTATCTGTCATAAAGGAGAGGCTGAGGAAAATATGGGAAAATAAAGTCTAAAATCAGAATGTTTATTAAAAAGACTGTGAAGAATTTCCAGGTTCTAGAGTTTTTACTTTGTATGTTAAAATAAAAAGGGATAATACATGGGGAGATGGTGGGAGATGAAACAAAGAATTCTGCTGATTAGAACTCTTCTTTGTTCCATCTCTAACTCTGCTAATTAGCAGAGATGTTAGCAGCAGTATAAATAACCATGTCTTTCTTTCAAAAGTAATTGTATCCCAAAATATGATTTGTATACAAATAGATAATTAACATACAATATTAATTATTATATTTCATTTGAAGGAATAGTTAAATATGAAGTCTTATGAAAACTTTTACAAGAATAGATTACATTTTTGGTGCCAATAGGCACAGTGGGATTCATAATGCATCTATTCAAGCTTTTTTGGAATTGGTAGTTTTCTTCTTAAAAAAAAAAATCTGAAGAAGTAAATTTCCTGTAGGAAGGGGGTAAGACACCTTACCAAGATGACATGAGATAAAGAGAAGGGGCATTTCCTACAGCTTGGTCTCTCCAGCCTGGTGGTGTAAATCCTTCACTTTGCTTAGTATGGAATTCATGATAAAATGAGATACCGGTGTCTACAGAACTTACCATGAGCTCTCAAAGGGAAATGTAAATCATGCCACTGTCAAATCTCCCTATTCCATGTCTTGACAAGACAAAATCTGGTGGGGTCTGTGGAGAGGGAGTCTCCCACCCCACATTTGGCTTGGTCCTGCTCCTCCTGTCATGAGGCTGCAGGGAGATCTACTGATGGCTCCACTCTGTGCAATGAGCAATGGCCAAGCATTTTGGCAGATTTTTGCCTAAGTATAGGCTGAACTTTTTGTCTGTTTCTGTAGACCGGAGCCTAGATGATCAGTAGTTTACATGATGGAGACCTACAAGAAAACCTTCCAGTTGACTTGTTGCAGTGAAGTGAACAATGTGCTTTAAGACTGGCATTTTGTTTTAGATTGATCCATGGAAGCATTTGCTGATTTTAATGGGTAAAGAAAGATTAGTCACTTCAAGGATGATAGTAAACGGCTGCAATAAAACCTAAAACACTTCCCAACTAAAATCATGAACAGTCAAGTAAAACATTCCTGGAGAACATAGAAAAGTATTAGAAGTATTGACAGATCATAATGCCAAAAGATGAAAAACCAATGGGACCACTCATGAAATAAGTGCTAGTGTAAGGCTTTACTTTATTAAGACAGAAAAGAGGCTTTGATTTCCAAGATATTAACTGACCCAATGTCATTTAGATTAATGATAATTAGAAACATGAAGCTGACTCAGAAAACTTGCACTACTGAGGTGTTTGTGAGCTTTTGGTTTAATAATCTTCAGATATCCCTGGGCAATTTATTTCAATAGATTTTATTTTTTTTCCCTGAGTACCTTTGAGTGCCAGAAACATTTTTCACTCTTGAAATCATTCTCTGATAGAAAAATAAATGAGATGTCCCTTCTTATTCTCTCTTTAAATCTTCACTATGAGAATGAGGCATTACACAATCTAAAACCCTGATTTACTGTTTAAGTTATAGGGTTCAATGTTATGTGTTTGAAAAGTACTCTGTTTATTATTTGGTAAACACCTACAGGAAAATAATGGGGATTTACAGGAAAGTAATGGTTCTGTCTAAGAGAGGCAAACAGAATGGAAAAGGCCTCGTATGATCATATATGATAATAGAATCTTTTGAAAATAGTTATGTGGTAGGTAAACAGGCCACATATTACATGGAAAGTACAGTTTCTTCTTGAAAAATACCTACCATATATGTAGATACCTTATTAAACATTCAAAAGGTACAAGTCATCTAAAGCAGAAAACCTCTATTGAAATTTTCACCGTGGCTCAAATTGACACAGTAATAGGTATTCCTCTCTCATTTCTGTATTTTTGTCACAATAAGGCCTTCATATGACTGAATTCAAGATAAACCAAAGTCTGAATGACCTACTTGATCCAGTTCTAGCTGGAATAAGTACACTGCATTGGACTGGGACCTCTACCAGGAGTAACAATGCTAAAAGGAAATTACTGTACTCTAAGGCTGCAATTTTTTTTGCTCACATTTCCTGCTTTTATCAATGATGCTGGATTCAGCCCTCAATTCTTTATAAATTGGGTTAAAAAAGGTGAAAACTCTTTTGTGTCATAGTATCTCTCAATGCTTTTGGAGGAGAAAGAATTTTTTTTCATGAGCTAATTAATGCTTCACCTTCACAACTCTGTAAAAGTAGTGATGCCAACAGTATTGCTGATGCTTAAGCAAGATCCTAAGACAAATATAAGGCATCTCAAATTGCAGCTAGAACCTGGAAACCTTCAAAAGACTTTAGTTATAACAATATTATTGTTACAAATGAGTGATGGTTCCTACAAGCACTTAATTTGGCTGGAGTCCTTGTGCAAAAAAGATTTAGAGGGTCAGGTTAATTTCATAAGATGTTATACAAAACCTTCAAGTTTGCTCTTTCAGCTCTATGGCTTGTATATGATTTTAATAGAGTTCAACTTCTACAATAAATAAGATAAACAGACTCTTGGTGAATAAATGTGTTTGGGAGACTGACAAACAGAAGTGAAGAAACACAGTAAAACTTGTTTTGGGGACAGAGGAAGTGACTAACGTGCTCTTTTTTAAAAGCAAAATGGAAATACCACCGAGGGAGCTAGGAGGGATCTTATTTTTATTTTAAAGTACATCTTGACATTAAAACAACTCTGGACAGAGTCTTTAAATTTCAGTACAGATATTCCAAATAATCAATGCAGAATTGAACTGCAGATGAAATTCTGTAGAATGAAAGCTTGCTAATCCTATATTGCTAGGTTGTTTCCAGCACAACCTTGTTTTCCAAGGATGCCAGTTTGATCTCTGACAGACCTCATTTTCTTTATCTGGCTTTGAAATAAAGATGTGACTTTTTAGCAATGTGCCGAAATAGGGAATTCTACACTGCTGTGATTGAACTTAGAATAGACTAAAAGTTTAACATGTAACTTTACTTTGATCTGAAGCATGAATTTCTGGGATGACCTTTAATAACAATTCTGCCAAGAAGAATTCCCTGGGAAACTGAATTTCCAACAGTAAAACTTATCACACTGTGACAAACTAGACATGACTAAAAAATATTTGTGTGCTGTAACTAGGCAGCTGTCAGACAAATTCAGTGTAATAGTATCTCACATCTACATTGCTTTATTTCATACTTGGGACTGGAACTTCAGCCGAAATTCTACTTTACTGCTAGAACTTCTGTTGCCCTGTAGCATTCAAAGGAGATTCCAAGTGCTTATATCTTAGGATTAACAGTGAAATGCATCTTTTTTTATCTGTCCTACTTTAAAAAAGTAGGAAAACATCTCCATTCCACAGGTCTGAGTGCCAAGGGTGTTCAAATCATCAATTTATTTCCCTAATACTGTAAGTGGAGGCTTGATTTATGAAATCTTCATTCTGTGAAGGACTAAATAGATCTAATTTTATGCACTGTAAGTAGGAGTAGTCCTAATAACTTCCTCAGAACTATTGCATGTGGTGTAAAATAGTAAATTCATAATTTCTTAATAAATTCAGTTATGCATTACTCATTTACCACTGAAGTAGAGTAAAACTAAAGCTTTAGTTTCTCTTAGTCTGACCCAAAACACTCACTGATCTCAGTGGTGCAGAATGACACTGATATCCTGCTACACTAACAGTACGTTGGACAAATTTGTTTTGTTTTCATCTTGAATGTTTCATGTTGCAGGCTGGGTGCAGACAGCACATGATTAGTACTTTCCCCCTACTGCCTTTTTCATATTTTCTACTTTCCAAAGCTTTTTATCAATTTCAGGTTGTCATGTTGAAACTCTCCTCTGCCTTTCTTTGTTGCTTAGGTGGAGTCATTAACTTTCCTTGAATTCATTATCCTCTTATACTTTATCTCTTCAACATATTTGTGTAATGCCCTTTTAAATCATAGAAACACTGTTTACTTGCATGGGATGAAGTTTGGAGTACTTCTCCCATTAAAAAAGGTACTATACTTTCTGGATTAAAGGATATCGCACCTCTTCATCAGAAGCAGTACAGGTGAAACCTGGATGGCTGAGACCTTGCTTGGGGCAGAGTTTGTCTGCAGGGACTTGAATATAAATGATTGAGCCAGAAGTTTCGCTTCAAACATTCCTCATATCTATCCAAACTTTACACTGGATGAGGTGCTAGATCTGGCAGGACAGCAGGTGATGCTATGATATTACCAACATGCTTCTGCTCCCTTTCTGTCTCCATTTTAAAGTGCTACTAGGCTTTCGAATCATCTTTTAAAAATGAGCAAGATGAAATAGTTGCAAAGTACTCTTAAAAACAGGGAATTTTTAGTGAATTGTCTTTCTACATTGTTACAGAGTGCACTTCCAATAAGACATCTCTATATTGCTGCAGAGTGTGACAGGAGTTTGCTAGCATCCTTGCCTCTTGCTCTTGTCTGTCATTAAGTCCAGGGTGCAGAGAAACGTCAGGAGCTGCTGTGGTTTAGGAATGGTGTTCCCTAATTTACTGTCCAAATCGTGTGCTGCTTGCTCACTCCTTCCTCCCCCTCCCCATCAGGCTGAAGAGGAAAACTGGACACACAAAAGGTAAATATCACAGGCTGAGATAAGAAAAAATTACTAGAAAGAGCAGTAAGATAAGAAATGACCAGGAACAACAACAATGTTAACAGCAGAATTTACAAGAGCAACAAACAATTCAAATGTGAGTGCTCAGCATGCAAGACATGACACTGCCCCACCGCTGACTTCACTACTGCCAAAGGGAAGGGACTCCTTCCCCCCACTCCCTGCATATGGTATAAGGTGCTATAGAATAACCTCCAGGTCCTCTTCTGGTTACTGAAAAAGCTAACCCTGTTCTGGCCAGAACCAGGACACGAGCCTAACTTTGTGCCCAGCAGAAGCAGAGTTGTATAAGTTTTTGTCCTTCAGACTAAAAATGTCTCCCTTAAATCTTTACTTTTCTCTGGCTGTGTAATCTCTAAAACCAGTTTACGTATCTTCCCTCAGCTACAGTGAGCACGGAGCTTTAAACTCTTTATCTTTGTATTTCATCTTACATATAGTTGTTCTGGAAGAGCACTAGCCCAGTCAGAGATGCTTTCTTTTCTCACCCGTTTAAAGAATGGTAACAACTGGGAAACCCCTGCAGAAACACTGGTAGATTAATCACAACCTTCTTTCAAAAGTTCTGAATATTTTTTCAGTTCTAAGAATATGTCACCTTTACTTATATAGTTCATTGTTTTGTTGTATTGCATTCAATACCTTGTATTACAGTGCTGGTACCTCTTTTTAAACAGAAGTAATGACAGAAAGTCTGAAAGGTAATGAAACAGATGGATTGCTAAATGCAGCCAAATTAATGAGAATCCATATACCTGGCAAACAGCTCCCTCAAACTTTAGAAAACAGGAGAAGACATGAGAGGAAAAAAAAGCCATTCACAAATTGAGATAGGGTAGTCACATCTAAGGAAAAAACCTGACAGATGCTAACAAGGAATCTAATTGAAGAAATTTATCTGCATTGTAGGTTTATTAACATTCTGCTGAAATTATTTGTTTTAAAACATCATCACGTAGAAGCGCATCTAAAGTTCTGATGATGCACTATTTATCAGGATAAATAGTCAAGAGTTTTAAATTGCATAGGTGATATTCTGACCCTATATTGCATTTGTTTCTGTTATATAGACAGTTTGTTTTCACTATATCTTCATTGAAGACATCTGTATTTTTTGTCCTTTGGCTTTTTTTTTACTAAACTGCCCTTTGATGGTGATACTCATGAGACAGAGCACAGACTGTATGATTTGAAGTTTTGATATGTGTGGGACTGCCAAAAAATCTACCATGTCTGGAATGATTTAAATTCTTTCCTTTTGAAGGGTTCTATTGTTTTAAAATAGTTTAGGAAATGTTATCATGATGTGATTTAAGCTTTCACTTTTTGACACTTTGTACTGGATGCAGTATTACATTACAGAATGTTATTGAATTGTCATATTTTCTTTCATGATCATAGATAATTATTTCAGAATTTCAAAGATATAACCATGCTATACCCTTTCAGAGAAAACGAATTATAACTAACTTAATTTGCACTTGTTTGGCTTAGCATTTTGTCCCACAGTTCATGACTCATCAAGCAATGTCATATGAGAAATTTATAAAATATTCCTTTGTGCTTTTTAACATAAAAAACAATCTGATACAGAGGGGTTAGGATTTAAGGGTTAATTGCTTATTGTGGGCATTACTGGTATTGCTAAATTTTGCAGCTGCTTGGTAGACAGTGTATATTGCTTGCTTGATACTTGTTATGCTTGCCAAGTAGAAGGGGGAGGATGTAGGGCCATTGATAAGAGGTAGAGACCGTGACCACAGGTGTTGCGGGGGAACGGGGTAAGGACCACGCAAACGCCAATATGGTGAGCAAAGGCCATTTATTGTCAGGCTGAGCCCCTTTTATCTATGTTTGTCACAGCACGTGTACTATGTCTTCTGCATAAATGGCAACTGTCTATTGGTTAATGGGTAGTCTACTCCCTACTTGTCAGCACATAATTGGAGCGTTGCAAAAGCGGCTGTGTGGTTAGCCTTGCGGTTTTTTCATCCTGCCTTTTGGATCCGCTTCATCTGGCTTTGTTCCTCTACGACTGTCCTTCTTCCTCTTATCACCCGCTAGTGGTCAGCCCAAGGCCTCAGCCCAAGGCTGTGGGCTATGCGGCCTTGGTCATTTACTCCTCCTCTCTCGTCTGCTGGGTTGCGCAACAACAGCAAGTAGTGGCCCCTCTCCACCAGAAATGTTTCTACATATCCCCCTTTTTCTTTGTGAGCAACCCAGTTTTGTAGCATGGTTCTTTCAGTAACGTGGCAGATGCATCACAGCACGCAGCTGGCTATCACTACAACAGCAAGCAAAATTAACCCAAGTCGTAATCCCTCTAACAATAAGGCTTTTAGCCAGCCTGTAATTCCCCATTTGCTTAGCCAATCAGAAAGGGGGTCAGTGCTAACTGTAATTAAACGCTGGTTGGCCTTTAACTGAGCAAGCTGCTTATGAATGGAAGAAGAGTGATCAGAGAGGTTAAGGCAGCACATCCCTTCAAAATCCTCGCACCCATGACCCTGTGCCAATAAAAGAAATTCGATGGCTGCTCTATTCTGCAGGGTGGCATGTCAAATACTATTGACATCGATCAGGAGTTTCAGCAATCATTTCTGATGTTAAATTAAATTGCTTCTCACCCCAACAGGCTAACCGTTGTAGATTCTTTGCATTTATGGCTGCCATGTCCCCTGGTAAGAAAAAGGATGTTGCAATAACTGTTGCCAAGGAGGGTAACTCTACGTTAGCATTGCAAGCTTTGTCTAAAAATTTTACAGCTCTCTTATTTCTTGATTTGGCAGTAGCCGTAGCATTCAATATATGTCGTACTCTTGGGGAAAACATGGACAGTTTCCCAAGGTAACAAGGTCCTCCTACTGGAAAGTGAGGAATGCCTGGCCATGCCTGATCTCTGCAAATCAAGAATGCGCCTGGGGGAGGAGCTTTCCTCCCATGGTGTTTACTATCTGCATGCACTCCATTGCATTGGGCCAGTTATGCTTCTCAGATACGTCTTGCCATAGTATGAGGTCACTATGTGACCATTGGTTATGCTCGGGAGTTCCAAAGGTGACAGCACCAGTGCCATTAACCGGTTGTAGTTTGTGTGCCAAACTCTCACAGTTAGGCATACGTGACACATTACCCAATTGGAATGGTGTCATGCTACCTAGGAGATCCAGTTCCTGGAGAGGAATGGTTAAGACTCTCTATTATCGCTTTCTGCCAATAGGACGCATTGCATGTAGGCCATGTGTAATAGCCCTGTTTTTTGCATTCATTGTGCGTAGGTGTTTTTAAGTTAGGGTATGACCCGTTCAACCATGAGGCGAATGTTGTCTTTGTTAGCTAACGAATTTCTTCCCACACCCCTAAGGGAACTCCAATTAGGCACGTTCGGAAAGGATTTTCGGCTGATTGCATACCTGTGCAAAAATCAGTGACACCTGATGCGTTAGCCCATGTGATCCACATATTTTCTCGGGGGTTAACTCTTAAAATTGCCTCACTTCTCATGCAAAGCACTAACAATATGGCTGCCAGAAGTCGCCTAGCGCTTCTGTGTCCTCCGTGTTTGGCAACGTCTCTGCCTCACTGACACTCTTGTTCCCATAGATGGTCAGAGACACCATGCTGTCGGGGAACATCAACCCTCTTTTGGCAAGCAAGATCTAGCACAACTGACCACTGGCAGGCTTCTGCTCTTTGGATCTGTTTTTTGTAAAATCCACTTGGCATAGCACAGCTCCGCTGAATGCCTGCTTTCCAACAACTGATCTAGTGGCAGCTCCAGCGGGGCTCCCAGAAAGTTTTGTAACTCAGCTTCTGCTCTATACACTGAGAGGCGTATGTTACAAGGAGGGCATACTGCTCTTTGTTCAAACTGCGGCCCCCAGAGCCACCAACATCTCCAGCAACCCCCACACTGTATCTTAACCCATGGCATGCAGGTCTGACACTCTCCGCACCCTCCATGAAGAGCCTTCCTGCTCACTACATTGGGGCTCTTTACTTCCCTGATATAACCTGCAA
>VZTD01004045.1:0-31486 GCA_013397725.1 Rhagologus leucostigma
TCCTTCCTGTGCTTAGGACCCCAAAGCTGGAGGCAGGGATGGGTCCTGGAAGGGCTGCAGCTTCATGGAGAACAGGGGGGAATTTTGTGCTATCCCTTGAAAGGAACTAAATGCACTCTTGTGCTGAGAGATAAAATCAAGAGAATGGAGACTGCCCCGAGCAGAGTCCTGCTGTCAGTGGTGTTCTTTGTGGAGTCTGCAGGGATCATCAGGAGCAGATCCCAGGGGTCCCCTTACCCCAGCACCCACCCAGAGCAGCTGCAATGGCACCTTGGCCAGGCTGTGGGCCCGTGCTCAGCTCGGAGCTCCCTGTGCTCCCACCAGCACAGGCTCCAAAGCAAACCCTGCCCACGGGGACACAGTGGCCGTGCCACGCTGGCTCCCTGCAGCTGAGGCCGGGCCTGCAGCACCCTGGAGTGCCACAGAGCAAAGATTTCCCCAAAGGATTTCTGGATTCCGGGGACAGGAGACGCTGCAAAAGCCAGCACTTCTGGCACAGAGGTACCTCTGTGACCCTGCAGCCCAGCTGAAAGGAGAGGGACATGTCATACAAATCTTCAGGGTGTTTATTGTCAGGATAGAAATTCCTTTATATAAAAGAAGAGTTTAAAAATAGCACTACCCTGCTCTCAGAATTAAATACACATATATATATATACACACACATAGATATTGATAGAAAGAATAATTACCGTTTTGCTATGTGATTATAAAACCAGACAAGATTAATACCGATTTCCAAACTATTCTGCCAAACCAGGGCAAGGGGATCCAAGAATTCCTGCCGCCCACCTTCCCATGGGAGCCCACCTGGGCACCACACTGGGAGCCAGCTGGGCATCAGGCATCCCCTGTGCTGCCTGCACCACCCAGCTGTCCTTGCCCAACCACTTGGCAGCAGATGCTGAGACAACAGAAGCTCTCAGGGCGACACCACTGTAGGTTTTCTCTCTTGCCAAGCAGCCTGCCAACGTCCAGGGGGACTGTGCCATCCCAGTCACTCTGGGGGACACCAGGTGTCATGTCTGTCCAATGACCAGCCTGCCCACATAGTTGCTCCCCCTCATCCCAGACCTGCCAAGGAACGACAACTGAACCCCTTGGCTTTGCAGCAGGGGCTTTGTTCAAGTTCCTTTTTGTGTGTTTTCAGGATTTTGGGTTTTTTAAATACAGTCCATGCTCCCCTGGGGATTTTGCAATACAAGAACAAACACTGATGCTGTACGATAACCTAGCAATAACAATGTCATGTAGCTACTGTACATCCATCCCCGTGCCCCGCCGAGCACTGCAGCCCTCTGCCAGGATCACTTCTTGTTGGCAATCTGCTTTTCCAAGTCTTCAAGTCTGGCTGTCATCTGAGCAAGTGAACGTGCTAAGGAAACAGTGTGAGCCAGAGTGTCTGCTGGGCAAAGGGCTTTATCCCCTTAAAAGAGCCTTAAATTTTCCCCACTCCCATTTATCTACCCCTCCCTCCCCCATGTGTGCTCTGTCCTCAGCTGTCCTGCACCCTGATAAGTCCAGGCATCACCCCAAAGGATATTTTTCTCGGTCAGGCTCTGCAGGATGGCCACGGTGTTCGTCTGGAACTGCACCAGCGCCTCGCACTCGCACGGGCTGCGGATCTCCGTCTCCCCTTTGCCCTCCTCTGTGACAGTGGGGGTTTGGCTGCAGTCAGACCATTGGCCCCACAGTGCCCGGCTTTCCCTTGTTCCCAGACAAGTCCCTTGTCCCTGCAGCCACCCACCAGGGCTCAGGGCTCTCCCCACAATTTTGCCCTCTTTTTTCAGCCTCTCAGCTCTCTGCCGGGCTGCCCTGCTGGTCCAGCAAGCTCACTGCCAGGCATCCTGCCAGGCATCCCACAGAGCTGTCACACACGTGGTCACAGTGTGCCGAGGACAGCCAGTGCTGAGCTTCACTTTGCCTTCAAGCTGGGGTGGCAGGGCACATGTTGGCTCCATTTCTGCAGCCCTGTGGGGGTCTCAAGGGCACTGGGGACCCCCAGCCTGTCCCAGGGCAGGGAGACCCTCACAGTAACCCTGTACCCAGCAGCAGCAGAAGCACAGGTCTGAACAAGAACACAGGCCACCTTCAGAGCATCCCTCAAGGCAGGGTGCCACTCCCAACTTCTGACCATGCAAAGGAACAGGGGTGGTTGCTCACATTAATACTTTTGTATTAACCCCCCCTGTTTTTTAATTAATCTCCTGTCTTGGGGTGACGCTATCATGTGTATCCCCTATCATGCTCTATGCCCAAAAAGTAGTAGTATGCCTTTTCTGTGCCTTTAAACTGAGCTTGAAAAAAAAAACCCAGATGAACTTTCCAAAGCAGCTTCTCAAGGACACAGAGATTACACTCCTCAGTGGTTTTTTTTTCTGACTGTGGAAGGCACGAAGGGAGCACCCTGCTTGCTTTTTCTTCAGCCAGCTGGTTTTTTTTCCTCTTGGTGTGAGACGGAGAGCTGAATTTTGTTTCCTGGGGCTTTGGTTTTTTACTCTTCTTCTCTTCTGAACTGTTTCAACAACATCAGAACACATCAGGAGAATTTCCTCCCCGAGGCCCGGGGGTGGGCCCACGCCCTCACCGACCAGCTCCGAGGAGGAGAGAGACCACACCTACAGAAGGACTCTGAAATCTTCCCAGGTTTCTCTCTATAGCGGGGGTTTTAATTCATTATTGAGCATCATTATCCTTTTCTTGTGTGTTTGTTAAAATAAATAGTTTTTATCTCTTTCACTGTCCTTCGAGGAAAAATTTCTTTTTTCCCGAACCCTGTGGGGGGGAAGGCTGGTTGCAACCTGGTTTTCTCTCAGGGGCTATATTACTAGATTTTGGCCAAACCGGCACATCTCCCCGGCTTCATCTTTTCCAAATCCCTCCCAGAGACCCACCTCTATACCCACAGCAACCTGGTGAGATCCTGAGACAG
Source organism: Rhagologus leucostigma (assembly GCA_013397725.1). Taxonomy (NCBI): domain Eukaryota; kingdom Metazoa; phylum Chordata; class Aves; order Passeriformes; genus Rhagologus; species Rhagologus leucostigma. The sequence continues at coordinate 2,933 of VZTD01004045.1, forward strand.
CCTAGGCTCACACCAGCTCAGCTCAGCCTTGGGGTACTCTTTGCAGGGTGACAGACACACAAACCACCCCACTGGCTCTGTGGGGACAGAAGGGCCTTCCCTGGCTTGGGGTTGAGTCCCGTGGTGTGGCCAGGAACACCCACCTGGGCAGATATTCAGGGAGAAGTTCTCCACAAGGTGGGTCATGGTGGTGAAGTCTGCCGAGTAGGAGAAGTGCTGCTCCACTGGCTCGGAGGCAATCGCTCTCAGCTCCTCTTCCACAGCTTTTCCGACACCCACGGCAAACATGACAATCCCTGCGTGGCAAGGACAGATCCTGAGCACTGCGCCGGCCACCCCGCAGCAAGCAGCCCCAAGCCCAGAGAGAGCAAAGCTGAGGATGCAGGATTTTCTCTGGGCTTCCCAAATACACAGCAGGAATTTGGGAAGGACGGGCAGGAGCGTGGCAGCACTGCGGTGGTGCAGGCTGCTGCGTGAAGGACGCTGCTCAGAGCACCCTGCGACCACAACAGAGCACGTCTGCCCTGGGATGCAGCTCCCCAAGGCTGGATGCTGCAGCTTCTCCCGCGACAGCCACCCCAAGGAAACACCCCGGGATACCCAAAGCACTGCAGTTTGGGGTTCCCCAACCCCCCTGCACCTGATTCCTTTGCTCTCCTGGCCCATTCGGAGATGTCATCCTGGGAGCGTCCATCTGTGAAGACCAGCCCGATTCTGGGGATGTTGTGGGAGAGAGGCCTGGCACCTTCCAGCTCGGAGAAGCTGTGCTCCACCATGTGCTTGAGGGCAAGGCCTGTCATGGTGCCTTTCTCCATGTACTCCACATCCATCACCGCCTTCTTGATCTCATCCGCGCTGTGGTACTTGTTGAGGGGGAACTCGGTGCGGACGCGGCTGGAGTACTGCACCAATCCCACCCGTGTGCCGTGGGGGGACACCTCCAGCAGATCCACGATGCGGTTCACAAACTGCTTCACCAGCTCAAAGTTCTGGGGCCGGACACTCTTGGAACCGTCGATCACCATCACAAGGTCGACGTGCCCAGCTCCACACTCTGTGGGCACAGAGGAAGGTGAGAGAGGACCAGCCTGGCCACGGGCACTGTCAGAGTGAAGACGCCTGGGGCTGGGGCTGAGCTCTGGGGCTTCAGGACACTGTGGGAACACCCTGGAACTTCAGCTGGGAAGGACAGCAGACTATGCCCAAGGGACTCAGCCCAAAAACCTCCACTGACATTCCAGCACCCCGTGGAAGTCTCTCCTAGGTTTCTCTTTTCCTGAACCTTTCCTCAAAGCTGTTGCATCTTCTGAGCCATGTCTCTGAGGACACAAGCATCCATCCCCACAGCAACCAGGATGCTCCCCCAACCACAGCCAGCTCTCCACCCTCTTCCAGCCTAGCTTTGAGTCCCAGCTGGGGACAGAGCCCCTCAGCCCAGTTTCAGCTGAGCCCTCTCCGGGAGCACAGAGCCCAAACAAGGAGAATGTCGAGAGCTGTGTCCCGATACTCACTGCTGCATGTCTTGCCGTCAGCCTGGAGCTGCTGGCCCTCAGGGCACACGCAGTGGTAGGAGCCCTCTGTGCTCACGCACTTGAACTCACAGCCGTGATCCACCCCGTTGCAGAGGTCAGTGGCTGGAAGACAAGCCAAGGGCATGGGGTTATCCCCATTCGGGGAGGTCTGGGAACAGCCCTTCCCCTGGGGCTGGGCAGGACATAAAGGCACGTGTTATACACACGGCCTGTGCCGTGCAGCACGCCGGGACCTACCCCTGCAGGACTTGCTGTCGGGCTGGAGCGTGAAGCCGCTGCGGCAGCGGCAATAGTGCCCGTTGGGGATGCTCACACACTCATGCTGGCAGCTGTGGTTTCCGAAGCTGCAGTAATCAATCACTGAGGAGAGAAGGAGAGAGATGGCAGAAAGGAAGAGACAAGAGGAGAGAGAGAACGAGAAGCAAATGAAGAAGGGACGGGGAGGGAGGCAGTCACTTACTAGTGCAGCTCCTCTTGTTCTGGCTGAGGTAGTAACCCGGCCGGCAGCGGCACGAGTACGACCCCCGCACGCTGACACAGTGGTGCTGACAGCCGTGCCTCCCGTCTGCACACGCATCGATGGCTGCAGGGGAACAGGACACCCATCACCCGCCTGTCCCAGCCTCCCTGGGACAGCAGGGCAGAACTGCTTCAGGGCTTTGAAGCAGCTCCTAGCACAGCGAAACAAGAAGGGGAAGTCCTGGTGTGGTGGTCAGACCAACTAACACGGCTTTGCACTAAAATCCAGGGAAAAAACAGTGTGCACTTTGGTGCTGGGGTGTGAATCCTCTGGTACTCACAGCCCACACCCCCTCACCTGACAGGCAGCTGGTTGTGCCCACCTGAGTCCCAAGTGTCCCATCTCAGAGAGGTGGCCAGGATTTAGCAATCCTGAATGTCTGCAGTCATTACAGACCCGAGAGGCAGTGGGCCCAGTGAACAGAGCACCCAGGCTGCTGCTGGCCTCTCCGGGTCCTCTGCCGTGTTCCAGCTTCCCTCCATGGGACCCATAACTACAAGCTCCCCATGAAAGTTCAGATAATAAAAAGGGTTTTTACGGGAACAGGTCTTTCCGTCCACGTTGAGCCTGTAGCCTGGGTTGCACTCGCAGTAGAAGGAGCCAGGGGTGCTGACGCAGCTGTGCTGGCAGCCGTGCTCCCGCTCCATGCACATGTCCACCCCTGCAAGACAGAACGGGCATCAGAGCGGCCCGGAGGCATGCCAGGCACATGGGGACCCTGTCTCTGGCATACGCCCTGTCCCTGCAGCAGAAGCCAGCGTGACAACCCACACAGCCCCAGCCTTGCCAGCCCCAGTGCTCACCTACTGATTCCCAGTGCACAGACACGGACACCGTGCAGTGCCCTGTCCTGGTACCTTGCTGGGGAGGTTGCTTCCCCATCCACCCTGCTCCTGGCATGGGCAGCCATCCCAAACACCCCTCCAAAGGTCACCTTCTAGCCTGGGTGAGGAGCAGACACCAGGGCCCCCCTTGCCACTTCACAGCAGCGGCTCTCACCCACCGCAAAGTTTGTCCTGGAACTGCTTGGCGAACTGCTGGATGAGCTCAAAGGACTCCACGAGGAAGACGTGCTCCTCCAGTGGTGGGGAGGCCATGGCCCGCAGAGAGTTCATGTCTGCCCGCTGGATTCCCACGGCGTAGATCTCGATGCCAGCGTTCCGGGCCTGGGTGGCCACCTCAGTGACACGGTCCTGGGGCCGCCCGTCCGTCACGATGATGGCGATGCGGGGGATCCTCTTGTGCAGAGGGCGCGCACCCTCCTGCGTGGTGAAGGCCACGTTCATGGCGTACTGGATGGCCAGCCCCGTCATGGTGCCCTGGGCCAGCGGGATGATGCTGTTGATGGCCCTCTCCATGTCTGCCCGCGTGAAGAAGGTCTTGAGGGAGAAGATGTTCTGCACCTGGCTGGAGTACTGGATCACCCCCACCCGTGTGGCGTTGGGGCCCACGTCCAGGTCGCCGATGATGTCCATCATGAAGCGCCGCATGGTCTCGAACTCGAAGGGGCGCACGCTGCGGGAGCTGTCGATCACAAACACGATGTCCAGGGGACCCGTCCTGCACTTCACTGCTAAGGAGAAGGCAAAGGGAAGGCTCAGTCCTGTGGCTGTCCTCAAGGAGCAGAGAGATCTCTGCCCGGTGGCTGCGGGGTGCTCATGAGGGATGGAGAGAGCAGGTTTGGGCAGCCCCCACAGACCAGTACCTTCCCACTGCCCAGTAAATCCACAGGAGGTGGTGGCAGAGCGGAAGCAGGGCCAGCCAGCTGGGGAGAGGCACCCTGGCTGTGGGTTGTTGTGGTTGCGGTTGTGGTTTTTTAAGGGCAGAAAATGAGATAGTAAAGAGCAAAGCTAAGGGCACACACTTGGCGGAGATTGAGGCAAAGAGCCTCATGACATGAGGATGCTACTTCCAGTGCAAACTGGGGGAGTGTTCAGCAAGTGAAATGCCAATGAACATATTTTGCTTGGCTTGTGTGCACCCAAGCCTGGGAGAATTGGGCCTTAATCGTAAGGAAACACTTTGAGTCCCTTTGGGATGATGCCAGTCTCAACTGCTCTGAAGGTCTCTGAGACACACCTGCTCCTGTCTCCGTTTGGTGCCTTCACTGTTTTTAAACTAAAATTGCTTTAAATCCCTCTGCCCTGGGAGGAGAGAGACTGGTACCTTTGGGGTTGCTTTGTCCTCTGCATCTGGAGAGTCAAGCAAGGAGAAGGCTTTCCCTCACAGCTGTGCCTCCTGCCGAGGTCACAGCCCATGGGCAGGAGGGTGACAAGCCCTGAGCAGGGCTGTGCCACAGCTGTGGAGGTGCCCAGAGCAAGCAGCACCAGAGCCACCACCCTGGGGCCAGGCTTAGGCTCCCACCTACCGGGGAAGCACTGGGAAGTTTGGGTCCCACTGCTGTGGGGATCCTCCATCCTCCTTGGGATGCTCCCAAAGCAGAGGCATCATGTCCCCCCACGTCACACAGCAAACTGTCCTCCGAGGGCTCCACTGCCCTGATGTTCTCACTTCTCTCCCCTCCAGGCACTCCCCACCAGCCAGGGCTCACCTGCAGGTTTTGGTCTGGCTTCCAGTGTTGTCAGGAGAAGCAGGAGGAGAGGGGCAACAGGCAGGAGCTTCATCATGGCTCTGCGAGACCACACAGATCCAGTGCTGGGAGGACGGGCTGCAGGGGGAAGACAAGGTGCAATCAGCGCTGAGGGTGAGCTCAGCCACAGGGCAATGCGCACCTGCGGTGGGTGTCCCCAGGCAGTGCCAAAAACCCTAAGCAGCAGCAGTTTTGACAGATCCATCCCCAAACTTCTCTGAACCCACATGGAATCTTTCCCATTCCAAGGACTGGCAGTCTCAGCACAGCTCAGTTTCATTACAGTAGCAGCACTCTGCCAAAGGGTCTGATTTTCTGCTCTGGGTGGAGCTGGCCACTGGACAAGCCTTATTTTCACTTGCAAACCAGGCAGATGGGATGTTCAGCCAAATGCTTTTTCCCTGACTGTGTGGCTGTTCTCTGCAGCCAGTGAGGAGTGGGAGAGCTGCACGCAGGGATGCAGAGCGCCAGCCCTCTTGATATTCCTGCATGGAAAGAGAAGCCCCCAGATGAAACGCCAGCAGAGACAAAACCTGGTCCGAAGTCTCTCAAAGTCACTGGCAAAGATCATTTTTCCAAGAAGTTCCATGCTCTGCCTGTTTCCAAACTCCCTTGGGAGAGCAGAAGCCTCTGCAGGCAGAGGCTGTAAGGGTGCCTGTGCAGGTGGGCTCACACCTCTTCCCCCAGTGCCCAGGCACTGCCAGCCTGCTGCTCTCCTTCACATCACCTCGGGGTCCCCACCGCTCTGTCACCAGCACTCTGCAGCTCTCCCTGTCCTGAAGGTTTTTCCAAGGGATGCTCTGCACCTCAACAGTTTTTTCATGTCTTTAGGGTGGGATCACTGGGGGGAAAAGGCATTTAAACTTGTTACTCAAAACCTCAGCTTGTCACTTCTCCCTCTCCTCGCCCACCTCTGCCTTGCCTAGCCTTGCCTTTCCTGGCTCCTGCAGGGACATGGATTGATTTAGTTTATTTTTATTCCAACTCTGGTTGGAAACCCAAGGCGCTAGGGATGGAAATGCCACAAATAATGTGACTCTCCTCAGGAGACGTGCAGTGCCAGGACTGGGCGCAGATACTGGAAGGGTGCTTTTACAAAAAAAACCACACAAAAATTCATTTTATCGGTAGTTATCGGCCGGTATTTATTTAGCTCCAGGAGGTCTCAGTTGTAATTCATCACCAGGGTTGCTGTTTAATTGCTCAGTGGTTACGTGCAGCCCTGAACACCACGTCTTTGATAGAAGGGACACTGATAATAGGTTTCACAGCTGCATCTTAAAACTGTCTCGAGACTCAGTGTTCACACCTGGAAAAGTATATTAAAGAATTAGGAGGACAGAAAAGGGGTACAAGAGGAAACTGGGATTCAGAATACTCGTCTCAAAGTGAGAGATGTGGCCTTTCCCTGGAGGTGAGCAGCCTACCAGCCCGGGACCAGCCCGAGAAACAGTGACTCCGCAGCAGTGCCAGGAGCTCCTGCAGAACCGTGCAGGGGAAGGACCAGTGGGATCTCTCTGTCTGAGGGGATGAGCAGGGACAGCAGCCTGACAGGTCTTTTCCAGGAAGCCCTGGGGCAGAGGTGAGCTTTGCTTTGTGGCCAAGAGTGCTCAGACACCTGTGTCCCTTCACCACATGCAAGCAGAGAGGCAAACAGTCCCTCCTCCCCCAGCTTCGTTTCCCCGTGTATTTAGCAGATTCTTTTTCCAGCATTGCTTTTTTCCTGGGAGAAAGCACTCACTAACCATTAAATATTTTTGGGACAGCTATGCCACCTGGAACATTTCTGCAGCTCTGTGCTCTCCACACCTCCCTACAGTGGCAGGCTGCTGTAGAGCCTGTGTCTCACAGCATCCAGAGAGCTTCAAAGACAGCCCAGAGGGAGGAATGAGCTGTCAGGCCAGGAACCAAGAAGGAGAAAACCAGTTCATGACTGATCTATTTTTAACAGCATCTCAGCTTTGGATGAAGTCTTGGCTCTCCCCACGGCTGGAAGGGCTGATGCTTCCTGGACAGGGCAGGGAATGGCAGCTTGGCCATATATCCAGTGCTGGTCCTGGCAGCAGAGACCAGGCTGGGACAGTGTTCTGGTCCCTGATTCAATTTAACGCCCAGTCCTGTCCCAGCAGCAAGGGGATGGGGAAGCAAAGATGATGGGAGAGATGTCCCTCTGTATCTCTCCCACCATCCCGCACTTGGCAACTTCCCCCCACCCTCACTTCCCTGGGGCTGACTTGCATCCCTATGAGGGACTCCTCACACGCTGAGGGATCCCACACTACCCCCTCCAAGCCCCTGCAGGAGTGGGAGGGAGATGGGTGGGAAGCGAGCGGCTGGCAGGCAGGTGCTGCGAGGCAAGGCAAACACAGCGCCGGCTGCAGTGCCAGAGACCTTGAGATAACACTGAGCTATAAAGTAAAAAAGGTCCAGGCAAGGTGAGTGCTGCTGCCTGGGCTGGCTCAGCTGAACCCTGCAGATGAGCTGAGAGGGACACTTGGACCGTTCCTGACATTTCTGAGCAACGCAAGGGGAGAAACAGTTGCTGCTTTTCACTGCTGAAAGGAGATGCTCAGTACATGGTGCAAGGAGGGTGACCAAGCGGAGAGCCACGAGTAAGGACAGAAGGGTCACCTCCTCTTGACTCTCCTCGTGATCTCAGCCAAGGAGGACATGGAGATGGATCCCCAAACAGGTAAGCCAGCACACCTTCCCTGGGCACCTCCACCAGCAATGCTGCTCCCCGGGGCAATTGCATCCCTCCCTGCTCCACCACTTGTCCGTCTGCTCTCCCTGCCAAGTGCTGAGTCTTAGGAAAAACAGCCGCTTCAGGTTTCAGCGTGGCCTCCTTGGCAGCTCTCTCCTGGCTACAGGTTAACAGAAATACTCTGAATATTCCCCTTCTGGTTCATCCAGATGGTGGCATGCTGGACCTGGGCACATCTTCGCTTGGGCAAGGCCAAAGGACAGGGCACGGCAGGGAGCAGGGTGAGGAATGCTGCCAGCTCCCTACCCTCCTCACTGTTACAGGGACAGGGGCTTTCTGTACTGAAATGTAGAGGGGATGAAGCAGATGGAGAAAGGAGCGGTGGCAGTGTGTTCACAGCCCAGGAAAAGCCCTGACCATAGTGTCACAAGGAGGAAAGCAGATAGTGAACCAAGGCTATGGAGCCATGCTGGCTCCAGACCCTGCAAGAAGTCAGGACAAGTGATCATCGTGTGTTGCAAGGAGTGGGGAAGAGCTGGGAGCCTGTGAGCAAGCATCAGCCAAGCCAGAGGTCTGTCCCTTGCAGCAGGGCTGTGCACAGGAGGAGGCACACACAATGTGTCCAGGCACACGTGGCAGGGTGCAGGGCACTGATGCCACATGTGCTACCAGATAACAGCACCTATTTCTGTGCTGGAAGCCTTGGCTGGTGGTAGAGCAGCCCCAGAGAAGATGTTGCTGAGATTCACCCTCCTCGTCTGCCTCTCCATGCACCCTCCTTTGCTCTGCAGAGCTTTTCTTTGCAGAGACCCAACCAGGCAGTTTTGGGAGGCTAAAATTCAACTCCATCAGTGTTATTTGATGAAAATGTCGAAAAAACCAACCAAAATATGGCCAGGAGTCCCAACCCTGAGTCCTTTCACTTAGGACACCGGAGTTCTGCCAGGACAACAGCAGAAAGACAGCAAGAGCATCCTCAAGCTGGAGGATGGGAAGAAAAATTGTGATGTCTTCAGCAGGACAGCAAGTCATCATCCTTCCGGTCCATGCCGGAGAGAAAGGCTGTCCAAAAATGCACGTGGGACCAAGGGAGGAAGATTGGTGTGTGTCTTGCCCCAGGGGACAATGAAGCAACCAGAGCTACCTGGAGAGATGCCTGGAGAGAACTTACATCATCCTGGAGACATCTCTCTATGCCAAACTTTGGTGTAGAAACACGGATGAGTTGCTGGCACATTGTCCATGTATTTGCAAGACCTGCAAGCAGTGTGAAAGGATGAGGTCTGGGACAGCCCTGGAGCTGGATCCACCCTGTCCTGGGGGGTTGCCCAAGGGTTAGTTTCTCCCAACATAATCCCCAATCTCAAGGTGCTCTCTGCCTGGAAGTGCCCAGCTCTCAGTGCTACCTCTGCTGCTCACCTCCACCCTCAGGACCATCTAACAGGCAGCACTAACCTCACGCTCAATCACAGCTCCAAAATCTCAATGCTCATCCCGCACAGCAGCTGGGTGATGAGTGGCAAATCCCACCAGAGAGGACAGCAATGCAGTTTTCAGAGCAAGGAAGAGTCAGGGAGCACAAGCACATCAAGACCATGGAAATGGCATGAATTTCCATCCCAAAAGGCTTTTATCCCCCCCTTTAAGGACTGAGGTGTCCTCGGTTTTTCTCAAACACATGTGGGAGAACCAGAGCAGACTCTTTTCAGGACATTGCAGTGCTCTCTGGTTACAACTCTGTGGCAGCTTTACTGGGCCAAGTGCCACCTGGAAGGACACGTTGCTTGAAAAACAAGGCTGCATTTCTCAAACAGCACATCGAGGCTCCAAACCCAACAGGAGCAAATCAGCAGGAGTGCTGTAACAGGAAAACCTTGCTGGATGCAGAAGAAGCTTCTCTTTTGCTCTGCTTGCTCCCCACAAAAGCCTACTCCCCATTTTATGGGACTCACTGCTGTGTATTCACAGGGAGGGCAGGAGGAAGACGGGTTTCTTGACCAGGTCCTTTTGCAGTAGCAGATGTCTTTGACTCACAGCTCGTGGATTCATACAAGTCCTGACAGTTTTACACTGTGACATGACGTTTGAAGTCCCCTTGAGAGGGAAATGCTGGGTGCAGCAATAGACAGAGCTTCCCCTTCTAGATGTTCTCCACAACAGCACATGGGGTCTTTGCCACCAGTGTAAGAGCCCTCCCAGTGCTCTGCCACTCACCTGGCAGGAAAGCCTCTTGCCCAGACAGCCCTGCACTGAAACAAGCTGTGTACCTGGGCTGCTCCAGCAACAGCTGCCACGAATAAAAGCCACATTCCCTTGCAAATTAAAATGTTAAAGATCTAGCCAAGAGGAAAACACGTCTGCCAAATCCCCTTGTTCAACTACTCGTGTCAGAGGTGGCTCCTGTTTCAGGACTGCTGGTGCCATTTCTCTGTTCCTCTCTGTCCCACTCAAGACCTTCAGGCTACCCTTGTCCCCTGAGCTGCACAACAGGCTAACTCAGCCCATCTCCTAACTGCTATTTTCAACAAAACTGGAGACATCTTGGAATACTCTGATTTTGATGAAGAGTGGTCAACAGGGGACAGATCCACCTTACTGAATCTCTTTAAAAAGCAAATGCTCTTCTGCAAACAGGTCCTTGGAGGACAGCTGAGCTGGGCCAAGGGACTTCAAGCTTTGAAGAGAAGGATGTCCTGGCCATCCAGAAGCTGACGCAGCAATCCACTGCCCAAGTTCTTGTTTTGGGAGGAAGGTGTTAGAGAGCATTTTTTTCCCCAGAAATATGCATGTTCAACCACAAAGGAAAAGAGTCATGGCCCAGATCAGCTACTGGGCTGGTGCAGAGTTCGTCAGCTGAGCTCCTGATGCAGCAGAGCTGGTCTGAGATTGATAGTTACTAGCAGGACATCTGTCTCCCAAATCTGCTAGGACCACTATCCCCAGCTGACCTCCAGGAAGTTTACATGGCACAGACAACCACGGAGACCGCCTGCTATTCCAGCCCCGCAATCATAGATTCATTGCCTGACCTCCTTCTCTAAATCTTTATATCATATTTCTCACTCTAGAGATGTGACTCAATGTGTTGGCATAGGAAAACACGCCAGGAGAATATTCTTGTGCCTCTCCCCTTTATCCTAGCCATCCCGCTATGTGTTTAATTGAAATAGCAGAAGGTGAGGAGCATTTGGCGGCTGCAGAAAGGCACGCGGGGATTTTTCGTCCCTCCTCAGAACAGAAAAGCAAGCTTTGTGTAGATACTTTTCACAGGGAGGACCTCAAAGGTAGCACAGGAAATGTCTCACACCTAACTTCACAGCTTCCACGTCCCTCTGGCAGCAGGACAGCTGCTGTCCTGGGACTGGGATGCCATCACCCCTTAGGAGATGCACCAGAGAAGAGCTTCACCAGCAACACAGTGGGCTGTGGCCTCCCTTCTGCCCTCGCTGAAGAGCAGGTAACACTTTGGGGAAGCCATCCAAGTCCAGCTGCAGGTGTACAAGCTGTGAATTCCCAAAGGCAGAGTTTTTTCCATTTGTGGACCCTGGCTAATTTTCCAGCGCAGACAGAGACTCTTGTACAGGGGTTTATCTCTGCTGTCAACAGATCTGCTCCCACGGGTTCCTGCCATAGACCATGGACTCCTGTGGGTCCACAGACAACACTCAAAGACTCCTGAACTTGCACACTGGCAAAGCACAACACAGCCCAGAGACAGAAAAGCTGCAGTCTGGAGAGAAACCGAGGTACTGCCATCTCTCTGCAAGGGACAACAGCTGAGCCCTGTGGATTTCCCTGATGGGCACCAGATGAGCCCTGTGGATTTCCCTGATGGGCACCAGAGGGACCAGGCTAGAGATGGACTCAGGTGTGCAACCAGGGGCTTGCAAGGCAAGAGGATCAGAAGTTTGCAGACAGGCAGGCAAAGACGAAATGTTGGTGGGGAAGATGGATTCAGACTCCAGTAAAAAACGCCAGGAAGGACAAGCTGTGTGAGAACCACGAAAGCTTCAGACACGGGATAAGACACGGCAGTCCAGAGCATCCCACATGGAAACGCTGCCATCGCTGTGAAGCAGCCTCTGGAGTCTCCTGAGCACACACCTGTACTCTCTCCTGCTTTAACAGAGCTGGTTTAAAACCCTTTATATTTAGCCAAGACAGGAGAGAACCAAAGCCTTCTGAGAGCTAAAACCATTACTTGGCACCTAAAGGGACATCTGTGCTGTGAGTACCTACAGAGGGGCGATGCTCACCAGCCCACAGCAGGTAATGGAGAGCACTGAGTCAGGGGTCCCCGTGCCCAGCAGCTCAGTGAAGCCCTTATGGCAGCTGCACGAGCTCCCAATGGAGCCCAAGTGCTCAATTTGCTACTGTTTGGGCCCAAAGTGGAGAAAACATGATTACTGAGAGGTAATGACAAGTGTCAGGAGCTACTTAGCCTCCTGGCTCGGCTGGTGGAGACATCTGGTATGAGAGGGCCCAAGCGGTGCTGGGGGAGTAGCTGACTTTTATAAGTTACTTTATAAGCACCACTCCATCTATTTTTTTTTGCCGTGTTTTTTCTAGGTCCCATTTATTCACTCACGGCCGGGCTTGTCTGTAAGTCCCGTGTGTGTGTAGATACAAACCCTACTTATCTCCCCTCCATGTTTCAGCCCCATTCATCAGGCATTTGTAAATGGCATTTTATGAGCGCTGAGTTTTTAACAAGGCAGGCACGCTGCTCCAGAGGGAACAAAGGGGCCCCTATTGGAAACTTTAAAGATGTTTAAACAAAGACTTCTCTTGAAAACCTTTAACCCCTAATGCCAACCTCAAGGGAAACGCTATGTTATGAGCAATCAGAGCACAAACATCTTCTGTGACCACAGATCGCCTACAACGGGCTGCCTTGTTGGCCACAGCTCCTCTGTTTGCTACAGCCACCAACCAGGGCAGCTCCCGAGCCCATCTTGTACTGAGCACACACGGTTTCTTTAATTCTTCAACAAATGAAAGTTACAACTTCCACAAAAATCAACAACAGCTTTTTCCCATTGGATGCAGCAATACCCTGCCTGCTTCGATGAAAAGTGTTGTTTTACTGCAAACACCAAGATCTGTCGTGTGGTTTCCAGATGGGAATTTGCATTTCGGATGAGGCAGAATTTATCCATATCCTGGTGGCAACTATCAGGGCTGAGATCTGAGAGATCCCCACACACGGCTTTTTGCTGGTATCAACAGCAATCTAATGAATTCCTGCAGAGATAGCAAGAATCTGCTTGTGAAATGCAGTTTCTGCTTGTTATTGAGAACCTGCACACTCACTGCCTGGGATTAATTGCTCCTGTCCTTGAAAAAAGAAAAAAAAATCTTTACTACCAAGAGATGCTACAGAGGGTCCCACAGGGAGGGGTCCCAAAGGGAGAACTTCATAATAACTTTATAAATAATCTGGATTTAAGTGAAGCAAAAATCCGGTGTGTTTAAGCAAAAGAGGCGAAGCCCTGTGCCTCCTCTCAGAGTTGGGGCTCAGGACAGGCTCTCTGCTCCCCTCAGTCCCACTGCACACATGTGGTAGCTTCCACTGATGCGGGACAGTCCCGTTTTCCTGCCAGTCTCCTCAACCACACCGGTTCCCACTCCGCAGCCTGCCTCATGAATGGATTCAGCAGCTCTCTGCACCACAGCAAAGGCTGTCCCTGCAGAACGAGGGGCAAAACCCCAGCAGAGTACACAGCACCACACCGTGCATCGGCTCAGCTCCGCTTGTCTCAGGAGTGCATGCCCACACAAACGTGATGAGCACAGAATAATCTGATTTTCCAAACGAGTTTTCCCATGTAATTGCTTGGAACAGAAGTGCCCAAAGCTAATTTTATCCTGTGAAACGGTTGGAATGATAAGCCGAAGGTGGGTGATTGCTTGTGCAAACGAGTATGCACAGACCCAATTTTCCAGTCGTGCAGAAACGGTGCATAACAAACTTAGGGTACACTTCTGAGCTTATCTTTCTGCAGGATCTCGATCTCCTGTTGCTCAGTACACCTTGCCCAGGTGTACCAGACCTTATTATTCTCTGCTAAGAGATCCTCGGTTGTATAAGCAGGGACCTGCCCAGCAGGTAGGCAAAAGGTGAGCAGGGCAGTCAGGCTGAGCCATCCCGACAGCGCGGAAGAGCTCACATCCCTCGCACAGCACCGAGGGACCGAGCGGGTACGATGCCCCGGCTGCCCACCCCGAACACACCCCGGCACCGCTGCGGGGGCCAAGCCCGTGCGGCCGGGGGCCGGGAAGGCTCCAGCCCACAGACGGGGGGAAAAATCCTTTGGGGCAAAGGCTCTTCTCTTCCCCTCCTCCCGGCTTTGCTTTCTGCTCCTGACGCCCGCGATCGCCGCTCCCCTTCCTGCCAGCCCCGCTCCAAGGAAAAGCTCCTTCGGAGGCTGCCAATCTCCGCGGCAGCGCTCGGCGCTGCGCACAGCCCCGCCGGGCCGGGCTGGAGTCGGGATCGGGACCGGGACCGGACTCACCCGCAGCCTCCTCACCCTCCTCCTCTCCTCTCCCTTCCCGCAGGGGCGGCGGTGCCCGCGGAGCCCCTCACTCACCCGTGCCGGCCGCGGAGCCGCTCCCCGCCGCGCTGCTGGCTCAGGTACGNGAACCGGCACCGAAGGGTGCTCGGCCCGGGACGGCCGGGAGCTCACAGGCGTGGAGGGCCCTGCTGCTTTTTAGTGTTTTATTTTCCTTTTTTCTTTGTTTTTCTCTGTTTTTCCTTTTTTACACCTTTATTTCTCTTTATTTAATTTTTAATTTTTTTCCTTTATTGTCTTCATTTTATTTTTCCTTTTTATATTTTTATATTTTTCTTTCTTTTATCTGTCATTTTTATTCTTTTGCTTTTTTCTTTGTTTTATATTTTTATTATTTTCTTCTTTCTTTCTTTTTTCTTCTTCTTAATTTTTTTTTTCTTCCCCTTTTTTTTTTTCTTTCTTTCATTGTCTCTTCCCCTGCTGGGGGAGTGCACCTGGGAGCTCCATGAACTCAAAAGTTCATGGAAAAAGGAGAGTCTAAGCTTAATATCCATTTGACCTACAGTGTCCTGAAAGTTTAGGAATGTCAGCAGGTAGTGGCTACAGTGTGGGGAGGTGAGCTTGAACCAGAAAACTTCAGACCAGAGCTTGGAGGGCTTTAGAGCCTCAGGTTAAGCTTCCATCAAGAAGGTCAACTGATGTGCATTGGAGATCATCAGCAGAGGCTTCTTAGAAACCCTGGAATAGACCTTCCCTGTCCACCACCTCTTCCCAGCACTTAGATCAACCTAGTGGTGGCAGGAACCACCTTTAGTGCTTTACAGGACTGTGCTGTGGCGCTTTAACAGCACTTCCCTTCCTCTTTGCACGAGAGGACCAGAGAAAGGAGACTCCAGGAAATCACCCCCACTGTCTGAATTTTCCAGCAGACGTGCCAATACTGCTTTATCAAACCTAGGCATTTTGGGGGTGTTGGTGCTGCTGGGGTGCCCACCCCGGCTGGGCCCCGCTCCCTGCAGAGCTCACTGCCGCAGGATTTTTGTGCTTCCCGCTCTCGGCCACTGTTTGCCCTTGGTGTGGTCGATAAATCCCCCAGGCCCAGAAAAGGCTGAATTTCACTTGTGTGTGCAGTGAGGAAAATACAGGATTTATAAATACCCGTGCACATACAAGGGCTGTGGGTTGGGTTGGTCTGGATTAAAGGAGGTATTGAAAAATGAGGGAAGCCAGAAACTGCAGGCTTCTCACTTCTGTGATTTCTAATGGCTTTTCCTTTTGCATAAACATTGCATTGACTCCATACCCAAGAGCACTGCAGGCGTTACTCCCCTGATCTGCACAAAATATAACCCAGACCTCTAAAATGGATACTTTTTATTAGGATGTTTGGTTTCCCCAAACTGAGGGAAGAACAATTGCCCTCTGTGGTAGTAAGTCCCCAGCAAGCTTTAGGGCAGCAGTGTCCTGAGAGACGCTAATGGCTGCTCCTTTTTTGGGGGAGAAAGCAGCAAATTAAATCTCTGCACTTAAATTCAGTGCTGCCTGCACTTGGGGACACTGTTACTGTGAGTTACAGTTCTTGTATAAAGAAGTGATTTGAAGACCCAGTTTCTAAACAATAGCTGCTGGGATTGTATTTTGGTCTCTAGAGTCGGGTACTTTCATTCCCAGGGGACCAAATATATCAGATCCCTTCCTCACCAGACTGAGCTGGTGAAGCTCACTGAACTGAAAAGGAGCAGGGCAGAGGGCAGTTTGCTTCTCCCAGTGCTTGTAAAGTGCTTTTTCTGCTCCTGCAGTTGCCCAAGGGTGCGCACACAGAAGGTGATGTGAGGACCAGGATCTGTCCCACACAGGGAGCGGCGTTTCCCAGCTGGAGGCGGGACAAAGCACTGAGTGATGCCCCTAAACACTTGCTGCTGGGAAGGAGAGGAGTAATTTTCAGCTGCGGTGTTAAACATCAGTTCTGCTAAAATCAGCCATGGGACTGTGGGGTCCAACCCTACCGAAGCCTCTCGGCGCCTGCCTGGGTTCCCTGTGTGCCCACATGAAACGGCCCTTTGCGAGGTAGTCCAGCTGTGTGTCTCC
Organism: Rhagologus leucostigma; assembly: GCA_013397725.1. Taxonomy (NCBI): domain Eukaryota; kingdom Metazoa; phylum Chordata; class Aves; order Passeriformes; genus Rhagologus; species Rhagologus leucostigma. The sequence continues at coordinate 18,879 of VZTD01004045.1, forward strand.
TGTGGAAAGCACGCAGAGCACTCCTCCCTTTCTGCTTCATTTCCCATGGGAGAGGGCGCAGCAACACGGCCAGGGCTTGCAAATCCCCCGGGGTACCCTGGGTCTCTCCCTCCTCAACCACCAGGGCAGAGCCACCCTAGAGATGCACCGCAAATGCACTCACACCCTCTCCTGAGGCACATCCTGACCTAAAGCAAAGGAAAAGCCTTGGTAAGTGATGCCAGGCTGAGCAGGGATGGGGAAAGGCTTGCAGAAATCAGCGTAGGAGAAAGGTGATGGATCTCCCCCTCGCTCCCCCCACTTCTTCTACATAATGCCCAACTGTGTGGAGAGCAGCCGAGCCCCGGCCAAGACCTCAGCCTCTGAAAAGGCGGCTTTTAGTGAGAGCTGTGAGAGCCCGGCCCGTGTGGTGCTGCTAACATGACACTGAACTAACACTGCACTACAACCAAAGCATTTTAATAATTTAATATAATAAATGTCAGAAGGAGTGAATAATTCTCTGTAACCCTGAGGAGGCTGTAGGTGCCAGAAGGAGCCAAGTGGGTATATTGAGCTGCGTTAGCAATAGCCCTTTGACTCTCTGAAGATAAATTTAAACCAGATGATGGATGCTGGGTGGTCGCCTCTGTGGGCAGAATGGCAAGCACTGTTCAGAAGTGTGTCACTGACACAATTTAGCCTCAAAATTTGAAAGGCAAGGGCTGCAGAGAATGGACAAAGAAAAGAAAGCCAAGTTTCTAGGTAGTTGCTCCTCCAGCTGGACATCAAATCTGAAGAGCTACAGTATGTTTACTTGCCTTTGGCATGCACAGTCCCACTTCAAGCAGTAAGTAGCATGCGGGTAATTGTTCCAGAAGGCTCTTTAATAAGCTCCAGGCAGTAACCCACATGCCCCTGGAATTACGTACGGATGGCAGGGAGCAGTGATACCTGCACAAGCCTGGCCCTGCCCTGAGCCAGTGCTGCGGGAGGCTCTGCAGAGCAGGCGTTGCTGCTGCCCACGCTGCCAGCACACGTCTTAATCCACAGGTTTTGGCAATTTGCTCCTGAACACTCCCTGCCACTGCCTGGCCTCGGTACCAGGCTGTTCCACACTTTACCAAGGGGTTAATGGAAGAGGAGCCCCACAGGGAGACCCGAAGCTGTACGGATGGGCACTGGTGACTGCGCTGGTGGCACTAACAGGGATGGAGCATGTGACTCTGCAGCCGAGACACAAGGACCCAAAGCTATACTCCTAATTTTACACAACACACTGAGTGATGAGACTCACCAGGAAAAAATTCACACACCCAGCCTGGTTCTTCCCTGCTGTGTGCCCCTTGTCTCTGACAAACTGAGGGTGAAATGCTACTTAATGGAGCCAGCAAGGTTCAGTACTCATTTAATACTGTGCTGCATTAGTGTAAAAGAGTATCCAGGGTCAGGCCAATTTCCTTGATACATTTCCACATTTATCCCAATCATAATCAGTTGCTCTGGAAAAAAAAAAAAAAANAATCCAAAACCAACCCAAAGTTTTGCTGAGAGTTTCCCAAACAGTGCTCTTATATGAAGGGGAAAATAGCAAAGGCGGATCAAAGCTGAAATCACACCATTGCTTGGCAGCAGAGGAGTGAAACAGCTGCAGATTGCCATTATGGAAAAAGATTAAATAACTTTCTTATGGGATCTCTTTGGCTGTGCAAAGATTTAAACTATTCATTGGCTAGAAAGGCTGGAGTGAAGCTTTTTAGCAAGACAGAGTAACCCACCCCGGAATGGACACTGGTGGGATACTGGCTGATAAAGCTCTGCTTCAGTGGGCTGGGGCAGGAGTCTCCCAGCACCACGATGGAGGGTTGGAGGGAACAGGTACAGCCTTGGCAAAGGAGCTCCTCCTGCCTTGCCGTGAGTGCTGCAGGGTGAGCCAGGGCTGAGCCCAGAGCCCTGTGCTGGCAGCAGCTCTGGGGCTGCCACAAGAGCAGAGCTTGGTGGCAGCCTGTGCTCTGCACTCAGGAATGGCTGTAAAACATTCATTTTCCAGGCACAGAGTAGCAGCTAATGCTGTGGGTGACACTGACACTGGCCCCGGCTGTAAATCCGATTCTGGCAGAGCTCTGTTGATTTATGTTTACTAGTGATCCAGCTACCACATCTAAGATAAAGAACTGGGAACAAGGAGGGCAGGAGATTATATCGCTCATCCAGTAACCAAACAGAGCACATCTGTGCAGTGCAAAGTGTCAGGTCCCCGTGGCACTGCTCAGAGAAGACACTGGGTAAATATTTCGTTGTGTGGGACAAGTGTTTTTCTTCCACATACTACAGGAGAGCATCAGCTCCATCCGAAGATGGGAAAGCTGGAACGGAAGTGATATGTGTTTAAAGTGAATTGCAATATGGTTGCTAAAAGCTGTAAGGGGCATAGCCTTTTTAAAAGTGTTGCACTGGGAAAAACAGAGTTGGCAGGCAAACTCTTCTAAAAGGCTGCTTGGGATGGCTGCTTGCAGCTTCCCTCCCTGGGAGCTTGCTCTGGCCTCTGAGCCCAGAGGAGGTCACCCTGAGGAGCCTGCCTTGGGGTGATGGCAGGGCCAGACTTACCTCTCTTGACATGTCTGACTCTTTATGCCCTCAACTTTTCTCCATTTCTAGCCCATTTAAGTAAGAGGAAGAGAGACTGTTTAATGGGAATGCTCCCCTGCACACCGCTTGCAAGTTCCTCCTTGGGTGGCCGTGGCTGATGCCCCTTCTCCTCCCAGTCATCCCCCGGTGCTGCCCTCAGCCCCCAGACATTCTCTCCCAGTTACTCTGCGATGTGTTTTCTGCTGTGGCTGGGGCTTCACAGCCGTCTCTGGCCACTGCTTTACCTCTGTCTCTGATAGGAGACTCATCACCAGCCAGGCTGGGTCCCCTTGGTAGGAGCAATGTTCCCAGTGGCCACATTGACAGATGTGCCAAGGAGAGACTCCTGCACAGGCATCTGCTCTTCCTCCTCCTCTGGTTTCATCTTGCCTGGTCAAATATCCCAAACTCAGAGAATGCTTCTATCCCAAACTCAGGGGTTTAAGGGCTTTCAGCAGGGCAGGAGCTGGTGCTGTTTGGTGAGTGGTCTCACCTCCTCTGAAGGCAAGCCAGCACCACAGAAGGCCTCCACAGCTGCCATCCTAGAGCTCTCCCCCCCGGCACCCCGCAGTCCTTGCACACGTGTCCCAGGTGCCAGAGCAGGGCATCTCGGACCCGCCTCATCTCTCTCCAGCTGGTTAACACCCAGCCTACCGAGTTAGCAGAGTTAAATGCCAGGTGCTTGGGAACTCCTTCTAGTTAATAGAGCAGAAACAATCAGCAGAACCACCTACTTCTTAGGTCTTAGAGAAAAATGCAGCTGTTTTCACCCAACATCCCTTGCAGAAGCCAACGAGTGGCCCCACCTCGCGTGACAGCTCCCCAGCTGCTCTCACAGCTCAGCAGCATCGCTCCCCAACTCGCCCAAAACCCATACAGCAACGAGCACATCAGCTGGAAAAACAAATTAATAATCAGTTAGAGCACTGCCACTATCGCACAGGGCTGGAAGTCTTAGAAATGCCCTGTGTGTGTTCGGTGGCAAACTGAAGAAGCAGTTATTCTATTATCCAAACTTTATATTTTTCAATGCCAGCCCCGTTCTTAGGGCAGCTGAGCTCCAGTGCTTTCTGAGGGGAAAGCCTTTCCACCTTCCCCACCCCATCAGGCTGCACGTGGAGGGAGCTCCTTGCTCCCTGCAGGGCTGGGCGGGAGCTGGCTCCGGTGCCACCGTGCCGAGGAACTTCTGTCTCGTAGATCCAACCCGTACCAAGCCAGCCTGCTCCGGGACAGCGTGCGGAGGTACCTGCAGCTGCCAGCAGACCAGACCGTGCTGATCCTACATGCCAAGGTCGCACAGAAGTCCTACGGCAATGAAAAAAGGTGGGAGATTGTTCCAGCTTCTCCGATAGCCACTTCTAAACCCACCTACCTAAATCTCGATTTCAGCCTTGCTGGATTTCACTGAGCTAAGCTGGGGAAGCAAATTATTTGACATATCACCTCTGCATTCACTCACATCTTTGCATCCGAAGCCGTCATTTAGTCTCCATGAACTGAATAACACAAGAAAGGCATTAGCTCCAACCTGCATCCATCCCAGTTAGACATTCCCAGTGGTTAGATTCTTTCCATGAAGCGGTAAAGAAAGACAAAGTAAAAGAAGTCAAGATTCTCTTCAAATCTCACCCCCCAAGAAGGAAAGACTGGTGTTTTAACTGCCCTGTAACTCTTGTCTTAAAATCTGCACGGCCACAGCAGGGACTGGGGCGTTTCCATCAATGCCAGTGGTCTCCAAAAAGCTGCTATTTTTGAAAATCCTTCTCACACTGCAAAAACACCTTGAGGTTCTGGCTTGAATCTCCAAAATTGCCACTCCTGGGCGGTGACGTCAGACTGCAGCACTGCAATGTAATTAATCCTCCATTAATCCTTGTGATATAAATACTCCTCCGTTATTACCGAGTATGGAATAGCTATGAGGGGACGAGCTCAGCCTCCAAGGCGTCACCACCCAGACCCCAGCGACCCCAGGAGGCAGCTCTGGGATGGGCTGGCTGTGCCCACAAAGTCCTCACCACATCCAGTCTCCTGCCAGGGGCTGCTGGTCCACAGGTATAAATGTTATTTCAGGACTGAATCTTCCAGCCAGGAGAAGCAGCCCCTCTCATCACAGCCTCTTTCCTCTGCTCCTGACCCCATGCAAAGGATGAGCATGAAAATCAGATGCCAGGTCTGGAAGGGGAGAGAAAACCTGCACAGAGCTCCCAGCTTAAAGGTGCTGGTGCCGTTTTCACTCACAGTGGGAGTCAGGGGCTTGTGCTGTGGATGAGTTGTTTAAATAAACCTGTTCCCAGGACTTTAGGGCTCCAAAATATCCAACCCCCTGCACCGGTGTTTTCTCTGCTAGTGCTTTGCCCAGTATCAATAGAGGATGAATTTACACCATTCACACAAGTGCAAAGACAGTGGAAACCCAAATAAAACACAGGAAAATGGGTTTGCAAACTCCTGGCTATAGATTTATTTGCACTGGGCTCCAAACCTGATTGTGAATGCAAACTCTGTTCCCAACCTGCTGAAACTCCCACATGGCAGTCAGGCAGAGGCAGGGGTCTGATCCCTCCCTGTCTTTGGCAGGGGTGGAGGTGCGGGTGCCAGGGTCCCTGTCCTCCCATCCCAGGGCCATCCTGTCACTGGTGGGATCACTGCCACCAGTGGCACCACCAGATGTGGCAGCTGCTGAGGCTGAAGCCAGGCACTGGAGGTGGTGCAGGGCAGAGGGTCCTCATCCCCTCGCGGAGCTCCGTGTGCCTCCTGGGGTGCAGGGTTGCTCCTGGTGCTGGTGATCCCCAGTGAAGGTCTCTGCTCTCAGCACAGCCATCCTGCCACTCCTGAGCATCTTTTCAGGGTGCTGGAGGGCAGTGAGAAAATGCTCTCTTGTCTCTGCAGGTTTTTCTGCCCCCCACCTTGTGTTTACCTGAGCGGGCCAGGATGGAAGTTAAAGCAGGAGCAGATAAAAGGTGAGCGCTGGGCAGCAGCCCTGGACCTCTCCTCCCTCCCTTCCTGCACCGCGGAGAGCTGCCCTCTGCCTCTGCAAAGGGGAGAGTGACTCAGTTTATGTTGGTTTTGGCCCCCCAAACTCCTTTTCCACTCAAGCCTGAGCCCCTGAAATCCAGACCCAGGGAGGGCTGGAGCCTGGCCATGCTCCACACCTGGAGCAGCTGAGCCTTTGTGGGAGCAGGAAGGTGCTTCTCCTTGTCTCTTCCAGCCAGGGACCTGGGAGAGGCTGGATTTCGGGTGTGTGGGTACATGGGGCTGGACAGCATGGGCAGCAGCCTGATGGAGACCCAGAAGCTCAGCTTTGAGGAGCAGCCGGACGCGAAGGTAAAGCCCGCGGCTCTCTGGGGCTGTGGGGATCCCCCTCATGCAGAGGCTGGGCTGTCACCAGCATCACCCCACACCCTGGCATGTCACACCCTCCCCTTCCTCAGGATGCCACAGTTCTTTCCCCCTAGCCATAACTCCCCACTCCCACTCTGCCAGCCTGCTGTGGCACGTGCAGCACTCCAGGCAGCCCAAAGGTCCCTGTCTTTCTCCGGCACCATCTTTTCAGGTCGACAGACCTGTGGCTGCCAAAATGTGCACAGCTCCCTCAGCTCTGGTTCCTTCTCCCCATAAGCAGCACTGCTGCTTGTCACAAAACGAAAGCCTGGTCCTTCATTTGCGGATAAACAGCTGAAAAAAAAAGCCCCAGTTGATCCCAAAGTTCAAAAGCTTCAGCAGAGCTCCGGCATCTTTGATTGGAGGGGAAAAAAAGGAGAAAAAGCATTATCTGGGGTCCCCGAAGAGCACGGGGTCTGAGCCAGGCCAGGAACCTCACAGAAAGAGCCTTTGTCCGCAGTGCTTGCCTTGCTGCTAAGGCACAGCATATCGGCCAGGATGGGGGAAACCATAAACCCAGGGCGACTTCTCATGTTATGTGGGATAAATCACACATGAGCGTTCATTACCATAAGGAATACTCTGCCCCCAGTGTAAATAAAGCCTCTGCCGATCCCCAGCTCTTCATTCCACCTGTAATAACATCTCTGGTCATTTCTCTCTTTGAATGAACCCGGGGCTCGTTGAAAGGGCGCTATTATGTCCTTGTGGGGTGGTGAGGAGGGTGAGGACGGCTGGTGGGGCTGGGCTGGAGCTGCTGGCAGCTCCTCTGTGCCCTTGGCAGGGGTTCAGCTGTGCCAAGGCCCTGTACATCTCGGACACGGACAAGCGCAAGCATTTCCGCCTGGTCCTGAAGCTCTTCTTCAGCAACGGGCAGGAGATCGGCACCTTCCACAGCAAACTCATCAAGGTCATCTCCAAGCCCTCGCAGAAGAAGCAGTCGCTGAAGAACACGGACCGTGCGTACAGGAATGGCTCTGTGGGGAGGAAAGTGGGTGCCAGCCCAGGGTGGGATGCTCTCTGCTCACAGCTTGGCTCTGGAGTGGTCCAGGCAGGACCCAAAGCCCATGGGAACTCCCAAAAGAGGATGTATCTGGACACTGTGATGTCTCATTTCCAAATGGTTCATCCACCACGAGGTGTAATGCCCTGATGCCAATGTGCTCCCCACACCGTGGGCCTCACCTGCACTCACACAGAGAGGAGGGTGCTGGCTGGTGCCAGGCTGGGTACCCCAGGAACCAGGGCTTGTCCTCCCTGGGCTTGACAGAGCCATCATTCAGCGCTGGCAAGCACTAACCCAGCCACCTCTCCCCACAGTCTGCATCTCCTCGGGCTCCAAAGTGTCCCTCTTCAACCGCCTGCGCTCCCAGACTGTCAGCACCCGGTACCTGTCTGTGGAGGGGGGAGCCTTCATCGCCAGCGCCAGGCAGTGGGCAGCCTTCACCCTCCACCTCGGTAAGGACCCTCGGGGGACACTGATGCCACCATGCCCAGGGCTGCCTGCCTCCAGCCCTGGCTCTCCCCTCCTGCAAAGCCAGTTCTTGGGCACAAAAGGGGTGGGAATCAGCCGGGGGATGCAGGAATCTGGCTCAGTCTCACCTCTGCCCGGCACTCCTGGTGTGTCTCTGGACATTTCCCACTGGCTTTGAGAGCACAGGGGCTGTGACCAGGGCAGCAAGAGCCCCTGTGTTGGTTCACAAATCCAAGCAAGTGACTTGCCTGGAAGAGGCCAGAGCCCAACAGCATTCCTGCCCACACTGCTTCCAGCAGTGTCCCTGCAAGGTAGTGCATCCCCGCCCTGCTCTCCCGTGCTGTGCCCCCAAGGAATGGTGGTCTCTCCAAGCAGTGAGCCCGTGCAGAACAGAGCCAGCAGTAAGAAAGCAGGGGGAGCACGGCCAGACCTGTGCCTGGCAAGGTTAACCTGCTCCCCGGCTGCTCGGAGCGCTGACTCTGCCTCTCTCCTTCCCGGCCAGCCGACGAGCGCTGCTCCCGGAGCGAGTTCCCCCTGCGGGAAGGGTACATCCGCTACGGCTCCGTGGTCCAGCTCGTCTGCACAGCCACCGGCGTCACCCTGCCGCCGCTGGTAAGCTCCATCCCTGCCCGTCAGGCACACGGACCTGGCCGCTCCACGGCTCTGAGCGGCGCTGCCATCCCGGGGATGCTGCCGCCCGCAGATCATCCGGAAGGTGACGAAGCAGTATGCCATGCTGGACGTGGACGAGCCCATCTCCCAGCTCCACAAGTGCGCCTTCCAGTTCCAAGGCAGTGACCGCATGTACCTGTGTCTCTCCACGGAGAAAGTGATCCAGTTCCAGGTATGGCAGTGCAGGAGCGGGTGAGGACCCCCAGGGTGCTCCGTTATCGCCTCTCCAAGCTCCTCTGGGAGCACATATCACTAGGAGGGGTCTTGCATCCAAATTAAGGCCAGAATCATGACAAAGCTTTGGTGGGGGCACTGTCTCTGAGGCCTTTGGAAAGGAATCATGATCCCCATTTCCCAGTGAGTAAAGCAAGCACCTGCTGGAACCACGACGCTGAGGGCAGAGCCAGGCGTCCCAGCCCCATTCCCCACCATCTCCGCTGCAGTGTGTGTGGAGCTCTGACCCTCTCCGCAGGCATCTCCCTGCCCGAAGGAAGCCAACCGCGAGCTGCTGAACGACGGCTCGTGCTGGACCATCATCAGCACGGAGACGGTGGAATACACCTTCAGCGAGAGCCTGGCCTGCGTCCGCGAGCCCGTCAGCCCCGTGCCGCTCATCGCTGCCCTGCAGGTAGGCACAGCCACGGGCTGCCCCCCTCTCTGTCACCTGCCTGCCTTGTGCCTCCTGCTCCTGAGCCCCCGCACCCGTGTGGCATCTCCCAGTTTTGGGGTGCTGTGGCAATGGGATGCGCAGGCAGAGCATCCTGTGGGAGAAGGAGTCTGGCTCACTTTGCCACATAACCCTGCCACACGCTCTGCCCGTCACAGCTCACGGGCGGCGGGGACGTGGCCATGCTGGAGGTGCAAGGGGAGTATTTCCATGCACACCTCAAGGTCTGGTTTGGAGACGTGGAAGCAGAGACGATGTACAGGTAACATGGATAAGGCAGCCGGGCAGCAGGCAGGGAACAGCAGCCAGGTGTGGGCTGTGCTGGGCAGACCTGGGAAGGACGTGGCTGCAGACCTTGGGGACAAGGACACTTGCACTGCCCATCCTGCAGGAGCAAGCACAGGCATTGCAAGCAGAGGCAGGGATGAGTCTGGTGCCTGCTTGCTCTCTGCCCTGGCTGCAGTCTGGGCATAGCCATGGGTGGGGGACTACAGGGACTTCAGGGAGCTGCAAACAGCCAAGCAACCCTGGCAGAGAGGAATGAAATATGGGGGATGAGAGAGGAAGCCAGCTGGAGGCTTCACACTGAGCTCCAGGATGGAGAAGTGCCATCACTCACTGCTGGCTGCTCCTGCATAGGACCCTCCTCGGTTAATGCACATTTTCCTCTCCTGCACTGTTGCCAGGAGCCCCAAGTCCCTTGTGTGTGTCGTCCCTGACGTCTCTGCCTTCGGCAGTGACTGGAGGTGGCTGCGATACCCCATCACGGTCCCGCTCCTGCTGATCAGGGACGACGGCCTCATCTACTCCAGCTCGTTCACGTTTACCTACACCCCGGAGCACAGCTGCATCCCAGGGCAGCAGGTCCTCTCAGATGTTCCCCAGGACTCAGACAAATTACTTGACAGCATCCATCAGGAGTTTACCAGGACCAACTTCCACCTCTTCACGCAGACCTAGCAGGCTGGGCGAGCAGAGGCTTGGCCTCGCCGCTGGCCCAGGGAAGGGGAGCAGCCCCAAGCCCTGCTGGGGAGGCTCATCCAGGGCTTAGGGTGGCCCTGCCAAAGAGTTCGCCCCACTCATGGAACACCCACCATGCTCCTGTGATTTACTGATTTATCTCTTTCTCGCAGCAGCATCTTACGCTGCTGAGATCTCGCATGAGAGCATCAATAAATCAGGCTTGAAGGACTCTTTACTGATTCAATTGCCTTTTTACTAACTTGCATGATTTATCTGCATGCTGGGACAGAGCACCACAGCTCCCTCAGTGTCCTCAGTCCACACATTCAAAGGCCAAGAAGGACAGGGATAACACACGAATGCGACCTTAAGTGTTACTGATCCGTACCAGGAATCCCTGCATCGCTGCCGTGCTTTTCATAATGAGGAGCTGCTTCCCAGCAGCCAAATACCCAGCACCAGATGTTTTGGTTTTTTATTGGAGGCCCAAATGGGGTTATTTAAGAAGGAAAAGGGAAAAAGAGAGAAAAAACTTCAGTGTGAAACCCAGCTCCTCCCTAGCTGGCGCGGCTCTGCCAAGCTCTGTTGTTTTACACAATTAGACACACGCAGAAATGCAGTGCTGGCATCAGCAGGAAACTGCTGATTTAGATGCCATAAAAAGCAGCCAGGTTTCCTGGAGCTGGACACGAGCATTTTGCAGAGCGGGTCTTAAAGGCTTTATTTAGATCTCCATGGCATCCAAAGGCCCATGGTGTACCTGGAAACCTTCTGGTTTGGCACTCCTGAGCTGGGGTTTGAAACAACCCAACAGCTAGGCTACAGTCAGCCCACCCCGACCTCGGGGCAGTGGGCAGGAGAGCAGGGGAAGCACAGCCCCCCATGACCTGCAGCACCCCAGGATGCACACATGGGCACGTCCAGACCATCACCCGGATTACCTCCCTGTTTTCTGTGATCTGGCACGTTTCAGATGCCAGCACTGCCCTGCACACAGTCCATCCTCAGCCTTGTTGTGTGTACCCTGTGCCACGCTGGGGCTGCAGGTGCTGAGTTTGGGGCTGCAGGGGACTGGCAGCCTCACACCCCCAGCAGGGAGATGCTCAGGCCTGGAGTCTTGGCCTCCTCCCTCTGCAGCTTGTACGTGGCCCTGGCTTCCATGGGAACACAAGAGCTTGGATCCTAACCCAGGGCTTCCCAGGGGACAGCACCTCCCTAAACTCTACGAGGAGATGGGGTTCCTTCTTCCCAAAACAGGAACCTCAGAGGGTAAGAAGCTGTTGGCAGACACATCTCTGCATCTGCAGCTGCTGTGAAAAACTGGGAGAATATTGCAGCACATGCCAACAGCCAAGGGCTGGTGGAGGAAAGGGCTGGAGGACAGAGGAAAGGTAATGACATGGAGATCCACAAGGGATTCAAAAGGAAGCAAGTCCCTCGAGCAGGTGGCAAAGTCCCAGTGTGCTCATTAGGTCCTGGGAGCAGTGGTACAAGACTCTACTGCTCCCGTTCCTGGAAAACGCTTGAGTATCTTACACAGGTGTGGGGGCAGTGGGGGCTTGCCCTGTGCTGCTGCTGCTGCTCGGGCCACCCCACCAGCCCACACTTACCATCCCCTGCACTCACCTCCCCAGCAAACCCACCCCGGCCCTACTGCAACTGAGCGTGAGATGCAAGAAAATACTTTAATCAACCCAAACAGAGGATCCCCCACATATCCCCACAAAGCATTTCCTCCCCCATCTACTCAGTGAAGAGCTGGAGGGCTGTGAAAGGATGAGGCCAAGCCTTTTGGTTGCTGCCTGCATCAAGAGTGTTTGGAGCCCACAGGCTCCTCAACCCGCTCCTCTCCCTCAGAGGCTGAGGCATAATTCACATTTTATGAATGGAAAGCAGCCTGGGTTATATTTAGCACCAACCCAGACCCAAAGGGCAGGAGGAGCACTGCTTATTGACTTCAGGGGCTTGGAACAAGCCTGCCTTGTTATGTTTACAGCGCTTTGCTGGATGGAGAGGCCAAGAAAGCTCCGAGTGGCTCATTCTTGAAGCCTGATGGATTAAGCAAACAGCCGCAGTAATTCAAGCCACATGGGGAAAGGGGAGAGGTGGTGGTGGCGGGCTGGGGGGGCCTCGAGGGGGTCCTGCCTTCCCCCACCGGCCACAGGCTGCCTTTAATCTGCTTTTCACAGCAGGTCCCACGCTGGGGACGAGGAGCTTTGAGCTCCTGGAGGAGACACTTGCCTGCCACCAGGAACATATGCTCCACGTCGTGCGGCGGAGCTGGGAGCGTGGCAGAGCTGTTTATTTGCATAATCACTGATTAACACAAATGTCTCGGACAGGCGCCAGCCAGCCAGTTGCATGTTCTCGCTCCGGAGTCAGCAGTGCCTGTCTCTGCCGGATCCTACAGTAATCCAGCCTGTGTCCGGGAAACGCGGCCCGTCCCGCCGGCTCTGGCCAGTTGGCTGCCTGCAGAGCCCGTCTGGCAGCTCTGTTCTGTGCTCCTGAGCTGTACCTGCAGCTTTTCCCTGTCCCCCAGGCAGCCAGAAACATGGGTGGGTATAAAATCGAGCATGAAAAAACCTTTACATCGCTCCAAGAGCTGGGGATTTAGGAAAAGCACCGAATGCTTTAAGGATGCGCGGGATAATTCGTGTGCAAGATGTGGTGTTTCGGGAGCATCTCCAGGTGATGGGGAGGTTGAAGGCAATGGGGATCCCCTGCTCCCAGTATCCGGGGAGCAGCTGGGGCTGCCTGGAGCCCCACCGCATCAAGCGGCCACTTCAGGTCCCGGAGGAGAGCGTTACCTTTAAAAACATCAAGAAGGAGATAAAATTCTGG